>JBAIZL010000386.1:4735000-5252500 GCA_036971475.1 Prosapia bicincta
GGGACTGTTGATTAGTTGGACTTGATGTAAATGTTGTTCGTTTGACAGTCGTGTGTGTTGGTGAATTAAACTTTGCGTAAGCTCGTTTTTCAATGTTGTTTAGTTGGAACGTTGTTCATTTGCTATACACCCATATTTACAAGTGCAATATTGTCAATATAGAGAATGCTGTATTTTAGAAATACAATAACTACTTTAGCTTGTAACTTTGCGAGAGCATATTTCAGGACTGTTTACCCAACTTGCAATTAACACTGTTGTGTTCAGAGCGTACTTCTGAATAACTATTTGTGAAATTACTAAAATCGAGGTTATCCAAAAGGTTTAAAGAGTTTGTTTTATTTATCACTGCTAGGTAGGATGGTATGCTGTCCCTCCCAAACACTAATTTTTAGAAATGCCCTTTATAGGGCAGCAATAGCCCTCTACAGTGCCGGCAAAAAGTTTAGGGACACCCCTACATTTATATGTTTTTGCTATTGTCCTAAAACTTTCTGCCAATCATATATTAGTAACTTATCAATGAATTGGGCATGAAAAGTTACGATTTTCCTGAAATTTTCATTCATTTATAAGTAAGGGTTGGCAAATTATAAATGTTTTTCCCATTTTTAAATTTTTGAGGAAACCCCTGTTTTTTTCCAATTAAAAATGTATAATAAAAAAAATACACATCTGAATCAAATGCTACTTTGTACACATGTTTAGCATAGCATTTAGAATGTAAATATGCATTATTTATTATTTACAAAAAATCATCTCTCATTTGGTACCAGGTTAACTTTGCTTTAGATTTTCAGATTTTTCAGCATAAAATTCTCACATTTCAATAGTGAATATTTAGTGAACGGAGCCACTTGGAGCGGAACTGACTGTACCGTTGTGTTCCTCGCGTCATGGCGGGCGGGGGGACATGTGCGCGTGAATCTGTTGTCGTTCAGACGTTCCTCAGTTGTGCTGACATAACCCTACTTGTTCAGTGCGCTTTTCTAGGGTTGATTTCCAAAAACATGGGTCGTTTATCTGTGACTGTTGAAGTTAGGTGGCAAATTGTTGGTATGCATAAAACCGGCATGACGTACAGAGCAATTGGACATGCATTGAACGTTTCTAAGACTTCTGTTGAGAATACTGTGAATAAATTTAAGAAGACGGGTACTGTCATCGATACGCCTAGAAGCGGATGTCCCCGTAAGACGACACCTCGCCAAGATTGCAAGCTGCTTAATAATAGCAGCTGTTGAAGGCTCAGTCAACAGCACATCTTACTGCAAGATCATGGAGGAAGTAATGCTTCCCTCAGCTGCAAGGTTGCTTGGTGAAAATTTCATTTTTCAGCAAGACAATGCCCCCTGCCATAAATCCCGTTAAACCATGGAATGGTTTCGCGATCAAGATGTAGAAATTCTCCCTTGGCCAGCCCGAAGCCCTGATTTAAATACCATTGAAAACATATGGAATACTATGGGTATGCGGTTGGCCAAAAAGAAGCCTACCAACAAGAACGAGCTCAAGCTAATGATCGCTCAACTCTGGAAAGACATCAGCAAGGAAGAGTGCAGAAAGCTCATTGACACGATGCCAGACCGTGTAAAAAGCTTCTACAAGGCCAAAGGCGGGCCAATAGACTATTAAGTTCATAGTTTCTTTTTTTTTCTCAAATTTTCAATTTGACTTTCATTTTTTGTATAATTGAATTGTCTTAAAGCTAAAAGTTGTACTTTTTTCGCCTGTCCCTAAACTTTTTGCCGGCACTGTACATGAATAAGTTAAAATTTATTGAATTTAAATATGATCAACATAAAAAGATTTACCTAGAGGTTAGGATTGTGTGTCACGAATGATACAACTTCTCACAGATATCACTTTAAATCCTGTATACCTTAACTGGCATATGTATGTTGAAAAATAACCTTTTTTGACAGGAAAGCCGGTTTCTCATAAGTAACTCGTTATAACAAAGATACAACGTAAATAAAGGCTTATTACTTGATAACAACAAAGTATTGTGATTACAACTTGGTTCAATAAATGTAGTAATAAACTAGAATAAGGATGTAGGGAATAGATTGCGGTTTACAACCTTACGACTACGAATTTAGCCAATGGTACTCAGATAACTTATTTATTGAAGTCACTTCACTTATATCTAGAATTATAAATACATGAAGACATTCTATATATTTAGCAATTATGTGTTTTCACTAGTTGTAAGCTGTCAATGCAGTATATCTCGATTTTTGAATTATCCCTCATTGTAGTATTACTTTCAAAATATACTCGGATTCAGTTGTCCAGTGTCAAATAATTCATTACTAATTAGTGATCTGACTATACTATTTACCCTTTAGGGGGGGGGGGGGCAAAATCAAAAACTACTTGAAATTGAATCTGTTTTCATTTATATATTTGGATGTCATGTAATTGATACAGGGCAAAATAAAACTTTACTTCACAGATAACTTACACAATCGGTGTAGTTAACAATGTAGCTATATGATAAAAATTAACAAAAATTTCTGTATTGAAATTAATTTACAGTTATGTATGTGGGGTCGGGTCAATTTATGAAAACAGGCTGAATGATTATCAAGGTTATTCTCCTTCTAAAATGTCTTCTCTCTCATACACACACATTATATGTATATACAGTAGAGCCTCGAAAATCCGAGTCCTGGTTCACTTAGCTTCCATTGAATTAGAAAGGAAAGTTTCTTCTGCCTTTTTTTTGTTAGAAACGAAATGAGTTACGTGTCCAAGAAATGTTTATATCAATATGGTATTTTTCTTCCTCCCCATTCTGGTGTATCATTCAGTTCACTAGTGTTTTACAGATTGGTGAATTACAAAACTTCATCAGTTGTGTTTGATTGTCCTTATCAGTTATGTAAAGATGTCGGGAGAAGGTCAATGTATCAGAAATATCTTTCTTTATTTTTGCATAAAGTTTCGACAGTTGACAAAATTCCTTTAGAAAGCACAAAAGTCTATTGTTGTGTGTAACATATCAGAAAATAAATTCTCTTGAAGCAAACAAACCGATCAAACAATGATGACACTCATGATTAGCTGGACTGGTCTTTATTGCCGCTATTAATAAATCTGGATCTGACTGCCACCACATTAATTAGGTTTATTAGAAGTCCTATTTTTTCTAATGCACAGGAACTTATTTCTGTGTAATCCTAGGAGGTCTGTGTCCCATTCATCTCGAACTATCGAGACTACTGTGTCTATGTATATATAATTTTTTTCATTTAATAAATGTTTGAATTCCGGTTTTTAGGTAACTTTCCTAATCATCGAACCCACTGCCGTCCATAAAACCACCAGCATCAATGACCAACTTCATCAACACATATCAGCACCATCAACACCTACACCTCCATCATCAAATTGCACACTGCGTCTGTCATATTAATCAGGTAATTTTTTTTCAGTTTCTATTTTTTAAAATTATATATATAATTTTATACATATATTTATATATTAGTTTAATTTATAATATGATCAATAAAGTGTAGAATATTATGAACAGGCTGAATGTGTATTGCCTCTACTTTTCCTAGAATCGTCATTATGTTCTTAGGAAGCAAATTTTGAAGAGTATCTATTTATGAGTTTAATTATTAATATTCTGGTTCCGTTGATGTCGTTGAATATATTTTAAATCATGTTACAAATGTTGGCCATTGAGAAATTGAAAATGTTGCATTTCATACTATTTTATAGATCTAATTCAAATATAATTATCAAAATATATAAGTTGTTCAGTAGAGTTGAAAGAATCTAGGTTACCTGTTTAGCACTATCCAGAAACCCTAATAAAGAGTATTGTAATATATTGTTCTGTATTAAACAGTTGTTTCCATTCTTTGAATTTTTATTGTCAGATCACTAGACTGTTCCTTACCCTTTTTTCCAAATCCTGAATATTTTTGTTACTGTATTAAATGAACCTATTATTATGAACTTCTCTTAGTTATGATGTCTGTTTTCCAACACCCTTGTCATATACCATTGGTTCATTTCTTTTATCTTAATGCTGCACTGAACTAAATTAGTTATAATTTTTAGTTCCTCCTCACATTGAATCCACATCTTCCAGTAATCAGACACCAAAATCCTATCTCATTTTTTTCTTTTATATTAATGCTGCACTGAATTAACTTCCAGTTATTATTTTTTGTTCCTCGTCACCTTGAATCCACATCATCCAGTAATCAGTTACCAAAATCCCATCTTTTATCTAGTTTGAACTTTGTGTTCACCTGAAGTAAATTTGTTTTTCAGGTTGTCAGCATTGCTGTACAGGTACTTCGCTGCTATAATTTTTCAACATTGTGGAAAACTTTGAGTGGCGGCAGTGTAAAATAAAGTTTTATTGTTTTATACAAATGAAACTTTAGTTTCAGATAAAAGAAAAGACATTTATATCAAATGATTCGCCTTTCCATCCTTGTGGAATCCCTTTCTATCTTGTTTTCATTTTCATCATCTGATTGTCTATATCAGAAGTTATTTATTCTTAGTTTTTTTATATTCAACTTTTAATGATGTTATTGTCCATGTCTCAATTATTTTTAAATATTAAATTTTTCTCATGTTCAGTTGATAAAGCTGTAAGATTATACAACTAAAAGTAATTTGTCGTTTAAATATTTTGACAAATCATTTCAAATAGTGGGATTAATACCTATTTAAAATAGCTCAGATTTGTTGTGAGCTTTAAAACATTTTTAAGGCAAAATTAATTCTTCTGCAAAGTTATTTTTTTATTATAGTGTAATGTAAATCGAATACTGATTGTGTAGTTTTATTTGTTTTTTTACAATAAAGATAATGGCATTTTTATGCTAAAACAAGCATAATTGTAGGCCATAGCTAATTTAGTTACAATTTGTGCACTTGTCACTGGTGTAACTGGTGGTTATTTATATTTTAGTGGTTTATTAATTAAATTACAAGGGACAATTTGCATTCATAGGCCTATATAAAGTTCAAGTAACAGAGAACAGCAAAGAGAAATCCAGCGATTACATATGTCTGTCTAGATAAAAAAAAAAACTGGGCTCACATAGTAAAATTTCTCAATTATTTTCACCTTAATGTAATAAATATGAACTTATCTATTTTTGATTTTATAATACACTGTGTTATAAAAAAATTACAAAAGTATAATTTTTTGCAGTTTTTTTGTTGTAAATCCTGAGAGTTTTCTATAATTACACTTTTGGTATTAACTTGGCAAAAAAAAACAAAAATCACTACTAATTGATATTTTCAGCTGACATTTATTGCACTAGGTCAGCTTGAGATGGGGGATCTATGGGTAGGCCTTTGTTTTGTGTGTAGTATTTGTTGTATGTGAAATAATTCTGAGAATTGGTTGTTTCTGTTTGTGGTATTATATATCTTTGGTTATGTTGTTTTCTATTAACATTTGTTTGAGTATGTTTATTGTTTCTTTAATTGGTATGTTTGTGTATAGGTTAGTGATGTCGAATGTTGCTAGTGTAGAGTTATGTGCTTTGTTTTTTATTTTTTTTTGTAAGATCTATGTTGTTTTTTAGGATAGTGTGGTTATGAAATGTGATATTTTTTCTTATTATTTTGTCGAGGTATTTTGCGATTTTGTGTGAAGATGCTGATGTTTTATTTATTAGTGGTATACAAATAAGATGTACCAATATGCCCACTACACATGGGATTCCCCATCTCAAGCAATAATCATACAAATCTAGAACAAAAATATATTATAAACATCAACAAATACACTCACAATAATAATATATAGTACAGATACATAGATGACATCCTAATCCTATATAAAAGCAACATAAGACAGATAAACACCTACCACATTTACATAAACAAATTACACAATAACATAAACCCCACACTAGAAACAGAACAAAATCAACTTCTTAGATCTAACGAAAACAAACACATTCAAAATATACAGGAAACAGATCACCACTGACAGTTATACACAACACTTCAATCACCATACAACACAAACATGCTGCCTTTCACTCCATGATACAAAGACTAATCAACATACCCATGAACAATGAAGGCAAAATAAACAAACTAAACGTAATAAAATACATGGCATATTAAAGAGGATACAAACATACCTTGTTGGACAACATAATTGCGCAAAAAAACAAACAAATAACACAACACAAAAATACATATCACAAAAAATAATCTCGTTCGGCAAACTTGAATACAAAGTAGCATTTAAAACATCCAACAAAATTAAAAAATACCTACATAGTTCAAAAACACACCAGAATAAACAGGGCAGGACTATACATGATTACATGCTACAACTGCCCCAGCTTTTACATAGAACAAACAGGGAAAACATTTACCACAAGATACAACATACGCTTAAAAAGACAACCCAAATCAAATTTCGCCATACACATAGAAAACAACTACACTTAGACAACAATCTAAAAGTCCTACACTACATCACAAAAAGCAACAAAATTGGCATAACAAAACCATGAGTTATACAAAAAACATTAATACTATCCACAACACATTCTAAACGATAAGATACACTCAGAATCAAATATTGTATTTAAAGACAATTAACAACTACCCTTTGAACAGTAACACACCTGAGTAAGTCTTGTCTGTGACTCACATCATTTAATAACGCACTGACCTAGTGATAAATGCATCTGCTGAAAATATCAGAAAGTAGTGTTTTTTTTTGCCAAGTTGGTACCTAAAGTATAAGTATAAATTTTCTTTTAACTACAAAAAATCCCAATTCCTACTTGGGTTTCACTTTCCCTTCATACTTGGGTTTCACTAATACATCTCTCATAGCCCTAAAAGACAATAGTTGTGTGTCATGTATATAACTCTGCCCTTACATCTCTACTCACGTGCTTGGGGGTTTAATTCTAAGGCTTTCCAAAATATTATAGCTGATAATAGTGAAACTGGGTGATTATATTAAAACTATATAGAATATAAAAATGAATATTTATAGTTCGTGTGTATAAAAGTAAATAATAAAAAGTCTTGGTTACAATTTATATCCAGAAATATATTCAGGCACACAATGTAATCAGTATTGATTTTAATCCTTTAAGAAAGTTGTCTCTCACTAAAGAGTACGTTGAAGTGAGGTTTTTCAATTCCTATTAGTTTACACTCTCCTTATACATATCTTGTTCAAATCTTCAATCTTTAATAAAATACATTTTATTCATCCTCTGAAATTCAAATACATTTTTGTAAACCTGGTAGTGGATGGCATTTGTTAATAAAGTTTTTTTTTTAAAATTAATTTTGCTTTCTATTTTACCACTTAAAATTGCGATTCAGTCATTTATATTATTTGTATTTATTTAATAAAATGAGTAGATATACAACAATTATATAACCTATATAATTTGTAATCGTTTTAGTTTTGAGAATAGAATGTGAAGTAAATAGCTAAGATGTCAACACAAATATTTAACTATAATTATTTGATTTTTCCTTGTACAAAAATTATTACATTTTTCAGAGCTTTGTCAATTTATTGCTACATAGAAATCATTTATTTTATTATTATTATAAGACTTCAAAGAGAATAAAACACTAAGCTTAAACAAATGAATAAATTTAGTAAGAGTTTGTGTTTACACACAGTGCCTTGTGCAGGTACCTATGTGGCGACACTGCTTAATAATGGTGTGCTAAACTTCAAAGGTATTTGGGGATACAAGTTTGAACTCTAACCAAATGCTGAATGTACAAGCTATAGATCTACATTTCAGTAACATACATTGGACCTACATAATGGGTTGTAGCAAGTAAAAAAAATTTTAGCTCTTTATATATATATATATATATATATATATATTTTTTTTTTTTTTTTAATTCATTCTATCATATTTCTTTTTGTGTTTTCTCCTCGATTGACAAAGACCACTGTGTGGTTGAAATATATCATTGTTTAAGTGCTTTTATGTGTTTCTATTTCAAGACTACAGAGTGGACTCTTACCAAGGTAAGTCTGTCAGTCTCCTAGTCCAAAAAATCTATATATATATTAACCAATACACACTTCATAAAAAGGATATTCATGACAAAAATAGCTTTGTCTGTCATAATTTTGTTATTCAGCTTTGTGCTGTCAGAGTTACGCAGAAACTTGCCAGTTCTGGATGAAAATGCTTAAGCTTTTACAGTGCATGAAGAGAAAATGATTCCAGGTTTTAAGGCCACCAAGAGAGATTGACAGTAAAGGTTGGTGCAAATAGAGCTGGTGACTGTAAGTTTCAATCTCTCATAGTTTATCGCTCAGAAAATCCAAGGGCATTAAACAATATTTGTAAAGCTAGCTTGCCTGTCATTTGGAAATCGAATCGGAAGGTTTAGGTGACAGCTTCCCTTTTTGAGGACTGGTTTGGTCATCATGTTATACCTCAAGGTGGATGTTATTGTTGGTTTAAACAAATTCCTGTTAAAGTAATTTCTATTAATTGACAATGCACCTGGCCATCCTCCTACTTTACCTAATTTCGACACACTCGTGAAAGTGATACTTTTGCCACCAAACACAACTGATGAATCAGGGAGTCATCGAAACATTTAAAGCTTATTATACAAGAAGATCAATTGCCCATCTGCATGCTATGAGACGGAATGAGCTCTGTTGAAGATTGTTGGAAACAATTCAACGGTTTAGATGCTTTAAGAATCATTGGGCAATCTTCGAACGAAATTTCCCAAAATACTTTGAAAGGTGTGTCTATTTTTTTTGTGACTCAAACTTAAGCAGAAACAGTATATATATAATTAGGTTGATCGAAATATTTCAATAGTGTGATAAGTTTTTATATGTGTCTATTTATTTATTTCTAAGAGATTGCAGTTTTGAACTATTGCCATTAGGTAAGTCTGTCAGTCTCCTATCTAGTCCAAATCTCTCTCTCTCTCTCTCTCTCTCTCTCTCTCTATATATATATATATATATATATATATATATATATATATATATATATATATATATATACATACACACACAAGTCGGGTGCAAAAACAGAATTATTTTTTAAAAGCCATGTTCAATTTTTTGCATAACTAACTCCTTTGTAGTATTCTCCATTACACTTGATACATTTTTCTCATCAGTGTTTCCACTGTTCGAAACATTTTTTGTACTCTTGTTCAGGAATGGCTGATATCTATATTCTCGTTTTCCTTGAAATCAACATTGGTGAATCTGACTTCTCTCATACACCTTTTTATTCATAGAAATAAAATTAAAGGATACAAAACCAGGTCAGGTAACTGAAATACATGTGATAACAGAACCATGCCATTTTTTGCCAAAATGGCTGTATGTAGGTTTATTGTCATAGTCGAAAATCTAGACGCTTGTCTATCACAAATCGGGGGTTTTTAACAACATTGTTTAACTTCTTAAAACTTGCAAATGAAAAGCTCGACCAACGCTCTGGCCTGGTGCAATAAACTGAATGAACATCAAAAAGCCTCGATATTTGATTTGACAATATCTTTTTGGACAAGGTGACTATGACATCTTATCACCATGTCTTATCTTTAGTAATGACCTTCGACGGGAAATCTGAATCAGTCTGAAGCTGTTCTTTCAAGGCAAGGCATGTTTTAACTTTTCTATTTATTTTTATTGCATCAGAACTCAAGGTACAGAGTTGGCAGTTACTCATTTTGTTCCCAGATCTTTAGTTAAAATTTGCTAAACCAAGCTTTAAGAACCCACTTATCTCCGAAATTTGGTGTGTCGATGCCCTGAGAGCAAATGTTTAAAAATTTTCTGAACATTCTCCTCTGTTTGGGCTATGAGGTTAGTCATTAATTGACTTGTCACAATTAAGAAATCAAACAAACCACTATTATACTGGGAGTTTTATTTCAGCATCACCTCTATAGGCTGTTGTCAACATTTAAACAGTTTCAGCAGCATTTTCACCTAACAGACAGCAAGATATCCCAGCCAAATGTTCACTCAAATTGGTCATAGAAAACGAAAAGAGTTTGAAACAGAATTAGCAAAAACTAACTCTTTAAACTGTTTAAGGCATAAGCAGCATAAAAAAGACTCAAATTGAGACTAAATCTGTGTTTTTATGCCATAGTAAAGTAGGCTGTTTATTATTTTTTGACAATTTTAATATTTTCCCATAATTATCAATTCTCAAGTAACTTCAATGCTTATTTAGTTATACCTAAAGGTACCAACTAAAAAACTGTGTATTTTACCACAAAGCGAAATATTAAAATTTTTCAAAATTAATAATACATTTAAAAACTGCTAACATTTTAATGCTACTTAAAGCCTCTTAAAACAGGATACATCAGATACAAATAAAAGTAATAAAAGCATGTATTTTATCCAACGGTGGATGGTGCGTTTTGAATAAATATAGGCTATTACAGTCTGTTCTCTAGAGGAAATACTAACTCACAGAATTCAATTTACAAGTAGGCTAAATATTATTTTCTATTGTTGTTCTTATTACCCTATGCCTAAATTCCAGTTAAATATATAATATTTTTCATGTCATTTTTAATCTTTGTATAAATTTTCATTTTTTTCATAGTAAGGGGGTTCCGGACCCTCTTGGCTGTGCCACTGATATATATACATATTTCAGTCCCGATTTTAATTTCGTTTCCTAATAACTTGATGTTTACTTTTTTATGGTTTTCACTTTCTACAGTTTTAAAATTTATTTTGGCGAATTTTAATGTTAATATCTTCTAAAAATAATTTACAGTTTATAAACTTTGGAAGCCTCTGTCTTTTGATCTATTTGAAAGGCACCACATCTGTTGAATTTAGCCAATTTTAGGGACCGAAATCCCTAAAAAAGGCTTGGGAATTGCACCATTACATTTTTCCAGCCACGTATTTCCTGTACTTAGCACAAGATGTTGGCTTGGCTGTGCCACTGATATATATACATATTTTAGTCCCGATTTTAATTTCGTTTCCTAATAACTTGATGTTTACTTTTTTATGGTTTTCACTTTCTACAGTTTTAAAATTTATTTTGGCGAATTTTAATGTTAATATCTTCTAAAAATAATTTACAGTTTATAAACTTTGGAAGCCTCTGTCTTTTGATCTATTTGAAAGGCACCACATCTGTTGAATTTAGCCAATTTTAGGGACCGAAATCACTAAAAAAGGCTTGGGAATTGCACCATTACATTTTTCCAGCCACGTATTTCCTGTACTTAGCACAAGATGTTGGAATTTACCACTTTTATATCATTAAAGCGGAGTGGTTTGAATCTCCGTCCAGCGTTTACAACTTTTCAAGACCCACTGCACCTTCTCCCCTTTCTTCTTCTATCTCCCCATACTCCCTATACTCACCTATTGTCTCTGGTCCAATCAACATACTGTAAAAAGTGACGTAATATGGTTCGATTCCTCCCCTTAAAATCACCTGATCCTCAATGTCACAGTTTCCGGTGGTTGGTAGCTTCTTCATTTTAGTACAAAATTTTATATTTGGTCATAACTTTTGAGATTTTGGATTTAGGCAATTTCCTTATTCTTGATGTTTTTCATAATCTTTCTTTCTGCACACTTTCAAATGTCAATGAACTTTCTATGTGAATTTTGACTAATCTTCTGTTTTTCTTTTGTTTCTTCCTCCTTCAAATTGATAAAAAAAACTTCCCCCCTTTAAAACAGGCTCCAATTACGATGTGTCGAGGTGTCGTTTTCTCTGGGTGCCTGTTCACTGCGGAATATTCGGAAACACTAAAGCAGATGAAGGTGCAAAATTAGTTAGAAGTATGGTGCCATCGACACAACGTGTGATGGCATCAGATTTTGTATGGAATGTTAAAACTATACTATTCTCTGTTTTGAATGAAGAATGGAAAATGTAAATAGAAACAAGCTGAGGGACATCAAAAATACCGTCCGACCATGGAGGACATCTGTTCGTTCGAAACGTAGGGAGGAAGTGGTGGTCACTTCTTTGTTAACGCATGGATGGTTGATGCGACATGGGGATCCACCACTATGTCCGTTTTGTAGAAGTAATATTACAATCAAGCACATCCTGCTTGATTGTGATGAGTTAAGCGATTTGTATATACGTTACGATCTTCGAGGTAGTTTAAAGGTGGTTCTAAGGGACGATGTCACGGCTATCGACCATGTCATCGCTTTCTTACGCCGCCTCAATTTATTTAATAATATTTAAATTTTGTATAATTTAGTTTCTTTAGTTTTAGTTACAATTAGTATTAAACATTTATTTTATTTTATTTTGTTTAGTTTGGTTAGTTTTATTTATGTAACATTTATTTTAAAATAAAACTTTAGTTAAGCAACAATAAACTTGATAGGTTTTTCGCCTGGAAAAAAATATATAAATTTTCTTTGAAATAGCTGCTTATGGCACTGTATTTGTATTTATATTTTCTTATCAAAAATTTAAATTTAAATTTTTATATTTAAAATTCCTATTGTAATGCTTAAATTCTCAATTTAAGTCCATTACAACACACCAAAAAAGATAAAAAATTTACTACCAGCATAAGCTGAAGTTTCTCTAAAAGAACTCCAAGAGGTAGCCTACAATCTATTTCCTGATTAAATAGTGAAAAAAATGACAGAAAGTAAGAGCATAGTAGAAAATCCAATATACTTTTCCCAAATTTGGTAACTCAAATATTTTAGTTTTTTAATTTTTTTAAAATTCCAACATTTATGGAAAATAATCAATGTTTAAATACTCTTGAAACACTTTTGTTTATAATTAGCTAAACCTGTTCTACTCGCTATACTGAGTATAAGTTGGTTTGCACCAAAAATTATTCCTAACGCAACCAGAATATAGCTCCAACTGATAGATTTCTATTTTAATAAAAATATTAGGCTCTAGTATTTCCCAATGTTCTTTAAACCACTGCTGTGCATTTGCACTAAAACAAAATCTATACACCAGAACATTTTCTAATCTGAGCATGGTTAGTTTCACCATCTAAAGCCATAGTCTGTTGCATCCTTATTTATAAACGAATAATTTACAAACTGGACTGACCTTCATAAATTAGTTAGTTTATTTTGTAAATTTTTGTATTCTAGATTTTAATTTTGTAATAGGACTCTTTTATGGTAACTTGTAATATTAGTTGTTTTTGCCAATGTTTTTATTATAACGGATTTTTTTGTTAAGAAAAAACTTAAGGAGAAAAGATATATAAAAAAGTGTAAAATAAGTAACACTCATATGTAATATAGGTTTTTCACTTATATGAGAAACATCTCTCAAAATAACTACCTTCATTTCGACAAAGTCCTATTGAGAATGGAAAAAATATAGATTTTGTGTATAATATAGGTGTTATATTCATGATTGAATCGAATACATTTTATTGTGTTACCATGAGCAACAGAAACTTTATTTCATAGGGCAGTTCATACTTATCAAAACAACAAGAAACTTTACAGTATATAATAATTCTGTAAAAATTGCAATTGTATCAAAAAGGGTCAAGAAGTTCCTGGATTGTTCAAAATAAAATTTAATATAATTCAGAATACTCTACATTATTTACCTTCAAAGTATTGTTCTGCATTTACACACTTATTTCATCATTTCTATAGCTGTCAAAAAACAGAGTATTTTTGATAGTTTCCAAAATGCTATCCAAAAAGATGGATTTTAAAAGAAAGATATTTTTAGGAAGTTCCTTAAATTGGTTTATTACATTTTCTATCTTTCTGCATTAGAAAAACACATCTTCAATTTAATTTTTGTCATGAAACCCATAGAAATTGGTTAATCCGAAGTTGGGAGAGTAAGAGAGTTGTTCGGGAGAACATCATTGCCTAGCAAGGTGATGTTTCACTGTCAGGGGCCGATGGGCACTGTCATGCCACAAAAACTAATTATTTCCTATCTTATTTCCATCTGATTAAATTTCTTACAGTCAGATATGTAAAGAGTTCCATATACATTTTTTTTAATTGACAGTTTGGCCTTCAGAAATAAAAGTTGATGAATCGTAGCACCTAAATAATGTCAATGCTTAGTATTGGCATTTATTTCTTTGGAATGTGTCTCTTAATTACAGAGCCTAGGATTTGCAGAGAGGATTAGTCCTCTATAGTAACACTGAAGGTCTGGACAAATATTACACTGTATATGGAATACCATTTAGAAAAGGGACTACTTTATTCTTTTTTGTTCTAAAAATTCTGCTTATATTCTCTCAAGAAGCCTGATTATAAATGGTAACACCAGAGTTCACAAATTTAGAATTGAAAACATTACATTTATTGTCATGTCAGAGTACTATGCTCCCAAAATATTCTTCTGCTCTTTCTTTATAGAGGTTTAGATCTTTCTTCATGTCTTCCAACTTCACACAGCTACTTATGCAACTTATTCTTGTCAAATGCATTTAGTTTTTACTCACAATGAATCTTTCATAGAGTTTTTCATGTTTTTGCAAGTATTTCATGATTTTGTAAATATCAGTCAATAAAATATAACTCTGACAACATTATGACAGAGACTTTTTCCATTTTTGCCTTCCTTAATTACATTTGCAGGTTAGCCTTTCTTTTCGTCAAAGAATTCATAAAAATATTTTCTACCTAAGCTTCCGGAACCAGCACAACTCCTGTTCCTTTATCCAATTATATTCTGAGAATAGTCAATACAGGCTAATTTTTTAAAGTCTTCAATTTCATAAATGATATACAATGTGAGGAGCACAGTAGTAAAACAAAGTAGAATAAAAATATTGGAATCTTAGGTAACTTGTATTATCAGTTATTTTTGTGGTATTAGAGTTGTTTCCAATATTGTTATTGTTTGTAAATGATGAATGAAATTGTTGACTGAGGTAGAAAAAACCCTCTTAGTCTAGCTAGTTACTACTATTTGTATCACTTGGCAAAACTACACTACTTACTGATGTTTTTCAGCAGGCATGTTTTGCACTAGATCAGTGCATTGTTCAATGCTGTGAGTCATGGGCGAGACTCAAACACAAAAACTCCCAGCTAGTTAATTTTCGTGATGTGTTCAAAAATTTTAGTGTACTACTCCAATCAATAACGTTTTTCTTTTAATGTCCTTTCCAGGATAAAAAAACTTAAAATCACTAATTAAATAATAATAATGATAAAAACTTTAGAGCTTCTCAAGTCAAAATTTTTAAGGGAAAGGAATTGTGGATAGGAGTTGAGCAGCAGTAGCTTAAACTGCATTTTATCTGACTTTATTCATAAAATGAACCAAACGTTATTTGATAGTAATAATTAATTGCACTTTAACTGTTTGTTATTTTATCTTTTTTTAGAATATTGAGGTCACTAGTTTTCAAATTAAAAATGGTTTCTTTTCAGACCAAAATTTTATAATTTTTCTGCAATTTAAAAATTAAGTGTGAAGGAAAAGTCTATTTCATTAAACAGTTTCTTCCAATATCACCATATTAGCAATATTATGTCAAAAATAGTGTATTATTTAATCAGTTATTTTAACATTTGTTGATTACATCTTCACGTGAGCTACTAGTAATCATAAAACACTTTTAAATGTTATAAACTTGCCTATAGTAGCACTTACTTTGTTTATTGAGGACAGCCGTTTCGGGAACCCACCCTAACCTAGGTAAACCTTGAGATTAGTTACGGTCTGAGTTGACAAAGGGACACATTTCCCGAAACGGCCATCCTCAACAAGCAAAGTAAGTGCTACTATAGGCAAGTTTAAAAAATTTAAAAGTGTTTAGCAGTTATTTTAATAACACTATATTATTATTCTAATGTTTTTGAAATAACATCAGTTTAGTACTAATAGGAAGGTAGGTATCATTATCTACATTATGTTTTTGAAATTGTGGAATGAAACAGTATATTGTGTAATATTTTACTTAAATAAACTTCATACAGATTTTTAGATTTAAAAACCATATCTTACTCAGAAATGTTTTCCTTTTGTTTCAGGTTTTTGTAGTCTGAAGCCCAGAGCTTGCAGACAGCAGGTCAGTGTTAGTTTAAGCCGGAGTCCGTTATAAAAATTTTACTCGATACACAAATAATTTCGCGTTTAGCTGTCGCGCTGGAATTTAAGTACTTGTTAGCAAGTAGTGCTCATGTCAGCTAACCAGTGTATTCATCATATCTTTGTTTGATTTTCTTTCCTTTTTTAAATGGCTAAAGCCAAAAAGGTTTCTTCTTAAATAATTTAAAGCCTTCAGAGAGCAGGGTGGTTTTATCACAGGCCTCATTTGGCCTATATGTACTTTCTCTTTCAGGTACCTTTATGTTTTCAGCTATTTTTTTAAAATTTTCAGGTATTTTTTTTTAATTTCAGACCCGGAGAAGCCCACCCTTCAGTAAATATTTATAGTTAGTTTTAAGTTACCACTCCTGTCTCTGATTTCCAGTAACGCAAAGATGTGATAGAGTTCCCTGAAATGTAATGGAATAGAATTTCGGATCCGTTCGCCGCTGACACACAGTATCTATAAACGGTATCGGTTCCTTTGTCACATTATCCCTCTTTTTTCTGTTTCATTACATTTCTCTAATTTATATAAAATTGATTTGAAATTATTACTCATCTTAATTTTAAACTAAAGTTGAATACTGTATGATTTTTCATAACCAATTCTAATAACACAAATAAAATAATAAAATTATTTGATTAAAATTTTTAAAATACCACCTTTCAAGAAATTAATTTTTTAATTGTGTTAATTTAACATATACAATTTCTAAATCAAATGTAAAATCAATCAAATTTATTATTTTCTAATAATTTTTAAGCAAATATTGAAATAATTAACAATTTTAATTCAAAGCTACATAAGTTTATAATTTTAACCAATACATTTTTGTATTCACTGTTAATTTACTTGTCATTATATGATGACTTAAAGTTGTGTGTCTAATGCTAAAAGTAAATTGTGTAATACACTGTGCAATGTTCAGTAGAAATATATAGAAGATAATTGGTTAAAACATTTTGCAATTCTGGGTTATTTTTTTGGGAATACATTGGGTCCAGACTGAACATGAAGACTAACTGGACAGACTGGGTCATGACTTTAACACTCTGTTAAAAACGTGGTATTCAGGATAAAGAAGGAGAGCAATAATAAATCTAGGTATAATATATTGCTCTTGTTCTATAGCATGGGAGGGTTTTATGTTTGTAGGATTTGTAGATTTTTTTGTCTGTAGGTTATAATTTCTTGAGATTTTCGCCTTTGGTTAAAAGCAAGCCTGAATATTGCTCTTGTTGTACAGTAAAGCATGGCAGTGTTGGGATGCTTTTATATTTGTTGTGTAGGGTATCTCAGTTTTTGTCTATTTATAAGTCATCTGTTAGGTTTAGTTTAGTAGGTCAGAGATTGTTTTAACCTACTGTATTCTATATACCTTCTACAACAACAAGTCCTAGTACTTATGTTTTATACTTAAATTGCTTTCAGTATTTGACTCAGATTAGCCATTCTTAAATTAAAAGAAAAAACATTAAAAACACAAATTATTAAATAATTTTAAAAAAAAACATTTAAAAAAATAATGTATACTTATAAACAACTTATACTAAAAGAGAGACTAAAATAATTAAAATAATTTATTGAGGTAATAATATGAAATAGAAAAACAAAGAAAAATCATGCGAAGAGAACAAATTTACACATTACACATAACAGTAATTTAATTCTTAACTTTAAAAAAATGTTAGCTATAAATGTTTAACTATAAATATTTATTTTGTTTCAATATATAATATTCATTTATATGTTAAAAATATCTTACTAACACAAAGTTAAATGAAATCAATATATACCCCCATGATATGGCTTTTTTCAATATTTTTATAGCTTTTTTAAAAACAATTTATTAAAATAAAAATTTATTAAATTTGAATACAAATAAAAAATGAAGAAGAAAATATTTAATTTAATATAAAATAATTAATTTTAAGAATCAAATAAGTAAATAGACTTAAAATTGGAATAATTTTTATTAAAAGTATTATACTTATCAGTAGTGTTAGGTAATGAAAAATACGAAGACAAGGAATCAATTTTTGTAAAAAGATCTAAATTAATGTACAGATGTAAGGAAGTCCCTATATGGTCAGCTGGCATGTGTTTAGAATATACTCTAGTTGTAAGTCTTGATCACATTTCATAAACAACAATCTAAATAGATTTTTGTAGAATGGTTTTAGTACTAAGAAAAATAATCTTTCAAGTATAACAGACACAAGAAACATAATATACTTTGAAAAAATGAAGTTTTAACTTCCCATCTAAAAAATTAAACTAAAAGAATTTTAAATTTATCCTACAATAAAAAAATATTTTCATTTATTGATACTATAGAAATAAATATACTATGTAATTAAACATGCATATACTATATATATATATATATATATATATATATATATATATATATATATATATTTATATATATATATATATATATATATATATATATATATATATATATATATTATAATAAAGATGATTATTTTTTCTTGATTTGTTATAATTATTAAATAGCTTCAAAAAGTTCATAATCAAGATATATTTTATTCAACATTTACAATTATGCTGAAGCTTTTCGCCGGAGTATAGTTCCAGCATTCTCAAAGACTACTCAAATATATATATAAACATGTTCTAGTATATACTAGAAAAATATCAAGAACCATTTCTAAAAAAAATTAGTAACTTTTTATATAGATGGTTTGATTTAGATCTTGTCAAACAAACAATATAAAATTTTTGTTTATTTTTGTAATATAACACGAACTGCAAGTTCATTGCAGTGTTTTTATTGTACATTCTGAAGCTTTTATTCAATATATGCTTACTGATATCACTTACTGACATTTTTCAGCAGACACGTTTTGTACTAGATCAGTGCATTGTTCGATGATGTAGGTCACGGACAGTACAATATACCTAAGGTAGCAGTGCTTCGGGCAGTTTAAACCCGCTGCCAAGTTAATTAAAAAAAAAAAAAAAAAAAATAGGTCACGGACAAGATATCATGGTACAATGATGTTAGAATATATTTACAAAAGTAATACTATTGCATAAGTAGTGTCAGGGAAACAAAGAAGTGGGTTCTGCATCAGGATTCACTCCTATAATGTTAGAGTATGTTTGGAAAAGTAATATTATTGTATTAGGTAGTGTCAGGGAAACAAAGAAGTGGGTTCTGCATCAGGATTCACTCCTATAATGTTGGAGTATGTTTGGAAAAGTAATATTATTGTATTAGGTAGTGTCAGGGAAACAAAGAAGTGGGTTCTGCATCAGGATTCACTCCTATAATGTTGGAGTATGTTTGGAAAAGTAATATTATTGTATTAGGTAGTGTCAGGGAAACAAAGAAGTGGGTTCTGCACCAGGATTCACTCCTATAATGTTAGAGTATGTTTGGAAAAGTAATATTATTGTATTAGGTAGTGTCAGGGAAACAAAGAAGTGGGTTCTGCATCAGGATTCACTCCTATAATGTTAGAGTATGTTTGGAAAAGTAATATTATTGTAATAGGTAGTGTCAGGGGAACAAAGAAGTGGGTTCTGCATCAGGATTCACTCCTATATTGTTAGAGTATGTTTGGAAAAGTAATATTATTGTAATAGGTAGTGTCAGGGAAACAAAGAAGTGGGTTCTGCATCAGGATTCACTCCTATATTGTTAAGGTATGTTTGGAGAAGTAATATTATTGTATTAGGTAGTGTCAGGGAAACAAGGAAGTTTGTTCTGGATCAGGATTCACTCGTATAATGTTAGAGTATGTTTGGAAAAGTAATATTATTGTATTAGGTCGTGTCAGGGAAACAAAGAAGTGGGTTCTGGATCAGGATTCACTCCTATAATGTTAGAGTATGTTTGGAGAAGTAATATTATTGTATTAGGTAGTGTAAGGGAAACAAAGAAGTGGGTTCTGCACCAGGATTCACTCCTATAATGTTAGCATATGTTTGGAAAAGTAATATTATTGTAATAGGTAGTGTCAGGGGAACAAAGAAGTGGATTCTGCATCAGGATTCACTCCTATATTGTTAAGGTATGTTTGGAGAAGTAATATTATTGTATTAGGTAGTGTCAGGGAAACAAAGAAGTGGGTTCTGCACCAGGATTCACTCCTATAATGTTAGCGTATGTTTGGAGAAGTAATAATATTGTATTATGTAGTGTTAGGGGTCAGGGAAACAAAATAATGTGTTTTGTACCAGGAGATACTATTATAATATAAAGTGCATTCGAAAAATAAGAATAATGTTAGGGAATTAAAGTATTTGGTTCAACCTAAGGATCTTTTTTACCTAGTCTCTTTTTGTATGGTTTTTATTGTACTGCTACACTTAAAATGCTTACAAATATAACACATCACTAATTACATATTTCAAAGAATCAGTAAAGATAGGAAGTACAAATAAAAATACAATGCAGATACTGTTTAAATTACAATTACACCTAAAGGTAATTTTTTAACCATATAAATCTACACAAATCAATAATACTTTTCAAAATATCATATTATTTCAGGTTGAACATACAAATCTTTTATATAAAATATTTATTATAAACTATAAAACTAAACTTTTTATTTGATAAAACTTTGATTACAATGTCATACCTAATGTACTAGACTAAAGATATTCATTGTTATATGTTTATTGTTCAGTTTGTGAGAAAATATATAGTATACCATTACAGAATTTAAATTCAGGACCTTTTAACAATAAATTTTACTAATTATTACTCAACTTTTGACAAACATTATTTAGTATAATTTTTCATTGACAATATTATTTTAGATCAAGTTAAAATACTTTTAAAATCTATTGGGTTTGTTGTATTTGAAATGGATCAAGATAGTTTTTAAGCTTTATTTACTTAACTTGTACTTTCTCTTTCAGTCCACCTACTCTTAGAGCTCAGAGAAGGGTGAGTATAATCTTCTCTGAGCTATCATCAGACACACACTAGAATAAGCAGAAGTTACTTCTGTGACGTCTAGCACCACTAACATATACACACACTTGACAAATAGCCAAGTGTTACACTTTACACTATCAAGATGCTGCGGAGAAATACCTCCATTAGTAGAGGTCACATCTGAGGTAAGCTCTATAGACTTTGGGGGGTTGAATTTAGATACCGCGGTCCCTTTGTCATTTTATGACATTTTGTTAGGATTGATAAGATGTCTTATTTTAGGATTTTTTGTGTAGGATGTTTTGTGTTATTATGCATCTGTTTCAGGTTTTTAGGTCTTTTCATAACTCAACAGGAAACATGAATGTTTTTTTCAAAATCTTCAATAATAGAAGAGTTTTGACAGATTCAGCATTTTCTACATCATCGAATGGGCTCTTTTAGTTCTAAGCAATTTTAGTTTTAAATTTTTCTCTTATTATGAAACAGGAAACATTTTAGTTTTTATGATATCAGAAGAAGAAAAGAAGATCTGATTCTCATTATGAAACAATAAACTTGTTTTGGTTGATTTTTATGACATCAAAAGAAGAAAAGAAGATCTGTGATTCGAGCAGATAGTGAAGAAATGTCCTGCAGAAAATAAATTATGTGAGTAAATTATGTTACTATCTGTTGTTAACATTTATGTGTGATTCTGATAAAATACCATTACATAAGAGATTGATACAGGGTCGGTTCACTGGGGTGAAGCTATTTGTATGAAACACAATTTACCTCTAATAATGTCTCTGATGTAATGGTTGTGTGTATGTGTGGTATGATGTTTGTGTGTGAATGTTGAGGCATTTTTATTGATACTAGTAAAGTTAATGTTCATTTTAATTTTTCCAAAACAGTCTCAGAGTTCTTGTTTGGACAGTGCCACAATTCTTTTAGAAAACGGAGTGTTACGTGAAGAGACAATAGGGAAATTGGAGTTAGAGGAGCTTAGTAGATATTCAGATTTGGCAGTACCTAGAGTCAGAACTGGATACAGACCAATGAAAGAATAACAGAAGGTTAAATAGGTATGTTTATGATATTGAGTCTTTTATAATTTTTAGTTTTAAATCACCTCTGGTCCATCTGGATAAATTTTGATATTTATTGATGAATAAAATTTCTTCTAGATCTCTTCTGCTTATCATTAAAATTAAAGTTTTATAGGCCATGCCTATATTAGTTTTCCCAAACTTCTGTGATGAAGAAAAATCACCTAGAATTCCAAGTCTGTAACGTCTTGAGTAATTTTTTGATATGGAATATTATTTGGGATTTTTATGCATTCGTAATGAAGAAGTTAAAAATTGTTTTTGTACACATGACATACCTATAAGACTCAGAGTTAGCACAGTTAACTTATTCACCCTTATTACAGACTGCTAGAAGAAATTGCAAATTGCTAGAAGAATATTCATGGCTGAGTTGGCAAAAGCAATTGCAAGTCTCATCTTTTGAAAATAGCTTCAATTGAAAATCTGTCTTGAGAGGAGTATAAAAAATATAACTTGTCAAGAATGTCCTACTAGGAGTCAAAATCCACGTATATTTGTTACCAAATTATGAAATGTTAAAACAATTGCTTTTTTACTAATATAAATTATTATTTTAAAATTTAATCATAAAACACTTCATGAAAATTCAAGAACTAGCCTATACTACTTATATAAAGTCTAATTGTTTGAAACAAAATTTACACAGAATTTGGTTTCATTTTAAAAAATTTTGGAGGAAAGGCCCCATGATGTGCGTACTGTCAAATAATGAAGAACCGTTATATGAAACAGAAGGGTCATGAATGTACTAGATCAAACTGTCGAGAGCATACTAGAATAAAGGTCTCAATTTGCACTATGTGTCATGAAGGAAATTAAAATGGCAGCTAGTTTACTAGCCGTCACGTCTTTCAATTCGCTTCATCTAAATATTTCCTGTAAATTTATTTTAAATATTTTCATACTGCTAAGTTGTTCTAAAATTTGTATATTACATATCTCTTAACCATTTTTTACATAACAATTTAGACTTTAATGAAAATGTTTGCTACAATTAATGAGTTTGTAAATGTTAGATGCTCCCTATACGGCGACCATTTATGTTACAAAACAGGATGCAAACTATCGCGAGTTGATAAAAGAGATTCAGTGTCTATGTGGAAAATTCAGCGGTGAGTTGTCTCCAGATTAAACAGGTAATGTTGGGAGAAAAATAAATAGCTAAGATGTTATCTTGTTACCAGAAAATAAAAAGAGATGAAATATTTCATTGAAGTAAAATAACATAAATGAAAATGCTACATTAAGGTAATGATAAAGTGAAGGAATACTAAAGGAAACTTAACATACAAATTAATATAAAGAATGTTTCGGTTGAATAGGTCCAAGTGTAGTGCCTAGCATGTGTTGTAAGTTCTAATATGTGTGATGAAATGAAAAGGAAATTTATTTGAAGGATAACACGCTACAAATGCAGGGGAAGTATACAAATACCTATAAATGCAACTTACATTATCATTAAGTAGTGAAAGTCCAGTCTGACAGTATGGACTTCATCCCTACATTACATATTTAAAGGCTGTGCACTAATGGTTCACAATTTATATTATCAGAAGGATTTTAAAATTAGAGAAAACTTTTAATACAGCCTACTGTATTCCTAGGGTTTAACGCAGCAGTCATTTATTACGTCACACTTTTATACAGTGACCTACCTGACATTGAGGAGTAATAGAATATACCTTGTATATCTTTAGAGAGTGTTTAAAAAGAATGATATTTAATATTATTATCTGTTTCCACAAAAGCTATGAAACTTATCCATACAAGTTGGTTGTGTCTTCTCATACAACCAAAGCTATATTATAATAATTTTCCCATTCAATTTTCTGCAAAGATACCTTAACAATAGTGATTGTTTATTATATTTGTTTACTTCAATAGATCGAGCTATCCTGTTACAATTTTATACTTTGAAAAGGGATAAAATTCATTTAAACTTTTAAATATTTATTAGGAAGAGTCTATTTTAATTACCTCTAAACCAACTTCCATCTTTAACATGTCCCATGAGGGACTAAGTTGAAAATGGTAAGTCAATGACAGGAGCATACTTTTTTGTAAAACGTTTTTACTTATATGACACAAATATGGACATGACAAAACACTTTTTATAGTGAAAAGAGGCAAGCAATTCAGCATCACATGTTCAACTTGGGGCTTAAGACTAAATTTTTATTAATAAAAGACGGTTGATGTATGAGTCAATAATATTTATTTTCAAAATAACTGCGACATTTCAAAAGCTAGTTTACCATTTTGAGGTAAGGCCAGGAGTGGTTACTTGCCTTTGCAATGGCCATTCTTTGTTAATGCATGGATGGTTGACACTCTTGATGCGACAAGAGGATCCACCACTATGTAGTTTTGTGGAAGTACCATCACAGTCAAGCACATTCCGCTTGATTGTGTTGAGTTGACTGATTAGTAAATACGTTACGATCTTTGAGGTAGTTTATAGGTGGTTTTAAGGGACGATGCCATGGCTATCAACCGTGTCATCGTTTTCTTATGCCAGCTGAATCTATTTAAATTTTGTAAAATTTAAATTTCTTTAACTTTAGATAATTAAAATTAGTTTTAACTATTTATTTTATTTTGATTAGTTTCATTTATGGAAATTTCATTTCAAATAACACTTGATGATAACCTTGATTGATTTTTCATCTGGAGAAAAAAAAGTTTTTAATATCAAGACTTGTGAGTGTATATATACAAATTAATACTATATTGTTGTTTAAATGACAAACCTTATCCTCAGATTTTTTAAGACTTATAATTATATTCAATTTTGTTAGCTGTGAAAATTAAAAAAATTACAAAAAACATTACATTTTTAATTAGACAATTCAAATACCATGATAAAAAAGTAAGAGATGGTATATAATGTTTCAATGATTTATGTCATAATTTTAGTGGTATTACTACAAAATCCCAACATTGTGAGTTCATATACAGCTGTGTATTTATTTAATAATAGCCCTATTAAAAAAAAGATTGGGACCACTGATGAACTACCTACAGATTTTCTTTCTAACCTTTTGCATACTAAAGAATACAAAATTCATTTCACTTACATATTGTTCCTGTGATCCTTAATTATTGCAATATAGCACTTACTTATATTTGTTGAGGATAGCTGTTATGGGAGATGTGTCCCATTGTCAACTCAGACCGTAACTGATTTCAAGGTTTACGTAGGTTAGGGTATTAGTGTTGGGGTGGGATATCATGGTGATGTGGGTGTATTTTGTGATTATTATAGGAGTTATAATGTCAAAAAGTTTGTGTGAGTTGTAATGTAATTGTGTATTGAGTATGTGTGTAGGGTGTAGTTTGAAGTGTCTGTATATTTCGTATTGTTTGGTTGTGTAGCGTTGGTTATTTCTGTGTTGTTTATGAAGAATTTGTAGGTAAGATGTTATGTCTATGTAGTCATGCTTTGTGGAGTTGAGATGATTGGTGAAGTTTGATTGGTCGCTATTGTTTGTTAGTGCTTTTATATGTTCTTGGTAACATGTGTAGAAGGACCTCCCTGTCTGGCTTATGAAAAAACTGAGGCACGAACTACAAGTTAGTTTGTAAACTCCAGTGGTGTTGCCGTTAATTTTGTTGTTGGGTTTTAATTGTTTATTGAAAGTGTTGTGTGTGGAGTAGGCTATTTTGTAGTTGTATTTCCGTAGTGTGTTGGTTAGATTGTGGGTTTTGGAAGATCTGTATGGTATTGGTGAGTATTTTATGGGATTGTTGTGTTGTGTGTTTGTATTTGGGTTAATAGGCTCATTTTTTACGCAGTTGTATAATTTGTCAATCATTGTTGTGTTGTATCTGTTACTTTGTGCTAAACTAGCCGCTTACAACACCATGATATATCGCCTGCTTGAAACACCGTTAAAACAAAGAAGAACAGTACCAGGAGTTAATAACCATAAAACATAGCATTGTTACGGTCTGAGTTGACAATGGGACACATCTCCCGAAACGCCCGTCCTCAACAAATATAAGTAAGTGCTACAATAGGCAAGTTTGTAAATATTTACAAGTGTTTAGTTGCTTTTGTGATATTGGGTTTTTCCAATATTTTTATTGTAATAATTTAATATACATTATCAACAGCACATTGGTACAATATATTACAATGAACATATTGGAAAGAACCCCAATACCATAAAATAATCAAAAATAAGAAATAAAACATGGTCCTCAAGATTAAACCCTTTTGAACATTTCGATGACCATGTCATCATCATCATCATCAGAGGGTCTTATTACAATCTAGCAAACAAGAAGTTACAGACTAGCGCGATGATAATTCTAGTTTGTAACTTCTTATTTGCTAGATTGTAATTTTGTAATAAGACTCTCTGATGATGATGACATAGTCATCGAAATGTATATAAGGTTTTAATCTTAAGTAACTTCTTTTATTTGTTATTTTTGTGGTATTGGAGTTCTTTCCAACATTTTCATTCTAGTAATAATTTTAAGCCAAAGGATTTCAAGAATTTTTTCATCTATGGCAAGGGCAAATTCATCCTTAACTAAAGACGGACTACTATTTCAGTTGTTATGCAATTTACATATCTATGATTGAATTTTCTTCTTACCAATATATTGCATTTTGTCCATACACCTTACAAATCTGTTGATGAATTTAGGGAGTTTAACTTGCATTCCTTAACATTGAGGAAATTAATTACAAATCTATAATTCACATGTGGATTTTCAATAAAGTAAACATAATGAAATACATTCTATAAATAAATAGTGCACCAAAAATGTTGTCTGCTCCTTCATATAAAGTCAAGGTTAATACCATGCATGTGCAGAACTGTGACTGCAGAGCTAAGACTGCAAGAATCACAGGCATGTCTTATATTCTGGATGAATTTTGTATGATTCACTATAATGCTTTAAACATTTAGTTAGAAAAACATGTATCACAAATTTGTATTCTTTTGTATTTTTTAGAAAAGAGATACATAAAGACCAACATTGGAATGAAAACACCATCTCTTCAAACTCATCAAGGCAACAACTGTCAACTCTTCAGCAACTATGGTTATCCTCTATATTTATTGCTACAAGCAGTGACTTTGATCTGAATTTTAGGTAAGTTTATCTATATAAACTTTTTTGTAATGTTCTCAATTCAATTTTCTCTTGGCGACGATAGCAGCATCTAAAATGTCTAGTTTCTTAAAACATAAGTGTAGTCATTAATCTGACAGTCACTATCCTAAAATGGGACCTCTTTTCTGACTGTGTAAAAAGTTATTATTTTATATCAACTATAGAATAATATAATGAAATAATATTTGGTACATAACTTTACCAAAAGATTTTTTCATTTACAAAATTTGTTCCTTTACTTTAATTGCTTATATTCCTTGTACCATATGCCTTACGTATGAATGAAAAGTATATGAGATGCTACATTTTATATAAGATAAAACTAAAAACAAAATTCATTTCAATTGATTCCATCTTCATGTGAGCTACTAGTGTTTAACTTAAAACACATGTAAATATGTTACACTCATGGGCGCCCATGTATAATTTTATAGGGGGGGGGCCAAATCTGATACCTGGGGGAATAGGATTCCCTCCATGAGAAGGAGGGTCCGGGGAGATTTTGAAAAATTAGGGTTAAAATGGTGAGTTTTAAGGTACTTTAGAAAATTCGAAACTTCTAATTTTTACAGCCTTTTTTGTATCGATTAATTTATTTTTTTATAGAATGAGTGAATCTTTATTCCTTAAAATACTAAAAAATATAATAAAAAGCTTTTTTTTTCTTGCGTCATTTCATTTATTATAGGATAGGATAGTAACCGACAAATTATTTTGAGGTTGGAAGTTTTTTAAATATAGGCTATTTCAGTTTTATAAGTGGCGTTTTTTCAATTTTAGCCGAGGCATGACAGTCGAATATCTGATTTTATTGAAATATCTCATTCAGGTGCGCACCCACGGGGGGGGGGCTAAGACGGCTGTAGCCCCCCCTCAAGAAAAAAAAAGTTTATGAAGAAGATTTGGAAAACAACAACTTAAACGTGTTGATGGCAGAAATGGAAGTTTGGCAAGCTTTTCTCCAACAACACAATGCACACCATGTCAATGCAATTGATTTTCTAAATATTTGTGATAAAACAATCTTTCCAAACATCCATATCCTACTTAAGATTTTCATCACTATACCTGTATCCACCAGCACAGCAGAGCGCTCCTTTTCTACTCTTCGGAGAATCAAGACATACCTAAGAAACACGATGTCTGATAGTAGGCTAAATGGCTTAGCCAATCTTAATATCCACAGGGAAATTCCAGTTGACACAGACAGTGTATTATCCATACTGAAGAAGGCCAAAAGAAGACTCAATTTTGTTTTGTCTTGTTGTTGAGCCCCTGTTGTGTGCTGTTTCTGAAAAAACTCATTTACAGCAGTTTGTTATTGTGTGTGACTTTATTGTAGTTTTATAAAATTATGTTTTGGTTAGTTGCTTTATAGGCATCAGTGAGGTCTTTACATTTAAATTTTGTACGTGGTTGCTTGGTGATTTGAGCTTTGTGTGATGTGTTTTGCTGTTGATTGGACTGATTTGTTTAGGCTTGGATTTTGGTGAGGTGTGGATTTTAGATTTTCGACCTTCATGGTGGCTCGTAGATGAACCAATTCAGTACTACAATGTCGAACGTAGATGACATGCAACAGAGAAGAAATGCAGCGTCAGTCGGAAGGACCTAGGTTGTTTTTCCTGTCACGTTTTCCTTATCATTGGGATAGCTGGCTCGCTGTGTCAGCATCTAGGATATTAGTCCTGTCCTGTTTAACTGTTTTCCTTTAATTGACGCAACCATTAACTGGTCCACATTGACATAATCACATAATATGGACATTCGATAGTTACTGACTTTAAAACCTACTTCGTTCAGTCAAGGTGTTAATATAGCAGAACCGCATAAATATACTATTTATATTGTTAATACTGTGAAAATTTATTATAATTAAAATATAGTTCTTCCACATCAGCTGAAAATAAAAAAAGAAATATTTGTACGATAGTCCTAATAATTTTATTTTTGTATTTTTCTGAGAGCTAGGGGGGCCACGGCCTCCCCTTGCCCGTGTGTATGGGCGCCCATGGTTACACTTGCATATAGTGGCACCTACTTTTATGAATGTTGAGGTCAGACGTTTTGGTCGATGTGTCCCATTGGAACTCAGACTGTAACTGACTTCTTTCTTGTTATAGGTTAGGGTGGGGTCGAATATAGGGTAGGGATGTTGGTGTATTTTAGAGAGCATTGGTTATGATATCAAAAAGTGTATGTGAGTTATAATGTAACTTATTGACTCACACATACTCAGTTACACCCACTCAGTCACATACATTTGTTGACAACGTAATACTCTCTAAATACACCTACATCCCTACCCTATCTCCCACCCCACCCTAACCTATAATAACCAAGAGGGCAGTTACAATGTTAGTTGACAATGGGACAGATTGCCCAAAACGACCGTCCTCAACAATCATAAAAGTAAGGGCTAATATAGGCAACTGTAACATATTTACAAGTGTTTTAGTCACAACAAAACCTTTTTTATTCAAATAAATCCTATTGTACAAATTTTTTGCAAAGCAATTATCTCCAGATAAATGTACAATATTAGTTACATTAAATAAAACTGAGCAAGGAAATCATTTGTTCTGAAGATTATTGTTTTTCTTGACAATGTGAACAGGTGAAGCAAATGTATCAATACATTTGAGATATCATAAATATTAATCACTGTAACAATAGTTTATGACTATCCGAACTTTAAATTTTGTAAATTTGGTTAAACTTACTGAGACAGAATGTTTTTGATCTCTATTAACTGCGATCTTCATCAGTGTCTTCTACTTGGAGATTTCGGGTCAAGCAGCGATGGTTTTAAAATCAGTTTATCAATAGTATTAAATAATATTGATTATTATTAGTAGTATATGTGATTTGTATTGTGTTTCTTCATTTAATATCTTTGTACTTTGAGTTTTTTGAGTGTCTGTAAATTTCATATTGTTATAGTGTGTTGAGATGTGGTCCTTTTTTGTTGATGTGTAGGATTTCAAGGATATAGTGAATGTCTGTGTATTTGTGTCGTGTTTCATTTAAGTGATTGTAAGATGCTGAGTTGATGTTCTATTTGTGTTCCTCGACTCTTTATTCAAAGCTGCGATCTGTTTGTTCAATGTAGAATTTGTTGCAGTTTAGTTTGTATATGCCTGGTGCTTGTAGTTCATCTTTGTTCTTGGTGCCATGTTGTATTTTGTATTGTAACTTGTTATTAGTTTTGTATCCTGTTTTTTGAAATTTGCGTTTTTTTGTTGTAGTTTTGTTTATGTATGATAATGTGATGTATTTGTTTTCCCTGTTTGTAATGGTACTTTTAGTGTTTTTTTTTATTTTGTACCATAGTTTGTCTATTATTGTGATGTTGTATCTATTTGTGTATGCTAAATATTTAATTGTGTCTAGTTCTTTGTTTATGTATTCTGTGGTCATTGGAAATTCTTTAAGTCAATGGAGCATGAATCTGAAGGCGGCGTGTTTGTGTTGGATAGGGTGGTTTGAGGTGTTATGGATAAGTGTGTCTGTTGTTATGGATTTCCTGTAAATGTTGAATCTGTGTTTTTGTGTGTGGATTTTTGTTATGGTTAGGTTGAGGAAGTTTAGGTATCAGTTGGTTTCAATCTCTGAGGTGGAGTGGAGTTTTGGGTGTATTTTATTAGTGTAGGTGAGGAGTTTTTCGCATTGACGGGAGTTGCCTCTGTATAGTGTTATGATTTCATCGATGGATCTGTACCAGTAAATGATTTTGTGTGGGTGTGTATTATTTGTGAGTATCTTGGTGTTTTCTATGTGTTGTAGGAAAATTTCACTCAGGACACTACTGATAGGACTTCCCATGGGTAGGCCATCTGGTTGTGAAGTTTGAGTTGTGGGTGAAATAGTTTTTTTTGGTGATGGTTTGGAGGATGGTTAGTATTTCTGTAACCTGAGTTTTAGGTATGTTGTTTTGCATTAATTGGGTTTGTAGGATGTTGAGAGTTTCGGGTATGGCTATGTTGATGTACATATTTGTTATGTCAAGTGATAGTAGTGTTGAATTGTGTGGTATGTTTGTCTTTTATTTTATTTATGAGGTTTGTTCTGTTTTTTATGGGTGTTTCTGTGTTTAAGTTTATAGATTGTCTGATTATTTTGTTCACATATTTTGCTAGTTTATGTGCAGGGGCATTCTGGTAGTTGATGATGGCTCAGATGGGGACATTGGATTTGTGAATTTTAGGGAGAGTGCAAGGGGTAGGTACAATTACTAAACAAAAAGCAGAAATAGTTTACATTAAACATAGTATTAAAACCTTATACAAAAATAAAACCTTTCTAAAATATAGGTTATACAAACTTCACGTAAATCTCGTTAACATGATCGGACACGAACTCACATTACAAATGGTAACAGACACTAGGTTGTATTTTAGGCCTTTGTTTATTAAATTCATTTTGTGTTGTGTGAATTTGGTATTAGTGAGGTTAACTGTTTAGGGGTAGAATTTTTGTGTAGGTTGAGAGTATGTTGTTTTTTGTTTTACATAATAGTTGATTAATTTTTTTCTTGTGTTTAATTTTGATGTTTATTATACTATTTGTTGCCCAATTATTAGTGTCTGTTACCATTTGTATTATGAGTTTGTGTCCGATCATGTTGGCGAGGTTCAGGTGAAGTTGGTATATTCTATATTTTAGAAAATCTTTATTTTTTTATAAGGTTTAATGTAAACTTTGTTTAATGTAAACTATTTCTACTTTTTGTTTAGTAACTGTACCTGCCCTCAGTGCTCTCCCTAAAATTCACAAATCCAATGTCCGCATCCGAGCTATCATCAACTACCAGAATGCCCCTGCACATAAACTAGCAAAATAAATGGACAAAATAATCAGACAATCTATAAACTTGTTCTAGTGTGCTGAGATGTGGTTCTTTTTAGTCGAAGTATAAGTTTTTTAGGTTATGGTAAATGTTTGTTTATTTGTATCCTGTTTCTTTTATGTGATTGTAAAGTGTCGAGTTGGTGTTCTGTTTTTGTTCTTCGACTCTTTGTTTAAAGCTGCAGTAAAGTGATTTAAAAAAACATTGTATGTCAAAATAAAACCTCCTCCTTCGGTTAGAAACTATCTGACTTAGTTGTATCTTTTCATTAAAATTCTTTACTTAGGCAAGCATAAGTAGTTCACCTCTGCCGAATGCACAGTGGTGGTTCCACTTCACTTTGGAAATTGAAACCAACCGATCCCTATACTTCCTCGACCTAACCATAACATAAAGCCAGACACGAAAACACAGCTTCAACATTTACAGGAAATCCATAACAAAAGACACACTTTTCCACAACACCTCATACCACCCTATCCAACACAAACACGCCGCCTTCAGATTCATGCTCCATAGACTTAAAGAAGTTCAAATGACCACATAAAACATAAAAAAAGAACTAGACACAATTAAATATTTAATTAAACAATTAAACAACAAATAAAGTAACCCACAAATTTCAAAAATCAGGATACAAAATAGCATACAAAACTAATAACAAGTTACAATACAAAATACAACATGGCACCAAGAACAAAGATAAACTACAAGCACCATGCGTATACAAACTAAACTGCAACAAATGTAACAAATTCTACATTCAACAAACAGGTCGCAGCTATAAACAGAGAGTCGAGGAACATATACAGATCACCAACTCAGCATCTTAACAAAAGCAATACAAATCATACATACTCTTTGATACTATTGAAAACCTGCCCTTAAAACCGTCACCGTTTGACCCAACATCTCCAAGCAGAAGACACTGTTAAAGATCGCCACATGGCGATCGAAAACGTTCTGTCTCAGTAAATTTTAACAAATTTACAAAATTTAAAGTTCGGATAGTCATAAACTATTGTTAAAGTGATTAAGATTCCCAAATATAATGGACTACAAAATTCAAGAATCATAAAAAATTTTAACCTATAAATGAGTCATATTGAGAATACTAAACAATATTATGACGGACAAAATTTCAGTAAATGTAAACAAAAAGTTGATTAAATATTATGCAAGTAAAGATTTTAACATCTGTAAACAATATGTGATAAACTAAGGGCAAAAACATGAAAATAATGGCTATTAGAAGGAAAAATATTATAACTAAATTAGAGATAACTGAGCCTTTTATATTTGATGATTCCATTTTCACACAAGTTACTAGTTTTCACTAAAACACTTGTAAATATTTTACAAACTTGCCTCTAGTAGCACGTACTTATATTTGTTGAGGACGGCTGTTTCTCAACAATGGGACACATCTCTCAAAACGGCCGTTCTCAAAAAATATAAGTAAATGCTACTATAGGCAAGTTTGTAAAATATTTACATATGTTTTAGTGAGCTTTTTACTAATTTGAATATCAAGAAATTTACAAGCGAAATTTCATAGAAGCTGCAAATATACAAACATATTGAGTATATTAACTCAAGAATGGTAGTTAAAAGAAATAAGTTGTTATAAAATATTGAGTGAATAATGTATATTTATGATGCAGCATAAAAATAATCTTATACCAGCTGATTTGTCTGTTTCAGGTTTGAAAGTCACAGCTGGGGGAGTCCAACTAATTTGTGCGTTTCAGGTTTTAAAGTCGCAGCCGAGCGAGTCTTAGATAGTGTTTGACATGTCAGCTCAACTTACATTGCCATGATACCTTACTTATTTTCTGCATGTGCATGTTTTATTTGGGTTAGTGGAGGAACTTAATTACTTTGTCTTAGATGGAAAGATGTAGTTAATTGCATGATGTACTTGATTGCATGATGTTGGTAAATGGACAATGTAGGTAATTGCATGATGTAGTTAGTTGATATTTACCCTCTTTGCCCCTGTTCCCTGTTATAAATAAGATATTGTGATAAGTCCTTGATAATGGAATAGAAGTTTGTTGGCCTCCCATTCTGTATTATTGTTTTTAGTAACTCTCTTTTTGTCTAATTTTAAAAATACTTAACTAAGTGAATACGTAATTGCTTACTTGCTGATGCGTTTCAAAACATTTGTTCCTTTTACAAAGCTAACCCTCTACTCGAGTAGTTAAGTATTTTTAAAATTAGTTTAATCAGTGAATTCAAGATGATTACATCAAGCAACTTCTCTTTTTGTGTTCAATTATGCAACATGGTTATGTCCTCTACTTATCCATAATACTCTAAACAAAAATAACTAACAAACTTCTGTTTCATTATATATTTCAGTAAATACTAAACATTAAAATATGAAATTATTCGAGGTTGGAATCGAGGGCCCTCTTTTAGGGTGTTGTATGTTAGATTTTGTTGTTAGATTTGATTAAATATACTTATATTAAGATGTTTGTATTTTTGTTTCAGTTTTAATATTTTAAGTATGAAGTATTATATATCATAACAAATATTGTTATATTGATAGGAGGTAATTAACAAATATTGTTAAAATCAATTTTTTCTGAATTTTTTGGAACATGTTGAGAAGATGAAAAACAAATGACTTTCATCAGGAACAAAATAATGGTAAGTAAATCAATGCACATTTATCCCTGCTGCTTTGTTTTTAGAAGAAATACTTATAAAGTTTGTTTCAGTAGGATCTAGGCACTTCATCTGAACAATACCTCAATATGACATGACTGGAAATCGACCTGAAACGCTGAACGATCAACAGAAGGTGGAGGGCCAGAAAATGAGAGGTGTGTACAAGAATATGTTGTTAAAAGACAGCCAAGAAATGTTATCATCACCTAAATATTTAAATGTAGTAATTACACTTGTGATGTTTAAGAATCGTCCCATTTTCTAATAAAACAGTCAAATAGTTAAATTAAAAATAACTATTGAAACTACCATCATTAAGCCATAGTTCTTTAAATTTATTTCATTTTAAGATGTACAGGCTTTTTTCATCATGGTCACCTATGAAGAGTAAGAAAGGATTGTGAATAATAGGATTAGGGTAGGGTTATACAACTCCCTGGTATAAAACTTCACCTGAGGAAGGGCTTCTAGCTAAAGTAAATCTATTCTCTATTATAATTGTGAAAATAGTCGTAATAAGAAAAGGGTTCCTATACTTCTGTGTAAGAAGGGTAAGAGAAATAAAGTGAAGTAAGGGACAATCCCTTGATACTGGGAAAAGGAGAAAGTTATGGTAAAACTCTAAGAGGCAGTGTCACCTCATAACTATTGTACTACTCATAGAAAAGCATTTTATATTTCTTACAGAGTAAAAGTTAGTATCTCATTTCAAAGATGGAAACAAATATTATGTGTGTAAAAAAAGTCATAACATAGCTTTTTATTGTGTATTTTTTAAAAAATCGTTTCTACCTCCTTACATGTATTTAAAGATGTTTCTTCTGTTGCATAATTTTTTTCGGATTAAGCTAATAAAACAGTTTTTATCAGCAAGTGTCACATAAACATACAGGTTGCCGCATGTAAAAGTAGCCCCATAAATAAAATGTAACAATTAAAACTGTATTTGTTTATTTATGACATATCCTGGATTTGTTGTAACAATTTACAAATATCATTTAATATTTTATTCAATAGTCGTAATAGTCTGTATGCAGTTTGTGATTGAGACCTTTTCATCTTCAATGGTTTTTGGATTGCTGGCATATATTTTATTTTTTTAAATTTCCCCGTGAGTAATAATCAGAAGGAGACAAATCCGGTGATTGCAATGGCCATAAACCCTAGGAGATAGTCCTCTCATAGGTAAAAACACATCGCACATAATTCAGTGATCCACTAGGCGTGTGGATAAAATCAACATGTAATTTCGTATGGTATTAGTTAATTAATAATTTGATAGAAAATCTCCATGTAGACATGGGTATAAACATTATACAATCTCGGCTAAGTTACTTTTATGTGTGCCATCCTGAATGTTAAAGTGTATAGATAAAGGTAGTTTCCACCCTCACTTTTTGTAAAAGCAAAATACTGTATTTTAATTAAAGTACTTACAAATTTATCTGTACTATTGAAACTTTTGCGAAGTTAGTCTTCCCGTCATTGTGTTTAATATTATTAATTATGAAACACAGTAACCTAAATATTTTCTTTAAATATTGGATTAGTGTTTATTTTTCTTTAGACACAACAAAAGTTTTGTCCTTGAGTTTACTTTTGGTTGTTTTAGAAGAAGAGTTACAGCCTGAATATATTCTTCTTGATTTCTTTTTCACCTCTTTTACCCAATCACACAACATTTCTCAGAACATGATCAACATCTAAGTCATCTTGGAAAGTTTTACTAAGAACATTATCATCAATTAGTACTTAACCTACATTCGTCTGATACACATCTCCCAACAACATCAATTCCTACAATAAACACGGAATCCTACATTTAGACAAGTTTGTATTTTAATTGCTAGCAAAAGCACATTACTTTGTTGTTCAAGTTCAAAGCTAAACCAAAAATCAGTTCTTTTGAATTATTATTTCAAAGACTAATGTATCCTTCGTAATTCTAGAAATTTTTGTACTATATGTATGTGTTGGGTTTTTAAAGTTTATACACTAAAACAATAGAAGCTATTAATAAAATAATAACAATGGTTTTGTTCTGAAATACCATTCCCAACAATGTAAACTTATAAGATTATGAGTAATTATTGCATAGCTGTGTGAATACTTATGAACTTATTTGCTGGCGCGTTTCAAAACGTTTGTTTCATTGAAGAAGCCAACCCTACTGCCAGTGGTTTGCTGGACATATGATTTATAAGGTTGGAGAGGGTTTGGGTTAAGCAGGTTATTTACTGTGTAATGGGATAAGGTGTTACATTTGAAGTGTGTGCGAACATTTAAGATAGGTTGTTTTCTTTGTTGCGTGATGTGTGAATATTTAAAATTTTACTGTAGTGGTTAGTTTTGTTATTATGGTTTAATACTTTTTTTATGTTGTTGATAAAACATTAATTAAAAATCCAGCTACACAACACATATACAAAACTCCCAACACATATACAAAAGCATCCATACTAATTTAAATATTCTCCACATACTAAACCATAGTAAATAAATTAACTATTCAAACATTACACAACACAAAACAGCATACAAATGACCACACACATTTCGAATCTAACACTTTATTCCATTTTATAGTAAACATAAATCATAGGTTTTGCAACCTTGAGCGATCGCCAGGAGTAGCAGGTCAGCCTTGTCAATAAAATGATAGTTTTGAAACTCGCCAGTAAGTAAGTTCATAATTATTCACAATAGTTACTTATGATTTATTATAAAATTATAGTACAGTAAAACTTCCAACCAACAAATATTGTTCGTATCTCATCAAAAGTCCATTGCAAAAGTAACAATTTCTCATGCTTTTAAGTAGGGTAAATGGGAAGAAATTTCACCACAAAATACAAGGAGTACATAAACACACACAACCTAATCCTAATTGCAGCATACTTATGCAAAACACATTACACACATACACCAACATTGGCACAAACCTAAAAGTTCTATACTTTACCAATAAAAGCAGTAAACTGAACATACCAGAAAATTATGAAATAATGTGTACAAACACCACAAAAATCAAAGAGACTACATAGCTAGTGACAGAATACACGATTAAAAATACAATAATACACTATATACAAATAAATAATCAACCCAGAACAACCCCACATTACAGAACACCAAAATACCACTAATCTGAGCAGACAATCTTGTCCATGACTTGCAACATTCTACAATGCAAGTGTATTAAAGGCATTCTATTGACTAAGTGGAAACATGTCTCCTGACAAATATCACTAAGTAATGTTTTTATTACAAGTTAAATTCAAATGTGTTTATTCCTTTGAATAAAAAGCGTAAATGCACCTGCTCATACTTCAGAGTGTGTAATGTTGAGAGAGATTTGATAGATGATTTTTTCGTAATGGGACTGAGGATTGAAAATGTTATCAAGAGTTAGAGTCAAATTAAGTTAGATTCATTTTGTAAAATGGGAGTGTCAATAAGAAGAGGTTTGGCTGTACTACTTAGCTTAAGGGATATAATATGTTTTGTCTGCAAGTTGTTCTAAGTGCTTGTATTGTTTCTAGAATCTGCAGCTGCAGCTTTCCTCCTCTGCCTGACCCTCCGTAAGTATTGAAATTTATAAACATAATTTAGTATTTTTCCAAAATAGTTACTTTATTGCTTCAACAGCCTAAAAAATTATTTTAAATAAGAAAATTATGTAACATTAAAAATACTAAACAGGATAGATGCAAATAAGAATAAATTTTTTTATTTAACTGTTCAACAACACACTTTTATTTTGAATTGATCTGAAAATGATAAAATACTATTTTTGTTTTAGTAAGGAACACTGAAACATTTTGTAACTAAAACTAAAAGTGTGAGGCTGTTTTAGTTTGTATAAATTGCTTTTTATTTGAATATCAGGTTTTTTTCCAAGTTAGACAAATCATTGAGCAAACGTAATCAATATCATTATAAAAATTATAACTTGATATAAAATTTGTATTTGTTACTATAATTTATAGAAAACATTGTTCATTATAAGAAATGCACAGATATTCTAAATTAAAACCACATAATATTTACAATATTACATAAACTGCATTTTTGTTAATAATAACAATTATTTTAATAGTATAAATATGTGATATAAATTCATTGTTAACCTGTTTTTCTGTTTTAGGGGGTGTGAAGTTGGGCGCCTCCCCATGGTGCACCCTGGGTTAAGCTAAACGTTCAACAACCTGTTTTCTATCAATACATATGAAGGTAATTATACTATATTTAAAATATGTCTTGACTATAATATTTTTATATCTTTGCTATTTCACACACACACACACATACACACACACACACACACACACACATACACACAGATTTGTTTAATACATATTTAAATTCCTGTTTTTAGATACATACTTTCTTTTCATCAAGACCGCTGCCATCTAATAAACCACCAGCTTTAACGACCAGAACCACCAACACCTAAATCATCACCACCAATTGCAAACTAAGTCTTTCAACCAGGTGAATTTATTTTTCCATTTCAAGTTTTTAAAAGTACATATTAGTCTCGCAAGAAACAAGATTAGTTTAATTTACAGAATCGGCTAATATAATGTAGAATATTAAAAACACTTTATATCAATTGTAGAATATTATCTGTATTTTAGCTCTATTTTCCCTAGAATTGTTATTATGGTGTTAGCAGGCAGGTTTCAAAGGTTTTCAATAATCAGTTGATTTATTATGTTTTTTTTCAAATAAATTATAAATATATAGAGTCAAGGTTAAATATAGAGTCAAAGATATTTATTTTAATATTGCAACATTTCGGGTTTCAATATTAAAAAGTGGGTTTATTTTAAACTAGGGCTGAATACTTATAAATATAATATTGGTAATAATAATTCTGGGTATTTGACTACTAATAGTTGCAAGGATATTAATTTTTTATTTTTACCTTATATAAAAAGTATTTGGGAGAAAATTGCTAATAATATAAGATTATACATTAAAACAGTTCCTGTAATTTGTCTAATCACATTAGTTCTGTCATTATCGCCACAGCTTGTCACCTTTTTACCTGGAGACTCTGTGAGATTAAAACGAAATAGGTACTCCTGTCTCACCACTCTTTTTCCCAATTTTCACACCAAAGTTTTTGGAAAACTTCCCGGCCTTCACTTTTGCAATGTAGCAGGGAGTGTTTGCCTTCATCTGTAGGTCCCATGGTTGAGGCTATTTTCTCAATTTCGTCAGCCTTTTCGTTTTCGGATACTCCGCTATGGGCAGGTACCCATTGAAGAGTTAATTCCTTCCCGCAGTTCACTAGTACTAGGATGGTATTTCTTATTTCTGATATTCGAAACGAGTATGAACTTGTAGAGCTATTTAACAATGACTGAAGGGCAGTTTTCGAATCCGATAGGATGCATATTTTTGAATTGCCCTTTAAATGCACACAGCTAGTCAAGGCTGCACTTATAGCCAAAAGCTCAGTATCCATGCTGGAATTTGGAATTGGTTGGGATGTAAAAACAGTCTCCGTTCGATTCATTATAGTAGCCTGCCCCCGATAAGCTCTTCTCCCGGTCGAGCGAGCCATCTGTGAATATTTTTATGTGGCTTTTGTATTAAGATTGAATCATGTTTAATGTTATTGTTTTTAATAGTTGTACATGATCTTTCTTGCTCACCTCATGTGGCAGGTTAAGAGCAATGTTTATCTCGGGTCATCTACTTGGGGGCTCCATATAGTAAGTCGGAATTTTCACAGGGACAAAACAAGGCATTTTGGTGGACAGTTGATTAATTTTATAGCTGAATGACTGCTTTATATTGGAATCATATGACACCATGTTACTTAATGGGTGGATTGGCGTAAGAGCCTTTATTGACAAGTATTTGGTCCATATTTTTTTATCGATATAGAGTCCAATAGGTTCAACTCCCAATTCAATCTCCATGGTTGCTATAGAGGTGGGTTTGGTGCACCCTAGCCATAACCGGATTGCAGCAGATTGTAGAGTTTACAGTCTTTTCAGGTGAGACCTCGCCATCGAGCCCCACACTTCACATGCATAGGTTGCCTTAGATCTCAAGAAGGCAATATAAAACATCATTTGTATCAGCGCCCCAATTGTGGTTGGCCACAGCTTTGAGAGCATTAAGTCTTGATACACATTTTTCCATAACATACTCCATATGACTACCCCATCGCAGTTTCGGATCCAAAAGGATCCCTAGTAGTTTAGGGGATCTATTAATTATATTTCAATCGCTTGCCAAGTATTTTGAGTTCGGGAGCGAAAGATCCCAATTTATTTCGATGAGTGAAAAAGGTGCAATCGGTCTTCTCCGCCGATATAGTTAGAGACCATTTAGAGCACCAATTAGTGAATTTATCCAATGAGGACTGAAGGATTTCAGATGCTTTTAAATGATCAGTGGATGTGACCCAGATCGTTATATCGTCGGCCAAACTCATACTATCTACATCAGGTGGAAATTGCAACATTTTACCCTGTATTCCGAGCTTCATGCACTGTAAGATGATGGTTGAATGTGGAACTTTATCGAATGCTGCCTCTAAGTCCACCATAGTGGCCACTGTGCTCATTTTGTGGTTGAACCCTTCGTAAATTTTATTAGTGAAATATAAGAGTGAGTCGGTTGTGCTCCTGTGCCGTCTGAAGCCAAATTGTTGGTTCCCTTGCATTTCATCATGTTCCAGCCTCCAGGATAATCTCTGGTTGACCAACCTCTCCATCAACTTCCCCAAGCAAGATGTTAACGCTATTGGCCGATAAGAGGTAATATTTTTCCCATCCTTCCCCGGTTTTAAGAGGGGGATGATTTTCACTGTTTTCCATTCTTGAGGGATCTTCCCAGTTCTCCAGATAGAGTTGAAAAGCTGAAGTGTCTTTACTTTCATTTCCTTTGAACAGTGCGATAGCATCTTCTTGTGAATATTATCTTCTCCGGGAGTGGCTCTATTTAAGAGAGATATACTATCTTCCAGTTCGGCTAATGCAAAAGGGGAGTCGTCTGGATCGGAACAACGAAACAGCAGCTCAGTTCTACATGTTAGAAATTGTTCGATAGGAGTAAGAGCCTTCGGCCAGGCAATTCTTCCCCCTGCTTTTTCTGACTAATGTTTAGCAAATTCTTCTGCTTTTAATTTGTCTTTCAAATAAGTATCCATTTGATTTTCTAATAGAAATAATTTTCTGAGAGCATTGATCCTTTGTTGCACAGAAGCACTTCCAGACTGTGCTTGATGGTGTGTTCGTGTTCATTGAACAAACAAAATGTTTCCATGATTTTCGCTTCGCTTCGATCATGGCTTTGCGTAGTGTAGCGTTACATTTATTGTATAAAATCCTGTCGTGTGATGACCTGGATTTTTTCCATTTCTTCCTGGCTGAAATTATATTTTTTCTCAGTTCTTGGATTTCTTGACTCCACCAGATGTTCATATATTTTTTCTTTCCATTTTGGGATTTTTTGGGATGGATTTTTCAGCTGCGTTCACAAGAATCGATTCAATGATTTCTGAAGTTATATTTTCCACTAATGAGACAATTTGAGTTTCTTTTTCAAAAAGAGTCTAGTTAGCTTTTGAAAGTTTGTATTTACTGTGGACAATCGTATTGTTGGTGATTGTTTTCCTTCCCCCATCAATTTCGAAGAATACCGGTAAATGATCACTTCCTAAGTCCTGGCCTATATGCCAATTTAATAATTTGTTCATTATTGCTGGAGATGAAATAGTCAAGTCTAACGTACTGAAACTACCTGTTGAGGCCGACTGGAAGGTTGGTTCGAATTTTTTGTTTGCTAGTACCTGATTATTGTTAAGCAAATACTTGAAGAGTATTTGATCGTTTTGATTAGCTGGGCCTTTGATCCAACTACGGTGTTTGCTATTGAAGTCACCCACCAATAACACATTCTTATCATTGATCTGTAAGACGTTAAGATCTTCTTCATTAATTCCCTGATTCGGTATATAAACATTAACGAGGGTGAAGGCGATGCCATTGCTTACTTGTATCTTAAATTTGGTTAGCTCAACTTCATCTCTTACAATAATTTCTTCATTTTCCACTGAGAGTGTCTCATGGATCAATGTAACTAAACCACCTCCTCCACGGTTTTCTCTGGAGACATTAAACATTTGGTAACCTTTAAAGCGAGGGTGGTACTTTTGATTTTGATGAAGGGAGGATTCCTGAATACAAGCTATTTTTATTTTATATTCCTCCATTACTTTCTTTAGCTGCGAAAGTTCTTGATGGGCACCATAGTTCAATTCTTTTAAAAACCCGCACTTCTCTCAGTCTCGTTACGAGATTTTTGTCAATATTAAAATGACGGCGTATTGATTTAATACTTTGTCCCCGAATATTCCAAAAATGACTTTCAATCTGTCAGGTTGTTCACGCCTTGCTGTTAGCGTGACACGTCTGGAGTCCTGAAAGGTTTAGCATCGTTTTGTGTAGGACTTTCCATCTGTCAGGATGTACTCGCCTTGCTGTTAGCGTGACACGTCTGGAGTCCTGAAAGGTTTAGCATCGTTTGTGTGGGACTTTCAATCTGTCAGGATGTTCTCGCCTTGCTGATGGCGTGACACGTCTGGAGTCCTGAAAGGTTTAGCATCGTTTGTGTGGGACTTTCAATCTGTCAGGATGTTCTCGCCTTGCTGTTAGCGTGACACGTCTGGAGTCCTGAAAGGTTTGGCATCAATTGTGTGGGACTTTCAATCTGTCAGGATGTTCTCGCCTTGCTGTTAGCGTGGCATGTCTGGAGTCCTGAAAGGTTTATCATCGTTTGTGTGGGACTTTCAATCTATCAGGATGTTCTCGCCTTGCTGTTAGCGTAACACGTCTGGAGTCCTGAAAGGTTTAGCATCGTTTGTGTGGGACTTTCAATCTGTCAGGATGTTCTCGCCTTGCTGTTAGCGTGATACGCCTGGAGTCCTGAAAGGTTTAGCATCGTTTGTGTGGGACTTTCAATCTGTCAGGATGTTCTCGCCTTGCTGTTAGCGTGATACGTCTGGAGTCCTGAGAGGTTTAGCATCGTTTGTGTGGGACTTTCAATCTGTCAGGATGTTCTCCCCTTGCTGTTAGCGTGATACGTCTGGAGTCCTGAAAGATTTAGCATCGTTAGTGTGGGACTTTCAATCTGTCAGGATGTTTTCGCCTTGCTGTTAGTGTGATACGTCTGGAGTCCTGAAAGGTTTAGCATCGTTTGTGTGGGACTTTCAATCTGTCAGGATGTTCTCGCCTTGCTGTTAGCGTGACACGTCTGGAGTCCTGAAAGGTTTAGCATCGTTTGTGTGGGACTTTCAATCTGTCAGGATGTTCTCGCCTTGCTGTTAGCGTGACACGACTGGAGTCCTGAAAGGTTTATCATCGTTTGTGTGGGACTTTCAATCTATCAGGATGTTCTCGCCTTGCTGTTAGCGTAACACGTCTGGAGTCCTGAAAGGTTTAGCATCGTTTGTGTGGGACTTTCAATCTGTCAGGATGTTCACGCCTTGCTGTTAGCGTGACACGTCTGGAGTCCTGAAAGGTTTAGCATCGTTTTGTGTAGGACTTTCAATCTGTCAGGATGTTCACGCCTTGCTGTTAGCGTGACACGTCTGGAGTCCTGAAAGGTTTAGCATTGTTTGTGTGGGACTTTCAATCTGTCAGGATGTTCTCACCTTGTTGTTAGCGTGACACGTCTGGAGTCCTGAAAGGTTTAGCATCGTTTGTGTGGGACTATCAATCTGTCAGGATGTTCTCGCCTTGCTATTAGCGTGACACGTCTGGAGTCCTGAAAGGTTTAGCATCGTTTGTGTGGGACTTTCAATCTGTCAGGATGTTCTCGCCTTGCTGATGGCGTGACACGTCTGGAGTCCTGAAAGGTTTAGCATTGTTTGTGTGGGACTTTCAATCTGTCAGGATGTTCTCGCCTTGCTGTTAGCGTGACACGTCTGGAGTCCTGAAAGGTTTGGCATCAATTGTGTGGGACTTTCAATATGTCAGGATGTTCTTGCCTTGCTGTTAGCGTGACACGTCTGGAGTCCTGAAAGGTTTAGCATCGTTTGTGTGGGACTTTCAATCTGTCAGGATGTTCTCGACTTGCTGTTAGCGTGATACGTCTGGAGTCCTGAAAGGTGTATCATCGTTTGTGTGGGACTTTCAATCTGTCAGGATGTTCTCGCCTTGCTGTTAGTGTGACACGTCTGGAGCCCTGAAAGGTTTAGCATCAATTGTGTGAGACTTTCAATCTATCAGGATGTTCTCGCCTTGCTGTTAGCATGGTATGTCTGGAGTCCTGAAAGGTTTAGCATCGTTTGTGTGGGACTTTCAATCTGTCAGGATGTTCTCGCCTTGCTGCTACCGTGATACGTCTGGAGTCCTGAAAGGTTTATCAACGTTTGTGTGGGACTTTCAATCTATCAGGATGTTCTCGCCTTGCTGTTAGCGTAACACGTCTGGAGTCCTGAAAGGTTTAGCATCGTTTGTGTGGGACTTTCAATCTGTCAGGATGTTCTCGCCTTGCTGTTAGCGTGACACGTCTGGAGTCCTGAAAGGTTTAGCATCGTTTGTGTGGGACTTTCAATCTGTCAGGATGTTCTTGCCTTGCTGTTAGCGTGACATGTCTGGAGTCCTGAAAGGTTTATCATCGTTTGTGTGGGACTTTCAATCTATCAGGATGTTCTCGCCGTGCTGTCAGCGTGGCATGTCTGGAGTCCTGAAAGGTTTAGCATCGTTTGTGTGGGACTTTCAATCTGTCAGGATGTTCTCCCCTTGCTGTTAGCGTGATACGTCTGGAGTCCTGAAAGATTTAGCATCGTTAGTGTGGGACTTTCAATCTGTCAGGATGTTTTCGCCTTGCTGTTAGTGTGATACGTCTGGAGTCCTGAAAGGTTTAGCATCGTTTGTGTGGGACTTTCAATCTGTCAGGATGTTCTCGCCTTGCTGTTAGCGTGACACGTCTGGAGTCCTGAAAGGTTTAGCATCGTTTGTGTGGGACTTTCAATCTGTCAGGATGTTCTCGCCTTGCTGTTAGCGTGACACGACTGGAGTCCTGAAAGGTTTATCATCGTTTGTGTGGGACTTTCAATCTATCAGGATGTTCTCGCCTTGCTGTTAGCGTAACACGTCTGGAGTCCTGAAAGGTTTAGCATCGTTTGTGTGGGACTTTCAATCTGTCAGGATGTTCACGCGTTGCTGTTAGCGTGACACGTCTGGAGTCCTGAAAGGTTTAGCATCGTTTTGTGTAGGACTTTCAATCTGTCAGGATATTCTCGCCTTGCTGTTAGCGTGACACGTCTGGAGTCCTGAAAGGTTTAGCATTGTTTGTGTGGGACTTTCAATCTGTCAGGATGTTCTCACCTTGTTGTTAGCGTGACACGTCTGGAGTCCTGAAAGGTTTAGCATTGTTTGTGTGGGACTATCAATCTGTCAGGATGTTCTCGCCTTGCTATTAGCGTGACACGTCTGGAGTCCTGAAAGGTTTAGCATCGTTTGTGTGGGACTTTCAATCTGTCAGGATGTTCTCGCCTTGCTGATGGCGTGACACGTCTGGAGTCCTAAAAGGTTTAGCATTGTTTGTGTGGGACTTTCAATCTGTCAGGATGTTCTCGCCTTGCTGTTAGCGTGACACGTCTGGAGTCCTGAAAGGTTTGGCATCAATTGTGTGGGACTTTCAATATGTCAGGATGTTCTTGCCTTGCTGTTAGCGTGACACGTCTGGAGTCCTGAAAGGTTTAGCATCGTTTGTGTGGGACTTTCAATCTGTCAGGATGTTCTCGCCTTGCTGTTAGCGTGATACGTCTGGAGTCCTGAAAGGTTTATCATCGTTTGTGTGGGACTTTCAAACTATCAGGATGTTCTCGACTTGCTGTTAGCGTGATACGTCTGGAGTCCTGAAAGGTGTATCATCGTTTGTGTGGGACTTTCAATCTGTCAGGATGTTCTCGCCTTGCTGTTAGTGTGACACGTCTGGAGCCCTGAAAGGTTTAGCATCAATTGTGTGAGACTTTCAATCTATCAGGATGTTCTCGCCTTGCTGTTAGCATGGTATGTCTGGAGTCCTGAAAGGTTTAGCATCGTTTGTGTGGAACTTTCAATCTGTCAGGATGTTCTCGCCTTGCTGCTACCGTGATACGTCTGGAGTCCTGAAAGGTTTATCAACGTTTGTGTGGGACTTTCAATCTATCAGGATGTTCTCGCCTTGCTGTTAGCGTAACACGTCTGGAGTCCTGAAAGGTTTAGCATCGTTTGTGTGGGACTTTCAATCTGTCAGGATGTTCTCGCCTTGCTGTTAGCGTGACACGTCTGGAGTCCTGAAAGGTTTAGCATCGTTTGTGTGGGACTTTCAATCTGTCAGGATGTTCTTGCCTTGCTGTTAGCGTGACATGTCTGGAGTCCTGAAAGGTTTATCATCGTTTGTGTGGGACTTTCAATCTATCAGGATGTTCTCGCCGTGCTGTCAGCGTGGCATGTCTGGAGTCCTGAAAGGTTTAGCATCATTTGTGTGGGATTTTCAATCTGTCAGGATGTTCTCGCCTTGCTACTACCGTGATACATCTGGAGTCCTGAAAGGTTTATCATCGTTTGTGTGGGACTTTCAATCTATCAGGATGTTCTCGCCTTGCTGTTAACGTAACACTTCTGGAGTCCTGAAAGGTTTAGCATCGTTTGTGTGGGACTTTCAATCTGTCAGGATGTTCTCGCCTTGCTGTTAGCGTGATACGTCTGGAGTCCTGAAAGGTTTAGCATCGTTTGTGTGGGACTTTCAATCTGTCAGGATGTTCTCGCCTTACTGTTAGCGTGATACGTCTGGAGTCCTGAAAGGTTTAGCATCGTTTGTGTGGGACTTTCAGTCTGTCAGGATGTTCTTGCCTTGCTGTTAGCGTGACACGTCTGGAGTCCTGAAAGGTTTAGCATCGTTTGTGTGGGACTTTCAATCTGTCAGGATGTTCTCGCCTTGCTGTTAGCGTGACACGTCTGGAGTCCTGAAAGGTTTAGCATCGTTTGTGTGGGATTTTCAATCTGTCAGGATGTTCTCCCCTTGCTGTTAGCGTGATACGTCTGGAGTCCTGAAAGATTTAGCATCGTTACTGTGGGATTTTCAATCTGTCAGGATGTTTTCGGCTTACTGTTAGTGTGATACGTCTGGAGTCCTGAAAGGTTTAGCATCGTTTGTGTGGGACTTTCAATCTAACAGGATGTTCTTGCTTTGCTGGTAGCGTGACATGTCTGAAGTCCTGAAAGGTTTAGTATCGTTTGTGTGGGACTTTCAGTCTGTCAGGATGTTCTCGCCTTGCTGTTAGAGTGACACGTCTGGAGTCCTGAAAGGTTTAGCATCGTTTGTGTGGGACTTTCAATGTAGGATGTTCTCGCCTTGCTGTTAGCGTGACATGTCTGGAGTCCTGAAAGGTTTAGCATTTTTTGTGTGGGACTTTCAATCTGTCAGGATGTTGTCGCCTTGTTGTTAGCGTGGCACGTCTAGAGTCCTGAAAGGTTTAGCATCGTTTGTGTGGGACTTTCAATCTGTCAGGATGTTCTCGCCTTGCTGTTAGCGTGACACGTCTGGAGTCCTGAAAGGTTTAGCATCGTTTGTGTGGGACTTTCAATCTGTCAGGATGTTCTCGCCTTGCTGATGGCGTGACACGTCTGGAGTCCTGAAAGGTTTAGCATCGTTTGTGTGGGACTTTCAATCTGTCAGGATGTTCTCGCCTTACTGTTAGCATGAGACGTCTGGAGTCCTGAAAGGTTTATCATCGTTTGTGTGGGACTTTCAATCTATCAGGATGTTCTCGCCTTGCTGTTAGCGTGAAACGTCTGGAGTCCTGAAAGGTTTATCATCGTTTGTGTGGGATTTTCAATGTGTCAGGATGTTCTCGCCTAGCTGTTAGCGTGATACGTCTGGAGTCCTGAAAGGTTTAGCATCGTTTTTGTGGGACTTTCAATCTGTCAGGATGTTCTCGCCTTGCTGTTAGCGTGATACGTCTGGAGTCCTGAAAGGTTTAGCATCGTTTGTGTGGGACTTTCAATCTGTCAGGATGTTCTCGCCTTGCTGTTAGCGTGATACGTCTGGAGTCCTGAAAGATTTAGCATCGTTAGTGTGGGACTTTCAATCTGTCAGGATGTTCTCGCCTTGCTGTTCGTGTGATACGTCTGGAGTCCTGAAAGGTTTAGCATCGTTTGTATGGGACTTTCAATCTGTCAGGATGTTCTTGCTTTGCTGGTAGCGTGACACGTCTGGAGTCCTAAAAGGTTTAGTATCGTTTGTGTGGGACTTTCAGTCTGTCAGGATGTTCTCGCCTTGCTGTTAGCGTGACACGTCTGGAGTCCTGAAAGGTTTAGCATCGTTTGTGTGGGACTTTCAATGTAGGATGTTCTCGCCTTGCTGATAGAGTGACACGTCCGGAGTCCTGGAAGGTTTAGCATCGTTTGTGTGGGACTTTCAATCTGTCAGGATGTTCTCGCCTTGCTGTTAGCGTGACACGTCTGGAGTCCTGAAAGGTTTAGCATCGTTTGTGTGGGACTTTCAATCTGTCAGGATGTTCTCGCCTTGCTGATGGCGTGACACGTCTGGAGTCCTGAAAGGTTTAGCATCGTTTGTGTGGGACTTTCAATCTGTCAGGATGTTCTCGCCTTGCTGTTAGCGTGACACGTCTGGAGTCCTGAAAGGTTTGGCATCAATTGTGTGGGACTTTCAATCTGTCAGGATGTTCTCGCCTTGCTGTTAGCGTGGCATGCCTGGAGTCCTGAAAGGTTTATCATCGTTTGTGTGGGACTTTCAATCTATCAGGATGTTCTCGCCTTGCTGTTAGCGTAACATGTCTGGAGTCCTGAAAGGTTTAGCATCGTTTGTGTGGGACTTTCAATCTGTCAGGATGTTCTCGCCTTGCTGTTAGCGTGACACGTCTGGAGTCCTGAAAGTTTTAGCATCGTTTGTGTGGGACTTTCAATCTGTCAGGATGTTCTCGCCTTGCTGATGGCGTGACACGTCTGGAGTCCTGAAAGGTTTAGCATCGTTTGTGTGGGACTTTCAATCTGTCAGGATGTTCTCGCCTTGCTGTTAGCGTGACACGTCTGGAGTCCTGAAAGGTTTGGCATCAATTGTGTGGGGCTTTTAATCTGTCAGGATGTTCTCGCCTTGCTGTTAACGTGGCACGTCTGGAGTCCTGAAAGGTTTATCATCGTTTGTGTGGGACTTTCAATCTGTCAGGATGTTCTCGCCTTGCTGTTAGCGTGATACGTCTGGAGTCCTGAAAGGTTTATCATCGTTTGTGTGGGACTTTCAATCTGTCAGGATGTTCTCGCCTTGCTGTTAGCGTGACACGACTGGAGTCCTGAAAGGTTTATCATCGTTTGTGTGGGACTTTCAATCTATCAGGATGTTCTCGCCTTGCTGTTAGCGTAACACGTCTGGAGTCCTGAAAGGTTTAGCATCGTTTGTGTGGGACTTTCAATCTGTCAGGATGTTCACGCCTTGCTGTTAGCGTGACACGTCTGGAGTCCTGAAAGGTTTAGCATCGTTTTGTGTAGGACTTTCAATCTGTCAGGATGTACTCGCCTTGCTGTTAGCGTGACACGTCTGGAGTCCTGAAAGGTTTAGCATTGTTTGTGTGGGACTTTCAATCTGTCAGGATGTTCTCACCTTGTTGTTAGCGTGACACGTCTGGAGTCCTGAAAGGTTTAGCATCGTTTGTGTGGGACTATCAATCTGTCAGGATGTTCTCGCCTTGCTGATGGCGTGACACGTCTGGAGTCCTGAAAGGTTTATCATCGTTTGTGTGGGACTTTCAATCTGTCAGGATGTTCTCGCCTTGCTGTTAGCGTGACACGTCTGGAGTCCTGAAAGGTTTGGCATCAATTGTGTGGGGCTTTTAATCTGTCAGGATGTTCTCGCCTTGCTGTTAACGTGGCATGTCTGGAGTCCTGAAAGGTTTATCATCGTTTGTGTGGGACTTTCAATCTGTCAGGATGTTCTCGCCTTGCTGTTAGCGTGATACGTCTGGAGTCCTGAAAGGTTTATCATCGTTTGTGTGGGACTTTCAATCTATCAGGATGTTCTCGACTTGCTGTTAGTATGACACGTCTGGAGCCCTGAAAGGTTTATCATCGTTTGTGTGGGACTTTCAATCTATCAGGATGTTCTCGCCTTGCTGTTAGCATGGCATGTCTGGAGTCCTGAAAGGTTTAGCATCGTTTGTGTGGGACTTTCAATCTGTCAGGATGTTCTCGCCTTGCTGTTAGCGTGACACGTCTGGAGTCCTGAAAGGTTTGGCATCAATTGTGTGGGACTTTCAATCTGTCAGGATGTTCTCGCCTTGCTGTTAGCGTGGCATGCCTGGAGTCCTGAAAGGTTTATCATCGTTTGTGTGGGACTTTCAATCTATCAGGATGTTCTCGCCTTGCTGTTAGCGTAACACGTCTGGAGTCCTGAAAGGTTTAGCTTCGTTTGTGTGGGACTTTCAATCTGTCAGGATGTTCTCGCCTTGCTGTTAGCGTGATACGCCTGGAGTCCTGAAAGGTTTAGCATCGTTTGTGTGGGACTTTCAATCTGTCAGGATGTTCTCGCCTTGCTGTTAGCGTGATACGTCTGGAGTCCTGAAAGATTTAGCATCGTTAGTGTGGGACTTTCAATCTGTCAGGATGTTTTCGCCTTGCTATTAGCGTGACACGTCTGGAGTCCTGAAAGGTTTAGCATCGTTTGTGTGGGACTTTCAATCTGTCAGGATGTTCTCGCCTTGCTGTTACCGTGACACGTCTGGAGTCCTGAAAGGTTTGGCATCAATTGTGTGGGGCTTTTAATCTGTCAGGATGTTCTCGCCTTGCTGTTAAGGTGGCATGTCTGGAGTCCTGAAAGTTTAGCATCGTTTGTGTGGGACTTTCAATCTGTCAGGATGTTCTCGCCTTGCTGTTAGCGTGATACGTCTGGAGTCCTGAAAGGTTTATCATCGTTTGTGTGGGACTTTCAATCTATCAGGATGTTCTCGCCTTGCTGTTACCGTGACACGTCTGGAGTCCTGAAAGGTTTGGCATCAATTGTGTGGGGCTTTTAATCTGTCAGGATGTTCTCGCCTTGCTGTTAAGGTGGCATGTCTGGAGTCCTGAAAGGTTTAGCATCGTTTGTGTGGGACTTTCAATCTGTCAGGATGTTCTCGCCTTGCTGTTAGCGTGATACGTCTGGAGTCCTGAAAGGTTTATCATCGTTTGTGTGGGACTTTCAATCTATCAGGATGTTCTCGACTTGCTGTTAGCGTGATACGTCTGGAGTCCTGAAAGGTTTATCATCGTTTGTGTGGGACTTTCAATCTGTCAGGATGTTCTCGCCTTGCTGTTAGTGTGACACGTCTGGAGCCCTGAAAGGTTTAGCATCAATTGTGTGAGACTTTCAATCTATCAGGATGTTCTCGCCTTGCTGTTAGCATGGCATGTCTGGAGTCCTGAAAGGTTTAGCATCGTTTGTGTGGGACTTTCAATCTGTCAGGATGTTCTCGCCTTGCTGTTAGCGTGACAAGTCTGGAGTCCTGAAAGGTTTAGCATCGTTTGTGTGGGACTTTCAATCTGTCAGGATGTTCTCGCCTTGCTGTTAGCGTGACATGTCTGGAGTCCTGAAAGGTTTATCATCGTTTGTGTGGGACTTTCAATCTATCAGGATGTTCTCGCCTTGCTGTCAGCGTGGCATGTCTGGAGTCCTGAAAGGTTTAGCATCATTTGTGTGGGACTTTCAATCTCTCAGGATGTTCTCGCCTTGCTACTACCGTGATACATCTGGAGTCCTGAAAGGTTTATCATCGTTTGTGTGGGACTTTCAATCTATCAGGATGTTCTCGCCTTGCTGTTAGCGTAACACTTCTGGAGTCCTGAAAGGTTTAGCATCGTTTGTGTGGGACTTTCAATCTGTCAGGATGTTCTCGCCTTACTGTTAGCGTGATACGTCTGGAGTCCTGAAAGGTTTAGCATCGTTTGTGTGGGACTTTCAGTCTGTCAGGATGTTCTTGCCTTGCTGTTAGCGTGACACGTCTGGAGTCCTGAAAGGTTTAGCATCGTTTGTGTGGGACTTTCAATCTGTCAGGATGTTCTCGCCTTGCTGTTAGCGTGACACGTCTGGAGTCCTGAAAGGTTTAGCATCGTTTGTGTGGGACTTTCAATCTGTCAGGATGTTCTCCCCTTGCTGTTAGCGTGATACGTCTGGAGTCCTGAAAGATTTAGCATCGTTAGTGTGGGACTTTCAATCTGTCAGGATGTTTTCGGCTTACTGTTAGTGTGATACGTCTGGAGTCCTGAAAGGTTTAGCATCGTTTGTGTGGGACTTTCAATCTGTCAGGATGTACTTGCTTTGCTGGTAGCGTGACACGTCTGGAGTCCTGAAAGGTTTAGCATCGTTAGTGTGGGACTTTCAATCTGTCAGGATGTTCTCGCCTTGCTGTTCGTGTGATACGTCTGGAGTCCTGAAAGGTTTAGCATCGTTTGTATGGGACTTTCAATCTGTCAGGATGTTCTTGCTTTGCTGGTAGCGTGACACGTCTGGAGTCCTAAAAGGTTTAGTATCGTTTGTGTGGGACTTTCAATCTGTCAGGATGTTTTCGCCTTGCTGATGGAGTGACACGTCTGGAGTCCTGAAAGGTTTAGCATCGTTTGTTTGGGACTTTCAATCTGTCAGGATGTTCTCGCCTTGCTGTTAGCGTAACACGTCTGGAGTCCTAAAAGGTTTAGTATCGTTTGTGTGGGACTTTCAGTCTGTCAGGATGTTCTCGCCTTGCTGTTATCGTGACACGTCTGGAGTCCTGAAAGGTTTAGCATAGTTTGTGAGGGACTTTCAATGTAGGATGTTCTCGCCTTGCTGATAGAGTGACACGTCCGGAGTCCTGGAAGGTTTAGCATCGTTTGTGTCGGACTTTCAATCTATCAGGATGTTCTCGACTTGCTGTTAGCGTGATACGTCTGGAGTCCTGAAAGGTTTATCATCGTTTGTGTGGGACTTTCAATCTCTCAGGATGTTCTCGCCTTGCTGTTAGCGTAACACGTCTGGAGTCCTGAAAGGTTTAGCATCGTTTGTGTGGGACTTTCAATCTGTCAGGATGTTCACGCCTTGCTGTTAGCGTGACACGTCTGGAGTCCTGAAAGGTTTAGCATCGTTTTGTGTAGGACTTTCAATCTGTCAGGATGTACTCGCCTTGCTGTTAGCGTGACAGGTCTGGAGTCCTGAAAGGTTTAGCATTGTTTGTGTGGGACTTTCAATCTGTCAGGATGTTCTCACCTTGTTGTTAGCGTGACACGTCTGGAGTCCTGAAAGGTTTAGCATCGTTTGTGTGGGACTATCAATCTGTCAGGATGTTCTCGCCTTGCTATTAGCGTGACACGTCTGGAGTCCTGAAAGGTTTAGCATCGTTTGTGTGGGACTTTCAATCTGTCAGGATGTTCTCGCCTTGCTGATGGCGTGACACGTCTGGAGTCCTGAAAAATTGAGCATCGTTTGTGTGGGACTTTCAATCTGTCAGGATGTTCTCGCCTTGCTGTTAGCGTGACACGTCTGGAGTCCTGAAAGGTTTGGCATCAATTGTGTGGGGCTTTTAATCTGTCAGGGTGTTCTCGCCTTGCTGTTAACGTGGCATGTCTGGAGTCCTGAAAGGTTTAGCATCGTTTGTGTGGGACTTTCAATCTGTCAGGATGTTCTCGCCTTGCTGTTAGCGTGATACGTCTGGAGTCCTGAAAGGTTTATCATCGTTTGTGTGGGACTTTCAATCTATCAGGATGTTCTCGACTTGCTGTTAGCGTGATACGTCTGGAGTCCTGAAAGGTTTATCATCGTTTGTGTGGGACTTTCAATCTGTCAGGATGTTCTCGCCTTGCTGTTAGTGTGACACGTCTGGAGCCCTGAAAGATTTAGCATCAATTGTGTGAGACTTTCAATCTATCAGGATGTTCTCGCCTTGCTGTTAGCATGGCATGTCTGGAGTCCTGAAAGGTTTAGCATCGTTTGTGTGGGACTTTCAATCTGTCAGGATGTTCTCGCCTTGCTGTTAGCGTGATACGTCTGGAGTCCTGAAAGGTTTAGCATCGTTTGTGTGGGACTTTCAATCTGTCAGGATGTTCTCGCCTTACTGTTAGCGTGATACGTCTGGAGTCCTGAAAGGTTTAGCATCGTTTGTGTGGGACTTTCAGTCTGTCAGGATGTTCTTGCCTTGCTGTTAGCGTGACACGTCTGGAGTCCTGAAAGGTTTAGCATCGTTTGTGTGGGACTTTCAATCTGTCAGGATGTTCTCGCCTTGCTGTTAGCATGACACGTCTGGAGTCCTGAAAGGTTTAGCATCGTTTGTGTGGGACTTTCAATCTGTCAGGATGTTCTCCCCTTGCTGTTAGCGTGATACGTCTGGAGTCCTGAAAGATTTAGCATCGTTAGTGTGGGACTTTCAATCTGTCAGGATGTTTTCGGCTTACTGTTAGTGTGATACGTCTGGAGTCCTGAAAGGTTTAGCATCGTTTGTGTGGGACTTTCAATCTGTCAGGATGTACTTGCTTTGCTGGTAGCGTGACACGTCTGGAGTCCTGAAAGGTTTAGTATCGTTTGTGTGGGACTTTCAGTCTGTCAGGATGTTCTCGCCTTGCTGTTAGCGTGACACTTCTGGAGTCCTGAAAGGTTTAGCATCGTTTGTGTGGGACTTTCAATGTAGGATGTTCTCGCCTTGCGTTAGCGTGACACGTCTGGAGTCCTGAAAGGTTTAGCATTTTTTGTGTGGGACTTTCAATCTGTCAGGATGTTCTCGCCTTGTTGTTAGCGTGGCACGTCTGGAGTCCTGAAAGGTTTAGCATCGTTTGTGTGGGACTTTCAATCTGTCAGGATGTTCTCGCCTTGCTGTTAGCGTGACACGTCTGGAGTCCTGAAAGGTTTAGCATCGTTTGTGTGGGACTTTCAATCTGTCAGGATGTTCTCGCCTTGCTGATGGCGTGACACGTCTGGAGTCCTGAAAGGTTTAGCATCGTTTGTGTGGGACTTTCAATCTGTCAGGATGTTCTCGCCTTGCTGTTAGCATGAGACGTCTGGAGTCCTGAAAGGTTTAGCATTTTTTGTGTGGGACTTTCAATCTGTCAGGATGTTCTCGCCTTGCTGTTAGCGTGATACGTCTGGAGTCCTGAAAGGTTTAGCATCGTTTGTGTGGGACTTTCAATCTGTCAGGATGTTCTCGCCTTGCTGTTAGCGTGACACGTCTGGAGTCCTGAAAGGTTTAGCATCGTTTGTGTGGGACTTTCAATCTGTCAGGATGTTCTCGCCTTGCTGATGGCGTGACACGTCTGGAGTCCTGAAAGGTTTAGCATCGTTTGTGTGGGACTTTCAATCTGTCAGGATGTTCTCGCCTTGCTGTTAGCATGAGACGTCTGGAGTCCTGAAAGGTTTATCATCGTTTGTGTGGGATTTTCAATCTGTCAGGATGTTCTCGCCTTGCTGTTAGCGTGATACGTCTGGAGTCCTGAAAGGTTTAGCATCGTTTTTGTGGGACTTTCAATCTGTCAGGATGTTCTCGCCTTGCTGTTAGCGTGATACGTCTGGAGTCCTGAAAGGTTTAGCATCGTTTGTGTGGGACTTTCAATCTGTCAGGATGTTCTCGCCTTGCTGTTAGCGTGATACGTCTGGCGTCCTAAAAGGTTTAGTATCGTTTGTGTGGGACTTTCAATCTGTCAGGATGTTCTCGCCTTGCTGCTACCGTGATACGTCTGGAGTCCTGAAAGGTTTATCAACGTTTGTGTGGGACTTTCAATCTATCAGGATGTTCTCGCCTTGCTGTTAGCGTAACACGTCTGGAGTCCTGAAAGGTTTAGCATCGTTTGTGTGGGACTTTCAATCTGTCAGGATGTTCTCGCCTTGCTGTTAGCGTGACACGTCTGGAGTCCTGAAAGGTTTAGCATCGTTTGTGTGGGACTTTCAATCTGTCAGGATGTTCTCGCCTTGCTGTTAGCGTGACATGTCTGGAGTCCTGAAAGGTTTATCATCGTTTGTGTGGGACTTTCAATCTATCAGGATGTTCTCGCCTTGCTGTCAGCGTGGCATGTCTGGAGTCCTGAAAGGTTTAGCATCATTTGTGTGGGACTTTCAATCTCTCAGGATGTTCTCGCCTTGCTACTACCGTGATACATCTGGAGTCCTGAAAGGTTTATCATCGTTTGTGTAGGACTTTCAATCTATCAGGATGTTCTCGCCTTGCTGTTAGCGTAACACTTCTGGAGTCCTGAAAGGTTTAGCATCGTTTGTGTGGGACTTTCAATCTGTCAGGATGTTTTCGCCTTGCTGTTAGCGTGATACGTCTGGAGTCCTGAAAGGTTTAGCATCGTTTGTGTGGGACTTTCAATCTGTCAGGATGTTCTCGCCTTGCTGTTAGCGTGATAAGTCTGGAGTCCTGAAAGGTTTAGCATCGTTTGTGTGGGACTTTCAATCTGTCAGGATGTTCTCGCCTTACTGTTAGCGTGATACGTCTGGAGTCCTGAAAGGTTTAGCATCGTTTGTGTGGGACTTTCAGTCTGTCAGGATGTTCTTGCCTTGCTGTTAGCGTGACACGTCTGCAGTCCTGAAAGGTTTAGCATCGTTTGTGTGGGACTTTCAATCTGTCAGGATGTTCTCGCCTTGCTGTTAGCGTGACACGCCTGGAGTCCTGAAAGGTTTAGCATCGTTTGTGTGGGACTTTCAATCTGTCAGGATGTTCTCCCCTTGCTGTTAGCGTGATACGTCTGGAGTCCTGAAAGATTTAGCATCGTTAGTGTGGGACTTTCAATCTGTCAGGATGTTTTCGTCTTACTGTTAGTGTGATACGTCTGGAGTCCTGAAAGGTTTAGCATCGTTTGTGTGGGACTTTCAATCTGTCAGGATGTTCTTGCTTTGCTGGTAGCGTGTCACGTCTGGAGTCCTGAAAGGTTTAGTATCGTTTGTGTGGGACTTTCAGTCTGTCAGGATGTTCTTGCCTTGCTGTTAGCGGGACACGTCTGGAGTCCTGAAAGGTTTAGCATCGTTTGTGTGGGACTTTCAATGTAGGATGTTCTCGCCTTGCGTTAGCGTGACACGTCTGGAGTCCTGAAAGGTTTAGCATTTTTTGTTTGGGACTTTCAATCTGTCAGGATGTTCTCGCCTTGTTGTTAGCGTGGCACGTCTGGAGTCCTGAAAGGTTTAGCATCGTTTGTGTGGGACTTTCAATCTGTCAGGATGTTCTCGCCTTGCTGTTAGCGTGACACGTCTGGAGTCCTGAAAGGTTTAGCATTTTTTGTGTGGGACTTTCAATCTGTCAGGATGTTCTCGCCTTGCTGATGGCGTGACACGTCTGGAGTCCTGAAAGGTTTAGCATCGTTTGTGTGGGACTTTCAATCTGTCAGGATGTTCTCGCCTTGCTGTTAGCATGAGACGTCTGGAGTCCTGAAAGGTTTATCATCGTTTGTGTGGGATTTTCAATCTGTCAGGATGTTCTCGCCTTGCTGTTAGCGTGATACGTCTGGAGTCCTGAAAGGTTTAGCATCGTTTGTGTGGGACTTTCAATCTGTCAGGATGTTCTCGCCTTGCTGTTAGCGTGATACGTCTTGAGTCCTGAAAGATTTAGCATCGTTAATGTGGGACTTTCAATCTGTCAGGATGTTCTCGCCTTGCTGTTCGTGTGATACGTCTGGAGTCCTGAAGGTTTAGCATCGTTTGTATGGGACTTTCAATCTGTCAGGATGTTCTTGCTTTGCTGGTAGCGTGACACGTCTGGAGTCCTAAAAGGTTTAGTATCGTTTGTGTGGGACTTTCAATCTGTCAGGATGTTCTCGCCTTGCTGATGGAGTGACACGTCTGGAGTCCTGAAAGGTTTAGCATCGTTTGTTTGGGACTTTCAATCTGTCAGGATGTTCTCGCCTTGCTGTTAGCGTAACACGTCTGGAGTCCTAAAAGGTTTAGTATCGTTTGTGTGGGACTTTCAGTCTGTCAGGATGTTCTCGCCTTGCTGTTATCGTGACACGTCTGGAGTCCTGAAAGGTTTAGCATCGTTTGTGAGGGACTTTCAATGTAGGATGTTCTCGCCTTGCTGATAGAGTGACACGTCCGGAGTCCTGGAAGGTTTAGCATCGTTTGTGTCGGACTTTCAATCTGTCAGGATGTTCTCGCCTTGCTGTTAGCGTGACACGTCTGGAGTCCTGAAAGGTTTAGCATCGTTTGTGTGGGACTTTCAATGTAGGATGTTCTCGCCTTGCTGATAGAGTGACACGTCCGGAGTCCTGGAAGGTTTAGCATCGTTGGTGTGGGACTTTCAATCTGTCAGGATGTTCTCGCCTTGCTGTTAGCGTGACACGTCTGGAGTCCTGAAAGTTTTAGCATCGTTTGTTTGGGACTTTCAATCTGTCAGGATGTTCTCGCCTTGCTGATGGAGTGACACGTCTGGAGTCCTGAAAGGTTTAGCATCGTTTGTTTGGGACTTTCAATCTGTCAGGATGTTCTCGCCTTGCTGTTAGCGTAACACGTCTGGAGTCCTAAAAGGTTTAGTATCGTTTGTGTGGGACTTTCAGTCTGTCAGGACGTTCTCGCCTTGCTGTTATCGTGACACGTCTGGAGTCCTGAAAGGTTTAGCATCGTTTGTGAGGGACTTTCAATGTAGGATGTTCTCGCCTTGCTGATAGAGTGACACGTCCGGAGTCCTGGAAGGTTTAGCATCGTTTGTGTCGGACTTTCAATCTGTCAGGATGTTCTCGCCTTGCTGTTAGCGTGATACGTCTGGAGTCCTGAAAGGTTTAGCATCGTTTGTGTGGGACTTTCAATCTGTCAGGATGTTCTCGCCTTGCTGATGGAGTGACACGTCTGGAGTCCTGAAAGGTTTAGCATCGTTTGTGTGGGACTTTCAATCTGTCAGGATGTTCTCGCCTTGCTGTTAGCGTAACACGTCTGGAGTCCTGAAAGGTTTAGCATGGTTTGTGTGGGACTTTCAAGTGTTTGGTGATGCTAAGGTCTAGAAAGTTTATTTATTGTTTCCTTCTAGTTCTAGGGTAAATATGAGATTTTGGTGTATGGTATTAATGTAATTGTGTAGTTGTTTGATTTGCCGTTAATGTCATCTAAATATCTATGGTAGTAAATTATTTTATGTGTGTGATTATTGTTCTGTAGAATGTATTGTTGTTCGATATGGTGTAGGAATATTTCTGTGTGTAGAATTTGCGTTGGTATGTGAAGTAATTTTGTGTTGTGATGAGTTTGGTGAGTGTGGGGATTTCATGTGTGAGTTTATGTGGAGTGTTGTTTTCTGTGAGCATATTGTGTCGTATGTGTTGTGTTTGTTCTACTGGCACATTAGTGTAAAGGATTTTTATGTCAGATGAGGCAATGGTATTTATGTGATGGTGCATGTGTGTGATTGATTAGTGGACGGATGGGTGTGTTTTGTTTGTGGTTTTTGGTCAAGCTTTTAATGTGGGGGCTTGGGGTTTTATTTGTTTGTAATATTTCTTTTGTTCTCTTTTCATGTTTTCAGTTCATTTATTTAGAAGGTGTTTCTGGTTGAAGTTTAGCTGTGGGGTCTGATCAGAGTTCTGTTATTTTGTTTTAAGTTATGAAACTGTTTACTTTCCTGTCGATGTCTTGTTGGTGCATTATTACGATGGCATTGCCTTCGTCTGCTTTTAAGAAGTTTAGGTTGTGTTTGTGATGTTTTTGTATAATTGATTTAAGGGTTGAAAGTTCATTATTTATGATAGGTTTATTGTTTAAGGTGTTTATGTTGGGCCTTTTATGTTTAAGACCCCTGAAGGGCACAAGAGCCGCCCGCATCGTGCACTGCACTGAGATGAGTTGATGGGTTGCTTATGTTTGCTGTAATGTACGAATAGATACGAATTTGTTTGCATTGTGTTCTGCTATGTAAAGGCTTTTAATGAAATAGAGGCTGTACATATGTTGGTGAGAATGAAAAAAAATAAGATTAAACAACCTAAGCTAAAATAACCCAAGAGTGCTCATACAAAGCTGGAAAAAATAAAATCTATTCGTACCATGTTTATACTATTAGCGGGTATAAAATAATTTAGCTATACGCCCAGATAAAATTACCTCCCTTCTAGTGACAAGCCTAGATTCCAGGAACAATGAATGTTACCTTGGAAACAATAATGTAACCTCAATTAATGTTACCAGGCAACCACACACCAGTCATTGTTAATATCTTTAAAAGAAAATAATGTTATATTTTTAAAACAAAGAATTTAGTATTTTTTACCGGTTTAAATATTAAAATAGGCCTATTTGTCTAAAAGTATACATAAAGTTTAATGAATATGTTCTGCTTTGTATTTACGTAGATAACTGAAGCCATTAAAACCTGATATTAGGATTAAAACGACGTATTAATCTTTTAACAAATTGTATATTTAATTCGATCGTCCAGAATAAGAAGAATAAATCAATGAATTAGTTTGTTGTGTGGAATTATTGTCATCTAGAAGATCCATTATTGGTTGTAAATGTCTGACATTTCTAGTAAATGGGATATATTTAATACTAGCAATATTTTGGGATCACTTTGGGTAAAAATTACACTTTTTGGTATTAACTTGGCAAAAACCCACTAATTAGTGATCTATTCAGCAGACACGTTTTGCACTAGGTCAGCAGTTATTCGATGCTTTGAGTCATGGACAAGACTCTACAAAATCTCCTATTTCATAAACACTGTATGCTTTACCAGAAAAATAATCTTATAAACTGGCAGAATGTTTTCTGAATGGTTTAATCTGCTAAGTTACTTTCTGACTGTTTAACTTGTAAAACTGCTGCAACCCTCTCATGTATAAATATAAATAAACAAACAATAAACCTAATAGCTAATTAACAAATGAGATTTAATAACATGAAAAAAAAACTCATACCAAGTAGTAAAATACATAGCCACATTAAATAAAGCATAACACATAACAATTAAATGTTCACTGTGAAAAGCAGCCAAGTTCATTCTAAAGCATTTACCAAAAACATCACTGGATGTAAAAAACCGAATCTGCCTCTATAAAGCTGGTACAATATCTGGTATAATGTGACACTAAGGACACTTAGTATATTTAGCAATATTTCTGTATTTTTGTAAGTATCCATTACATTTTAAATTTTGCATTTCTTTGAGTTTCTCCTAATTTGTATTTAATTACATAAATTTACAATGAATATAAACAAACAGCTCTGCGATGAATAATATTGTACGAAAAATTGCTTCAAATGAAGTTAATACGAGCCATGATTGACATGATCAACTGTCAATAACTGAGGGCATTGAGCCAAGAATTCTTATCAGAGGACTCTAATATTATCTAAATTAAAGGAAATGATTAAATGTTGGATAGGCGAGGACCATGAAGTTTATTTTATTGTTGTCTTCTAATTCAAGGCTAAATATCAAGTTTTGATGCATGGTATTGTGTAGTTGTTTGTTTAGCCATTTTTTGCTGTTTAACAGTAAAATGTAATCTAGACATGTATGGTATTAAATTACTTTTTGTGTATGTTTCTTGTCTGTAGAGTATATTATTCTTCAATGTAATGGAGGAATATTTCTAATACGATGCCTGAGAAGGAGGAACCCATAGGCAGGCCATCATTTTATGTTTAGAATTTGTGTTGATATGTGAAGTAATTTTGTGATGTTATGAGTTTGGTGGGTGAACTTAATAGAGTTTTGCATGCTGTGGAATGTTTTTCAGTATTTAGAGTGTTTGTTCAACGGATACGTAAGTATATAGGTTTTTTATGTTGATAACGCTATGGTGGAGTTGTGTGATGTAAGGATGTCTTTAATTTTGTGGGTCAGGTCTATGTTATTGCGTATGGATGTGTGTTCATTAAAGTTTATGTTGTCTCTGATAAGTTTCTCCACGTACTTGGCTAGCTTATGTGAAGGTGCCTGTGTGTGTCTTATTAGTGGGAGAATGGGTGTATTTTCTTTATGGATTTTAGGTAAAACGTTTAGCATGGGGTTTTATTTGCTTGTAATATTCTTTTGTTAACTAATATTTTTATTTAATGTCTGGTATAACTATAAATTTATTTTCTCTGAAAAGGAATTTCGGCAAGAAATTCGAAACGTTGAGTGTTTTAAAAAAGCAAAATTGCCTGTGATCTGTCATTGACCTTTATACAAAATTGTTTTGTTCTGATTTCATGATTTTGGTGCATTTATTTAGGTTTTTAGTTTGTGTTTGAAATTTTGGTGTAGGGTTTAAATGCAGTTCTGATTGTTGTTTCCTGTTATGAAATTATTTACTTTGCTATAAAATTTCTTGTGTTTGCATTATCACTGTGGAATTGCTTGATTTGTTTTAAAAAAATTTAAGTTAAGTTTATCGCGTTTTTGTATAATTAATTTAGTATTGCGTGCACATTAGTTATGTTTGACTTATTGTTTAAAGTGTTTATGTTAGCCATTTTATGTTAAATATCTTGTCTAATGTATTCATGGTGTGTGAGTTCTGTGTTTGAATCGCTGTTTCGGTGTCTAAACAAATGTTTGACATTTGTTTATGGTTGTATATTTTGGAGTGTAGGCTGTTTTTTAGTTCTTCATTCAATGGTGTTGTTTCGTTTGTATTAAACTTGATGTTTGTGGTGTTGACTGCGCACAGGTGAAACTGGTGGATGGTGTAGAAAGTGATATTGTTTTGTGTTGAGAGGTTGTGTAGTTTTAGTTTTTGCTTATTTCTAAAGGTAGTTTCTACATCATGGATATTATTTGCAGAAAGTTGTTATAATGATACATTTGCTCTATATTGTCGCCTGTCACATGTTGTGATTAAAACCGCAGAATACGATGTAAAAACACTTTAAATTCAATAAAAATAAAATAACCTTGGGAAAATTTCGATGAAAATGAATGAAATACGCAAATATACATACAAATGTGCATGAAACATTCAGTTTGATTATATTGAATGAGTGAATAGCATATGGAAGAGTGGGTCAGCAAAATGTGGGGCTACAATACCGTAAGAACTCTATATACCGTAAAGACTAGACAAGAATAAATACAGTCACAAACTAAATATATACTTAAATAAATACGATTAAATTGCGAGTAAGGTACAACTTTTTATTTATACAGGTAACCTTTCAATAACGGTTGCGTTATCGTACAACGTAATTTCTTATAATTATAAAACATTTCATAAAACACTAGAATGGGTGACGTCAACAGAAAATTAGAAAACAATATTATTAACATAGCAATTACAAACTGTTTAATATTTAATTGTAACAACAGCATGAAACATTCTAACCACTATTGCAGTTACAATCACTGTAAAACGTTTTCTTTTTGACGTTACCCATTTTAGTGTTTTATGAAATGTTTTATAATCATACATTAATTCATTGCACGAATACGCACCTGTTATTGCAAAGTTGCCTGTATAAATAAATAGTTGTACCAGACTCGCAAGTCAAGATCGTTTATTTAACAATAATCTCTGCCAGTGTAAACGTGATTAGTAACTAAACTTATGTTCGAGGGGGGTCCATTTGGCTCTGTGGATAGTCAAGGCGGGTCTCTAGATCTTACCATCAGCTGCTATCTACTGCCATCTTGAGAAAGGTTACAGCCAGATCTAGCGTGCTTGTCTGCACGCTCGTTCCAGTCAAGGCTCCATTGTCCATAGACCCTTTATTTCTGATTATTTCTAGAGATGGGTTCTTTGCACCTGACAAAACATCACTTTTTTGGTTATGTAGAGGAAATAGTCTGCAATGCTGAGGTTAAATGAAAGACCACCTTAGCTGTAGCAGTGCAACTCAAAAGCCTTTCAGTAGCATGAAAAATGGTTGCCACTTTGTATTCAATGTGATTTCCCTGTAAACCACTGGAATGACTCCCAGGGCAAATCTGTCCGTGTACACGTGGGACCATCCAGTGGCAGGGTAGTTGTTAGTGAGCATTTTATGTTGGATGACGCTGGGCAGAATCAGATTCACTGGAATATATGGAGCTCCCGAGGGATTTGAGGAGAAGGAACGCCTTTCCCTCGCCCTAATTGAAGAGCTTCTCGGGGAGAACCAGGTATGTACTGGTTTATTTTGAATATTAAGACGGACATTGGCAATGCGCTACGTTTTTCAAAAGTTTTCGACCCTATAAAAATTCAATAATAACTAAATATGTAAATATAAAACATAAAAAACATTTATATTACAGTAGTTAATTTAATCGTACAACAATTAAACAAACGCTGTATTTACATTACCATGGTTTCCTAAGGACATTTTGAGTATATATTTTGTTACTTTGAAAGCAAAAATATGAAACTTAAAAACTTTTGGAGACTGTGTAAGTTCTATTTAACTTATTTAACCTAATTGTGCTTATGTCACTACATATTCGTGGCCTCTAGACGGTATCTAGTCAATTACGAACAAACTACTGTTAGAGTCGAATTAGACTCCAGATATACATAGATGTATGACGTCGACATATAGCCGGGCGTAGGATAGTCTAACTAGAACCCTTTATACTTAAATAGTAAAGCAGTTAAATTTTGTCTACGTAAATATAGTGAAAACCTTTGCTCTCTGTTAAATGCTAAATTTCGAGGTTTCCAACGTATTGCCGAAAATGTACATATTGTTCTTTTTATCAAAACTAATTAACTTATCGCATTGCTAAATAACTATTAAAACTATATAAATGTCCCTTCAGTGTATTCTAGAATTAGTTTGTTTAGTGGTCTTGTATTTATTTATATTAAATAAAGTATATGAATCTATTTCACTATATCTGATTTACAAATGGCGACGTATATTTTATGTATATTATTAGTTTATGTTAAGAGCACTGTTAGTGGAACCCATTATTCTCTCTCTCTCTCTCTCTCTCTCTCTCTCTCTCTCCCTCCCTCCCTCCTATATATGATATCCTATGATATCATACTGCATATCAAGCCGATTCCTTTATTTATTTTACAAGAAGCACGTAGTTTAGGATGCATGTTCACATCTCTAGGTAGTTGGAAAATGTAGTATTATCTTCATTGCCTTATTACTAAGTGTTTTGTAGTCTTTTTGTACTGGCAACTAAAATTCTACAATGTTCTTGCCGTTAAAAACACTTTTTAGTGTGCCACTGTCTGTCAGATACAGTCGATCTTGTTCCTTTTCTGTAGGACTCTGGATCTTTTATATTTCAGGGAAGCAGAACGCAATTCTAATCCAACTCTCATTAGGATCTGGAACAGGAAAGTATTCCCTGAAATGGGTTTCTAAGCTGTGAAGGTGGTCAGTTATGCTTTCCTTTATTTGGTTTCCTAAGTTTTCATCAGAAGACCCCAAAAACTCTTTTATAGTCGGAAAATTTGTAAAAGAACATTTATCGACCGTTGTTTCTCACAACCGATATTTTCAAACTTTGAACATATCTATATTATTACCTTGTAAGCCTAGATACGAAACTTTCAAATGTTCAAACACAGCTAAGTGAGCAGTCACGCAAAGCCAAGAAATGTCTAAGTAAATCTCAATACTTGGTATCAAGAAAGAAGATTCTGACGCCATTCTTAACTTCAAAAAACCTTTTCAGTATACCACCTCGAGAGAGCCACCTTACTTCAGTATGAATAAGAAGCGGAGCATTCTTATTGTCCAATGACAAAGAAAACAATCTAGACTGCAAAGCTTTAATGTAGTAAATACGTTGAACTACCTCATTGAGAGTTTTATGCAACACTTCAGGCAATCTCTTGGTTACCAAAGCCTCTCGATCAATGCAACGGTCGGATACGGCCACAGTGAATGTATTAAAAATAAATATCAGTGACCCCTCACTGACCTCTAAGACATTGCCCGCGGTCCCATAGGGGTTAGTTCCAGTTGGGAACCACTGGAGTAGGCACCCGTAGCGTGCATCCACTTTTGCTGATGTTACACTCCTTGGCTGGCAACGAACGAAGCCACGTATTTGATTTCTTCATAATTATCAAAAGGTTTTCCGCACATTTTGGCAGGGGAGTGAGGCCAAAGATAAAATTGTGGATTAAACCCGTTCATTTCAAAAACTGTTGCTATCACTTTTTAAAAGCCTAAAAGTTATTTCTCTGTCTTGTATTTTGCATTACAGTTAGAGTGATGCAAATGAATAGGTTGATTATCTGCTTCTGTCTTTTTGTGTTCATCCTCCTTTATAATATGGTCGGGAAAGTTTTCTCCATGGGGGGGGGGAGTTATGGTGCCACCATTTTTCAATAGTCACAAAACTCGTAAGCAACACCACACCCTAAAGAAACTACGCTCATACTGAGGTAGGAGCTGTGAGGCAGAATATATATACACACATATCGCATGTTTCCAGTCACAGCCTGCCAGTCAGCCTGACAAGAGTAACAATGTTGCCTTGTTGTTCTGTGTTATTCTGACACAAATAAGTAGAGGGCGCCGCAAGGAGGATTTTGAAGAAGCAAAGCATCTATTTTTCAAAATTTAAGAATTTATAAAACTAAATAAATCTTAACGAACTTTAAATATAATGAGTATATAAGTATTAATATTATTTATGTCAGCTAAAACCGTACAACAATCAAGAATAAATGTCATTTATATAGCCATGGTTACGTAAAGCCATTTTTCAATAAATTTTGTTTGAATAAGAACAAAAAATATGAAACTTAAAAACGTTTTGAAACTTTGTATTTGTTAACTTAATTAAGGAAATGTCAACTTACAACAAAATAAATTCCTATCCTACCGCCTTTGTGTATCAAGTACGAATAGCCATGGTGGACATTTCTCCAAACACTGGCATATAATAAATAGCTATCTAGCCTTTCCATACATAAATAATGGTAGAGGTTTTGTAAGCAGGGATAGTCTTCAGCTGGTGGTAGATTACTTAGTGTGTGAACCTAATAAATAACCTAAAAATTTTACTTACTAAAACATTTTTTATTTTGACCCAACATCAATATTTAATAAGCCTTTTGCTAAAACATCCGATTTTCTTGCACAATATCAAGAAACGATATTTATGTATAACAAAACGATTTTTATGTTAACGTCTCTCTTTTATAAATAGTTTCGTCATTTACAACCATATTTCTAATTATATATCCCCTTAAATGTCAGGGCTCTACCGATGTGAAAGATTGAAAACGAAGAAATGTTAAGTATTTGTTAAGGTTAATGTTAAGATTATTGTCGGCTTGAAGTTAGTGAAATGCCATTTGTTTGTTATATTAGGCCTACTAAATATACATTCTGACATTTAGGCTACTAAATATCGCATAGGAGCAATACGTCATCTCAATACTCAGGTAAGGTTTAATGTAAGGATATTTTGTGTAGCTCAAAAAGGTGAAATGATGAGTGAATCCTTAAAGAAACGATCCCGGTTCCCCTTTTCTATGGAGAAGAAAGTCCTTTTATTATTTTTATCAATGCGCTGACAATAGTCAGCCCTTTACCCTCAAAGGTTTTGACGCATAGAACCTTTATTCTTCGTCCTCTATGATGCTTTCCCAACTATTATAATTCTGTTAAAGGAAGTCGCAATAGCCTCTGAACCCTTTGCACAACATCAGGATCATCTGAAGGGTAAACATCCTCAATCTTCGTTCCTTTATTTTTTTAATTACAAAAATTCTACATAATTTCAAATACATTTTTTAAACTTGTAGTGAAGGATTTATTACAGATTCTTCGAACGTCAATTCAGTAATCAAATTTAATGAAGTAATTAAGTTTTTAATGGCAGAAAATCTTTTCACAAAACTAGCAAAGCATGGAATATAGTTATTTCGCCTAATTTGGCTTAAAATTAGTGATAACATACAATTTCATTAAACAGCTGATGTTATGTTATAGGATGTGTGGTAAAACAGCTGTTTTAATGAATAGGTTACGTTACTTTATATTAATTTTAATTTTTTGTTGTTGCTGACCTAAGTAGGAATAGAATATTATTATTTGTTTGTTTATATTTATTTGTTTGCTTGATCCCTATATAGACCTATATTTCTGTTAACCAGTAAATATCTACATTATTAACTGAAAGGTATCTAGTGGTCCATTGAATAGGGCTTTTTACATACATGTTTAACTTTTAAAAATAAATTGCAATAACAGTTGCCTGTGTGTGTGTGTGCGTGTGTGTGTGTGTGTGTCTGTGCATGCGAGCGTTTAGAATAATAGTCTACAACTAATATTGTATACCTTGTAAGATTCTTGCTGTAATAAAGCGATGTCTTGTTCCAGTCACGTGCTGCTTTGGTACAAAGAAGAGGAAGGAAAGGGGAGGTAATTACTATTAAGTTGTTTTAACTTCACCTTGAAATAATGTAATTTAGTAGTTTTATTAAAATCCGCTAATTTAATTAAACAGTTTTACGACTGTTTGGAAAGTCATATGTGTTTTCATTTTCCACTAATTGCTGGGTTTAAGCTAAATATTGGGATCCTCATCTCATGCGTGTCCTTTTGATAATATTCAAATATAGCATCATATTTAAGCTGCCCGTTTTAGAATTTTCATTTTGTGGTTCAGGTAAGTCTCCGCCTTTAATTCTACTACTACCGTATTATATTTCTAGGAGAAAATACTTAAGTATTAAAGTTGCATAACTGTATAAATAATATGTTAATTAAAACATCAGATTTGAACCATTAGCACACTCGTGCCTTAAATAAGAAGCCTTCCCCAAGGTTTAAACTTGCGCCTCTTGTCGCAGTGCTAACACTACAGCAAACCGACACTGTGGCCGTTTGTTGTATTCAGTAATGTCGAGCATTTCTTTATGGCAAGTGTAAATAGCAAGATATTTAAAATGAGTAGAAACGAACTATCAAAATGTTCCCTTCAAGTTCCTTATGCTTTTCAGTAATTTTAATTTATATATTTTTAAATTTATTAAATATAAAATGATACAGAGAAAAATTATTTTTTTAAATTCATCAAAATACTACTTAGTAAATATATACATCATGATATATGTCTGCAAGCTGTAGTTTTACCTTACAGTTTAATATCGTATTTATATTGTAGATATAAAACACAAGTATTTTTAAATATTGTATTATGTGACAAGATTTATTGAAAAATCTAACTTTACAGAAGTCTTCGATGAAGACATGCTCAGCTATTTGTCAAGCGCATACCCGAGAATAAAGTTCGATCCTATTCTCGAGGTGATTCCTGAGGACGATGAGGAAGAAGAGGAAGCAGAAATAGTTTATAAAAAAGCTGCAATATTTTCTACAAGTGATTCTGCACTATTTCCGCTAACGATTGAAGTCCCTGAGTTCTACAGGACTCAGTCATTTTGTAAGTGACTTTTTATTTATTCCTTTTATATAAAATGGAAATTTTATTCTTAGTTACTAGAGTTAGAACTTATATCTGCTCACGCACAAATGTCAATGTTTCAGTCAGCAATGAGTTCCAAGTACTATCTCTCTTTCTCTCTCTTTTCCTCTCTCTCTCTCTCTCTCTCTCTCTCTCTATATATATATATATATATATATATATATATATATATATATTATATCTGCTCACGCACAAATGTCAATGTTTCAGTCAGCAATGAGTTCCAAGTACTATCTCTCTTTCTCTCTCTTTTCCTCTCTCTCTCTCTCTCTCTCTCTCTCTCTCTATATATATATATATATATATATATATATATATATATATATATATATATATATATATAGAGAGAGAGAGAGAGAGAGAGAGAGAGAGAGAGAGAGAGAAAGAGAGAAAAGAGAGATATGACTTAGAACTTGTTGCTAACTGGAACACTGACATTTGTATGTGAACAGATATAATATATATATATATATATATATATATATATATATATATATATATATATATATATATATATATATATATATATATATATATAGAGAGAGAGAGAGAGAGAGAGAGAGAGAGAGAGAGAAGAAAGAGAGAGAGAGAGAGAGAGAGAGAGAGAGAGAATGAGAGAAAAGAGAGATATGACTTAGAACTTGTTGCTGACTGGAACACTGACATTTGTATGTGAACAGATATAATATATATATATATATATATATATATATATATATATATATATATATATATATATATATCAATATGTTTTCTTGTACATTAAGAAAGAACAAAAGTCAAAATACAAATACAATAATTCTTGTATTTGTATTTTGACTTTTATTCTTTATATATATATATATAGAGAGAGAGAAATTCTACATGAAAATCTATGAGCTAAGAAAAATGTTTGTGAAATATTTGAACTGTAAGAGATCGTAGCAAACTGTCGCTATCTATCTAAGGGCAGTCAGTTGTAGAACTTTCAGCAAAAAAGGATTACTGCATGCACTTGATATAATAATAATGCACGCACCATAAATAATAATATACTTCGAAAGACTACATTGTAGGGAAAGTGGACTCTATCGCAGGAGAGGAGAGTTAAGTTCGGCATCGAGAGACCCTACGATCTATGGAGAAAAATCTCTACAAATGTATAAAAAGCACGTCCAACTAACACCTGCAGCTTGAGAAATTTTCAGAATTTCCCACCAAAGCCAAAGATAAAGCGAAGAAGGTGACGTTCTGATAGAACAGAAGAAAAATTAGGGGTATTTGGTAACCAATCAAATTTGAAGAGAGGACGAAACCTGTTAGGAAATTATCCAAAGAAAACATGAGTTAGTAAAAATTCCCGGACTGGAGGGGGCGATAGGGTAATTTTGGTATCAAGTTCTAAATTAAAATAGAAAAAAGTAAACTAGCAAAGTAAAAGTAGTAAGTGGTATTATGTGAAGGAGATAATCAAGTAGGAAGTGGTATTAATAAGAGAGATATTATAGAACTAAAGTTTACGTACGGTATAGAAGCATTTCTAGTGTAGGAGAATAAATTTACATAATTATTTGTTTAATTATTTTTAACTACCTGTAAATGTTACAATTTAGAACTTAGAACTAAAGTAAATCTGTTATTGTATAACACATGTATCAATTTGATTCCCTTATAGTCAAATATCCTGCAGTAGCCTACATCTTAAATAAACTACAATACTTGTGTAAGCATTGCTATACAACTTCCAATAGACATTGCATAGGAAAGGTTAATGTAAATCATTATATTTTTACCTACCGACCTAAATATCTATTTATCTATTTTATTATCATCTATGTAATTTAATATCTATCTAATAATATCTATTTATCTATTTTACTACACTTAATGTTTACAAATTATAATGTATGTTTTCAGAAGCGACATTTCGGCTTCGTTGTTTAGAACGACGTCTGGTGGAGGTGAGCAAACATTTTACTTTAAACTAAATACGTTTAGGAACCCAGCAAGCTTTCTCAGCTTGTATGGGAGCACACCAAGCCGGAGACTCTATATCTTGCCGTATACGTTTATAGACTACCCTTGAGTCTTATTGCCTTTAGTAGCTCCAAGTTGCTTAGGATAAACTGTTGTTATTATAAGTACTGTTGTGTTGCTGTGTCGCTGTTTTACATAAATTAGACGAATATTTAAAAAACATAACATAGATGTGCATTAAGAAGCTGTTGATCCGCATTTATATTTATTTTTAATATTTATTTTCTATTCGCAGATTGCTAAAATGAATGTCCACCCGCTTACATGTTCTTTGTCTCGACTTATCTTCAAAATTACCCCTTTCGACTCAACCTTTTCTAAATCTCTTGAAGAACAGGGTCATTTCAGGTGAGCAACGAACAGAATTACTTAATAAAATAAAACAATAGAATTAATTGTATGTTTATCAATTATTTTTTATTTGAATTTCGTAATCGATAAGAATAGATTGTAAGTTATTTTATGTTAAGTAAAGTTTTTGTTATAAGCAGTGATGGATGGTGAAAGTACATTTATATCTCTTATTAATGTCTAATGTCTAATGCCTTGTATTTTGTGAAGGGATGGGGGATGTTTAAATTTGTACACTTTACTTTTCTTCTTTGAAAAGGAAATCCGTCGTCCTTTACAACGTAAAATTCATGCCCTACGTGTTTTCACAAAGTCACAAAGCATTGACAATTACTTGTCAATTTTTCGGGATTTCTTCAAGAAATGTTTCTTGAAGTTTAGGGAACGTGTTCCACTAAGGGTACAGGCACAGGCAAAAATAATTTCAGTATTTCAATTATTTATTGAACGTTTTTATTATTATTTTTATTGAACATAAATTATTAATAGCAATAAAATCTAATAAATTACCAGCATCCGACTGGAGTCTTGGGCTGAATAAATTATACAATGCAATTTCACATTCTCACTACTTAACAATAATTGTAGTGAGATGAGTTGAATCTGTCCTATGGGTTCATGATTTTGGAGAAACGTTAGGTCCCATACTTGTCACTTTTACTCTGACGTCATATCAAGCCGGTTCCTATATTTATTTTTCATGAAACACATAGTTACAAATACAGTCTCAGCGAACTTGTTATATAAAAATATATCAATGTCAGTGACATCTCACAGACCCCTAAGACATTGCCCACGGTCCTCTAAGGGTGGGAACCACTGCTTTAGAGGTAAACAGTGTAGAACTGTCCTCAGAAGTAAATATACTTGCGGAATGGGAATTCTATGTTTCATACTTCGTTGAAGCCGCTACAGCGTGTCTACTTCATTGGCGTAGTAAAAAAGAAACGTTCATAGCTATTTCAAAATAAAACAATCAGGATATGCTGTACTAAAAATACAAATAAACCATTTGAGAGATTCTCAAACTATGTCAGAACTGGGCCGTATGTCATATAATTTCCACACCCCTCCCCCAGCCCCGACCTCCCACGAAAGGTCAGTATCTTGACCTCTAAACTAGTCTTTAGTTCTGCGTTTTCAATTTTACTGTAAAAACTACATGAAACGTTATATGGTTTTACTTTTCAGGAGAAAAGAACCTATTATAATATAGGAGGGATGGAACGGTTCCTAAACTTTTCGATTCCATTACCAATTTCGATTCTAATATTTTTCTTTCGATTCTAGATTCTTAGGTCAATTCTCGATTCTTTCAGGTTATATATGCCTCCATTTTATTCTCTAATAATAATTTAGCTCACACATCGGTCGTTTGGTGAAGCCTTTTGAAAACTCTGATTAAAAGTAATAGGCAACACAAAACGTTGTTTGTTATGATTTATGAATAGGACTATCTGAAAGCATGACAAACATATTGGATAAAAGTGACAAATAAACTGACCATGAGTGCTTGCGATCGCCTTTGTTGTTGCATTACAAATAATAATAATATTTTCGTTATTTCAAATCGCCATTTACTTTAATCGTTTAATTCATTCAAAGCAACTAATACATAAATAAGACATAGTTGATGATTAGTTATTTTCCAATAAGTTACACCGTTCACGAATTTTAACAGTTGTAAAAAACAAGAATTGGAATCGGCACTTTAATGAATGCAGAATCGAGTATAGAGTATCACTAGATACCATTACAATCGACGACTCCTGGAATCGAGAATCGGATCGGTACTTTGGTCTGTAGCTGTAGAAAAATCATTGTTTGTAGAAATTAATTTGTACTAAAAGTATGAAATAGTGGTATGCTCGTAAAACTTATCAACCTGTGATGCATTTTAATTCCATAAAATCTAGATTAAATAAAACGGATACATAATTTTAGAATAAATAATTTAGATAAATTAAACGACACGAAGTTACAATAAATTTGTTATTCTGATTTAGCTGCCACCAGAGTCATCGAAATTCTTATTGCTTTGCCTCCGGCCTAGGATCGGCACCTTTTCGGCCTTATCATCAAAATTTATGGGATGTAACCAACCCGCGTCCGTGCACCGCACACGTACATCCCGGGGAACGGAACTACGCCGTTTGCAAAATGGGTTAGAGGCAAACAATAACGGAAGATTTTAACAAACTTGAGTACAACAGAACTGACGTTACTGAAGTTTAACAGCATTAAAAGGCTAACCTTCCATAAATTCTTACGTGATGTAAAACATTGACAGAAAGGTTTCCTCCCGGGATGTGCGGAAAAAGACGGACGAAGCAACGGTGAAACAAAATTCTAGTGAATAAAAGTAGAGCCGACCAGTAGAAAAGGACCGACCAGGTAGACAAATCCAGTAAAACATCAAACCATAACTTCAAAATTACAGCAAAAATTTCAATCAATATAAATGAAGATCCTTAAAATGCAAAACGAATCGCCAATAGAACACGTCGACATTTTTGTAACACGAAATATAACTTTCAGTAATTTTGTATTATTTCTCACTTTTTTTTTATCTAATACATTATTCTAAGTATATATAGAAATTTCAATTTGAAAATATAAAATTTTAAACTTTATAAAAAAACAGGATTTAACGTGCTATAGATCGTGCTTTACACCATAACATTTACAGTTGATAGCTACTGCATTCAACAACGTCCATTGGTAAATAGTTTGGAAATGGTCACGCAGATGGCAGCACCTACAAGGTCAAACAATCCAAGTCAAATGATGAATGAATGGTTTCAAATTCCACCAACCTACTGCTGGAAATGTCTATTCTAAAATATACATTGTAAACTACATGTCGGGGAACCTAGAACAATATATACGGTGCGTTTTTATATTGAAGTCCTCAAATTCGTTTGTAAGATGATAAATGTTGCAAAAAGAAATTAAGGTTAGAGCTTTAGAGAAATATTAGGGTAATAACGTCTTTCCGATCTTAACAGTTTGTGACCACAGGTTAAAACAAATTCTTATAGATCGGGCTTTACACCATAACATTTACAGTTGATACATACTGCATTCAACAACGTCTATTGTTAAATAGTTTGGAAATAGTCAAGCAGATGGTAGCACTTACAAGGTCAAACAAGCCATATCAAATGATAATTCTATGGTTTAAAATTCAACCAACATATTACTGTGAATGTCTAATCATAAATACACATTTTAAACTCTTGTTGGGGAACCTAGAACAATATATACAGTGCGTTTTTATATAGAAGTCTTCAAATTCGTTTGTAAGACGATAAATGTTGCAAAAAGAAATTAAGGTTAGAACTATAGAGAAATATTATGTTAATAACGTCTTTCCAAACTTAAGAATTTGTGACCACGGGTAAAAAAAAATCTTAGATATCGTGCCATAAATTATAAAATTTACAGTTGATAGCTACTGCATTCAACAACGTCCATTGGTAAATAGTTTGGAAATAGTTACGCAGATGGCAGCACCTACAAGGTCAAACAATCCAAGTCAAATGATGAATTTATTGTTCAGATTCCACCAACATACTGCTGAAAATATGTAATCATAAATATACATTGTAAACTACATATTGGAGAACCTAGAACAATATATACGGTGCGATTTTATATAGAAGTCCTCAAATTCGTTTGTAGAATGATAAATGTTGCAAAAAGAAATTAAAGTTAGAACTATATAGAAATATTAAGTTAATAACGTCTTTCCGATCTTAACAGTTTGTGACCACAGGTAAAAACAAAATGTTACAGATCCTGCCTTAAACCATGCAATTTACAGTTGATAGCTACTGCATTCAACAACGTCAATTGGTAAATAGTTTGTAAATAGTCAAGCAGATGGCAGCACCTACAAGGTCAAACAATCAAAGTCAAATGACGAATTTATCTTTTAAAATTCGACCAATATACTCCTGGGAATGTCTAATCATAAACAGACAATGTAAATTACATGTTGGAAAATCTAGCACTATATGTACGGTTCATTTTTATATAAAAGTCCTCAAATTGATGTGTAAGACTATAAAAGTTGCAAAAAGAAATTAAGGTTAGAACTTTAGAGAAATAGTAGGTTAATAACGTCTTTCCGATCTTAACAGTTTGTGACCACGGGTAAAAATAAAATCTTATAAATCGGGCCTTAAACCTTACAAACTACAGTTGATAGCTACTGCATTCAACAACGTACATTGGTAAATAGTTTGAAAATAGTTCCGCAGATGGCACCACCTACAAGGTCAAACAATCCAAATCCAATGATGAATATATGGTTTCAGATTCCACCAACATACTGCTGAAAATGTCTAATCATAAATATACATTATAAACTACATTTTGGGGAACCTAGAACAATATATACGGTGAGTTTTTATATAAAAGTCTTCAAGTTTGTATGTAAGACGATAAATGTTGCAAAAAAAAATTAAAGTTAGAACTATAGAGAAATATTAAGTTAATAACGTCTTTCCGATCTTAACAGTTTGTGACCAAAGGTAAAAACAAATTCTTACAGATCGTGCCTTAAACCTTACAAATTACAGTTGATAGCTAATGCATTCAACAACGTACATTGGTAAATAGTTTGAAAATTGTCACGCAGATAGCAGCACCTACAAGGTCTAACAATCCAAGTAAAATAATGAATTTATTGTTTCAGATTCCACCAACGTATTTCTGGGAATATCTAATCATAAATAGACATTGTAAACTTGTGTTGGTTAACCTGGCACTATATATACGGTGCGTCTTTATATAAAAGACCTCAAGTACATTTGCAAGACTATTAAAGTTGCAAAAAGAAATTAAAATTAGAACGTTAGAGAAATATTAAGTTAATTACGTCTTTCCGATCTTAACAGTTTGTGACCACAGATAAAATCAAAATCTTACATATCGTGCCTAAAACCATACAATTTACAGTTGATAGCTACTGCATTTAACAACGTACATTGGTAAATAGTTTGGAAATAGTCATGCAGATAGCAGCACATACAAGGTCAAACAATCCAAGTCTAATGATGAATTTATGGTTCAGGTTCCAACTTACTACTGAAAATGTCTAATCATAAATAGAAATTGTAAATTACATGTTGGGGAACCTAGAACTATTTATACGGTACGTTTGTATATAGAAGTCCTCAAATTCGTTTGTAAGACGAAAAAAGTTGCAAAAATAAATTAAGGTTAGAACTTTAGAGAAAAATTAAGTTAAAAACATCTTTCCAATTTATGGTTTCAAATTCCACCAACATACTTGTTCGAGTCAGCGCTCGAAGTTTGAACTTGCTTTGATCTATCTAACAGCTGTACCGTGACGTATTGGTCACGTGATCTCTGACCCGCTAATCGATATCCGAAAACTATTGATTTTCTTGGATGAACTCTATGCACCCCCATTCCCTTCTTATTTTCTACGTTAATTTCCGCTTCAACACAAAGTAGAATCGTTCTGACCCTCGAATAGTGCAGTCCTACGTTAAACCTCGTAGCCTATTCCGCATGGCTTTTGTTTCAGACAATTTAAAGTACCGCTTTCGTTCGTTAATTGTGCTTAAGGTGCGGACCGCGTTAATGAACATTTTAACGGTATATTTTCGCCGTGTTAGTAAAAGTGTCGCCCGATTTCGCCGGTTGCGCAATCTTAGTGCGTGTACTCGCGGCAATAAACTAAGTGCTTTGTAAGCTTAACTTTTACGTTTACTCATATTTCAATTGAATTTTTTAGTTGCGTGATCGCCTTCAAGAATTCTACGCTACCTGAGACGACCACAGTACTGTGGAGACTTCACCTCGATTCCAACGTTGCATCACTTCTTACCTAGGGTAAGTGCGTAGTTAAGGAATATGAACAATTTATAATTTATTTGTATTAAATTCAGTGTCGTTGCGTTTTTATTGTTAAATGACTCGGTTTTGCTCAGAACTGTGCTTAAACTTGCTATGTTAAATATTAACGTAAATTACGCAATCCAGAGTAACCTTGTTAACAATAGGGTTTACCGCACCTCGTGGTTTTAATTCTAACCTTTTTAATCTGCGGATTAAACATTGGTCCTCCGGGCCGGATTATTTGAATTATTTCAGTGACCTAGGGTTTTTCTTTAAATTTCACGATAATTGTATTAGTGACCACGTGGTTCCTTTGTAACCAAATTAAACATTTGTTGAGTTATTTCAGCGATAAAAATTTATACATTTTTAAAATTTTAAAGCTGTGACTAACGTAAGCATGTGCTTACCGCGACGTGGAGAAATGTGCGTCACATCGATACAGGAAAATGGTAACGATAATTACCGGTGCCACATTGCGCAATAAGCCACGTGGCTCATAGTTGCACGATTACGAGCAAGGAAGTGTTTATGCTTGCTACGACTTACAAATTTTATACAGTCCACTTTATTATCGCGTTTGAACTTATAGTGAGGTTTTTTAATTTCAATTGTTTGTGGTTTTGAAATTTATTAAAATGGAAATTAATACGGAGTATTATTTGTCTAAATTGAGAGATATTGTAGGCGAGCTGGAACAAGTGAAAAATGTGCTTAACGATAAAGAAATACCAGAAGGCCTCGCACGGGAAATTCGACGAATTCAATCTAATTTTATCGAAACTTATGAGATATTAGAGAAAACGTTCGCCAGTCAAGTTGCCGATCTTGCTGAAAATGCCTTTAAAATTAAAAAGCAATTTCAGGACACGTATTTGCCAATGTTGGCTAAATATCCGAACATTATTAAGACCGAGGTGAAGTTAACCTCGCAGGTCAACCCCGGCACAAGTTCGCCTCACTTACCTAACCTTACAATGCCTAGCTTTTCAGGCAATAGTAATGAATGGATTGACTTTATAACAATGTTTGACTCAATGGTGCATTGCAATAGCAATATTAATGCCATACAGAAATTTCAGTATTTGAAGTCAGCGCTTAAAGGAGACGCTTTAGCCATCGTTACGGGACTTACAATATCTGAGCATAATTATGATATCGCATATCAAGCCTTACGCAATCGTTATGCTAACCCTCGCCGTTTAGCCGATCATTATTTTCAAATCATTAAAGACTTTAAGCCTATTAAGAACGCGTCTCAGAGTGAACTTAACCGATTTTTAACCGCACATTCAAATGCTGTGTGCGCACTAAAGGCTGTCCAGTTAGACGACTTAGCGGACTTCTTACTTTTTCAAATGTCTGTTGGTAACTTAGATGCACAGACTCGACTTAACTTTGAAACCAGATTGGGAACAAATCAAATGCCCACGTACAGACTTTTAAATGATTTCGTCACTGAGCAGGCTAGAGCAATGGAGTTGCTCAATCAACCCTCTGCTGCGACTGCAGTTAACTCAAGATTAGGTCAGCAACCTCGAGTGATGGTCTCTGCGTTGAATGACTCAAATAACAGCGGTGCCCCTAATTTGAATATTGACCATGTCGAAGCTAACCTCGAAGCTGAACATAGTCCAACGGTCCAGCCGTCGACGTCTTATGTTAGTACGGCTACGTCTCAAATGCTACCACGCACTTATGCGCCCAGACCTATGATGCAGAGCCCCATACGGCCGTCTGCAGGAGGGAGACAAGGAAATGTGCCGCCAATTATGAACGCGCCTAGGCTTTCAGTTTTCCGACATCGGTTGCCACCGCTTCACATGGCTCAAGCCAACATATCAACCACTCATACTGGGATGTGTTATTATTGCGGCTCAAACCATAATGTTTTTAATTGCCAGTCGTTTCTGGAATTAACTGTGTCCGAACGTAAAAGTGCCATTGTAAAATTACGACGTTGTTTTAACTGTCTTGGATCACACTTTCAGTCCAAATGTAAATCTATGAAACAGTGTAAACATTGTGGAGAGTCACACCACACATTGTTACACGACAACTCTCCTGCACAACAATGACTAGTTTCACCGCGACACGCTCGTTCAACAGCCAGACCCGACCTTGCTACTCAATCGCTACCGCATGCTCTTTCTTGTAATATTGAAACTTCTCTCGCCCTGTTAGGCACCGCGCAGGTCATCATTCAGGACCAATTTGGCCGACCGCTTCCATTTAGGGCACTTATAGATCCAGGCAGTCAAATCTCTGTCATAACTAAGCATGCGAGCACTCTGTTGAATTTACCCGCTCGGAAATCAAATCTTTCTTTGATTGGTGTCGCAGCCAAGACAACCCGCATTCATGAGTACGTTACTTTGCTTATTTTCTCGAGACATGACCCAGGTGTCATGCTCACCGCAGAAGCCGCTGTGCTTCCCCGCATTACTGACCCGCTTCCATCTACCGCTTTGGCGCCTTGCATACGCGCTCAATATCAGCACTTACCGCTGGCTGACCCTCAGTTCGACACCCCTTCCGGTGTTGACATCATTCTAGGTGCTGACATTTTCACACAGATACTTGTGAACGGACCTTGTAATATTATCCACGGAAAACCCTCGGCACTCAACACCAGGTTAGGTTGGGTCATCATGGGTCCCATACCTTATAGCATGCCTCAGCAGCCACGTGTATTCATCACTACTCTGAAGTCAATCGATGACAACCTTAGACGCTTTTGGGAAGTTGAGGAAGTCGCACCAGCAAATCACCTCAGCCCTGAAGATCAACTGTGTGAGGAACTGTTCGCAACCACTACTGATCGTGACGCAACGGGAAGATACATCGTAGCACTTCCATTTAAGCCGGAAGCTATCTCGCTTAAGTCTAACCGTAACACTGTTCTTGCGAGTTATCATGCGTTAGAAAGACGTTTAAGCCGCCAGCCTGAGGTAGCCATACAATATCATCAGTTTATGGCCGAGTATATCGCTCTCGGGCACATGTACCCTGCCCTCAAGGCTTCTGACTATCTTATTCCGCACCATTGCGTATTTAAGACCACCAGCTCTACTACTAAGCTTAGAGTGGTATTTAACGCGTCATCACCAGATTGCCACGCAAACACTCTGAATCAGCAAATGTTATCCGGTCCTAAACTGCAAAAGGACTTGGCTAATTTAATCATATCTTTCCGTTTATATACCTACGCTGTCTGCACCGACATCAAGATGATGTACCGTCAAATTTTGGTCCGACCTGAGGATCGTTCTTACCAACACATACTTTACCGTGCTTCACCTCAATCTCCGTTAACTGAGTATGAACTTGCTACGGTCACCTATGGCCTAACCCCTTCCGCTTACTTAGCTTTGCGAACGCTTGAACAACTAGTAAAGGATGAAGGAACCCGCTATCCTACAGCCTCCGAAGCAATCCTTCATCAGACCTACGTAGATGACGTCGTCGCTGGAGCCGACACGCCTGAGGCCGCTAAGACGCTAATACAAGAACTTATTGACATTTTCGCTCGCGCCGGCCTGGAACTCAGAAAATGGTCGTCGAATGAACCCTCGCTACTCGCAACGTTACCTTCCTCTCACTTGGAAAATCCGCTGTTGTTTCAGGACGAATCCGCTGCAATTAAAATATTGGGTTTGCAATGGAACCCCTCGTCAGACTCGTTCTCATATCAAACTCAAACTTTCACGCTGGTGCCTACCAAACGCACCATCTTATCCTACGTCGCTCGCACTTTTGACCCGCTTGGCTTCTTAACGCCTATTACCTTTTGGATTAAGGCTTTTCTTAAACGCTTGTGGTTGGAGAAACTGGACTGGGACCAGCCTCTGCCAACCCCTCTACTCGATCAATGGGACAGCTTCCTTGTCCATTTCGCTTGTTTGTCCGATATTCAAATTCCTCGCCATGTAGGCACGCGATCAGCCAGTCATCGCATCGTTGGGTTTTGTGATGGTTCCGAGGCAGGCTATGCTGCTTCTATCTATTTGAGATCTGAGCTTAACGGGTCCGTCAACGTCAGCCTGTTGAAAGCTAAAAGTAAGGTAGCCCCTGTTAAATTACTTACCATACCTCGTTTGGAACTTTGCGGCGCAGTACTGCTAGCTAAGTTATACAAATCAATTCAACCAGCTCTTGATTTCATTCCAATCGCTAACACTCTCTTCTTTACTGATTCTGAGATAGTACTTCATTGGGTTCAGACCCCGCCTCATCAATTGAAAACTTTCGTAGCTAACCGCATCACTGAGATTGTGTCAATCACCTCCATGGATCATTGGTTTCATGTCTCGACTCTTGATAACCCCGCAGACGTCGCGTCTCGCGGTTGTTTGCCTGATCAACTTGCTACACACCCGCTCTGGTGGCATGGACCTCCTTGGTTAATACATTGTCCTACCACTTGGAATCTGTCTAGGCCTAAAGGCACTAACCCGGATCAGACGGAAACAAAGGTTGAGGCTAAGGTTAATTGTACCGCTGTGCAAGAGCCCAACCGTCTTATGGAAATCATTGAGCAACATTCGAGCTTAACTACTCTTCATCATGTCTTCGCGTATGTATTACGATTCATCGATCACTGTCGCAACAAGAGCCTGGCGATCGGCCATCATCACAACACACGCTATAAGGCCAAAGCAGCCTCAGTTAAACCTACGCTACGACCGCTGTCAGTACAGGAGTTGGATAACGCAAAAGCTGTATGCGTTAAACTGGTACAAACCTCTGTCTTCAGTGAAGCTCTGCAAAAGCTTCAAACTGGTAAACGCGTCAACGACCATTTACGTAGCCTAACACCATTTATCGACGCCCATGGTCTACTCAGGGTGGGCGGTAGACTTGATCATTCGTCTCTTAGTTACGATTCTAAACACCCGCTTCTGTTACCAAAGCGCCATCATTACGTTGACCTCATCTGTGACCATTATCACAAGCTGGCCTTGCATGCCGGACCGCGTACCACTCAAGCCTTGATCAACAGTGAATTTTGGATCATAGCTCTGCGATCATTACTTCGCCAACGCATCCATGCGTGCATTCGATGTTTCCGCATGCAAACTAAACCACGCCAGCCCATGATGGCACCTTTGCCCTCATCAAGAGTTACGCCGTCTCCACCTTTCTATAGAGTCGGAGTAGATTTCGCTGGACCTTTTGACACAAAGGCCAACCATTTGCGCACCTCCAAGCTATTGAAAGCTTACCTCTGCTTATTTGTATGTATGACTACTAAAGCAGTTCATTTGGAATTGGTGACCGACTTATCTACTGATGCCTTCCTCGCCGCATTACACCGCTTCACCGCTAGACGAGGTTTACCTTCAGAAATTTATTCCGATAACGGCACGAATTTTACTGGCGCTGCTAACCGACTTAACGATGTCTACAAGTTTCTGGACCGCTCTAGCTCACTTATTGAACGCAAGCTAGCTGACCAACGCATCAGTTGGCATTTCAACCCTCCGGCTGCCCCTCATTTTGGAGGACTTTGGGAAGCCGCTGTCAAATCCGCTAAGTTGTTATTGCGACGCACTGTAGGCAACACCACCCTCACCGCTGAAGAGCTATCTACTCTGTTCATCAGGATAGAAGCCATTTTGAACAGTCGTCCTATTTTCGAAGTTTCGCCAGACCCCAGTGAAGGAGCCTCCTTTCTCACTCCTGGACACTTTCTGATTGGCCGTCCACTACTGTCACTTCCCGAAGAATGTTATACTGAGCCTCCGCTTAAATCTCGATGGTCTATGCTCCAACAGATGTCCAACCGCTTTTGGAAAATTTGGTCCACTCAGTATCTACACACTCAGATTCAACCACACAAGTGGAATAAGGACTCGACGCCACTCAAGGAAAATCAACTCGTCTTCATAACTGGAGAACACTCAAGCCTCCTTCATTGGCCTATGGGAAGGATCATCAGTCTGCATCCTGGACAGGACCACGTCTCTAGAGTAGCCACAATCCAGACCGCTCACGGACAGCTGAGACGACCAGTCAACAAGCTCGTCGGCTTTCCGCATCATCCTTAGTTTTCACCGCTTTTATACAGCCTCTTTCTTCGGCGCTCTTGCCCCTGTTGTTTCTTTTGGTTGTCTTCGTTTTCCCTACCACTTTCTTCTTCGGCACCCTCGGGTCCCGGTGTTTTATGGTTCTTCGCCCCCCACCCACCTGGCGGATTAAAAACATTCGTTTTGGTGGGCGGTATGTTCGAGTCAGCGCTCGAAGTTTGAACTTGCTTTGATCTATCTAACAGCTGTACCGTGACGTATTGGTCACGTGATCTCTGACCCGCTAATCGATATCCGAAAACTATTGATTTTCTTGGATGAACTCTATGCACCCCCATTCCCTTCTTATTTTCTACGTTAATTTCCGCTTCAACACAAAGTAGAATCGTTCTGACCCTCGAATAGTGCAGTCCTACGTTAAACCTCGTAGCCTATTCCGCATGGCTTTTGTTTCAGACAATTTAAAGTACCGCTTTCGTTCGTTAATTGTGCTTAAGGTGCGGACCGCGTTAATGAACTTTTAATGAACATTTTAACGGTATATTTTCGCCGTGTTAGTAAAAGTGTCGCCCGATTTCGCCGGTTGCGCAATCTTAGTGCGTGTACTCGCGGCAATAAACTAAGTGCTTTGTAAGCTTAACTTTTACGTTTACTCATATTTCAATTGAATTTTTTAGTTGCGTGATCGCCTTCAAGAATTCTACGCTGCCTGAGACGACCACAGTACTGTGGAGACTTCACCTCGATTCCAACGTTGCATCACTTCTTACCTAGGGTAAGTGCGTAGTTAAGGAATATGAACAATTTATAATTTATTTGTATTAAATTCAGTGTCGTTGCGTTTTTATTGTTAAATGACTCGGTTTTGCTCAGAACTGTGCTTAAACTTGCTATGTTAAATATTAACGTAAATTACGCAATCCAGAGTAACCTTGTTAACAATAGGGTTTACCGCACCTCGTGGTTTTAATTCTAACCTTTTTAATCTGCGGATTAAACATACTGCTGGGAATATCTCATCATAAATAGACATTTTAAACTACAATGTTGGATAACCTGGCACTATATATACGGTGTGATTTTATATAGAAGTCCTCAAATTTATTTATAAAACTATAAATGTTGCAAAAATAAATTAAGGTTAGATCTTTAGAGAAATATTAAGTTATTGACGTCCTTCGGGAGGCCACTACTATATACGTATTAATGTTGCGCAGTATACTCACGTACGCTTCACCCTACTGGAGCCATGCAGGCAACTAACGCACAAGCAGACTCCAGTTATTCCTTAACAAGGTTTTGAGAATAATCACAAAAGCAAGACTAACACTGCTTCACACTGACTAAGTGCCTTTGATCAAACAACGCCTCCAACACTTAGCAACAAGGTTCTCCATACAGGCTCATGCACATACAACATCCACACTCATTCCCTCACTGAGTAGATACGACACCAACCACGACACACAGGTTAAATTATTTCTATATTTTAAGCAATAAATTCCAACATTTTCAGAGCAGTTTTACTCAGTTGTGATTAATTATCCTACATTTCGTGTTGAAGGAATTTAGCGAATTTAATGATATTTTATAAAAAATATTCATTAAAAATGAAATAACTGGCAAAAGCGTGAGTCGTTCTTAAATCAGCGTGAGAAATTACGGATCGCACTGTCTTGGGATATAGGTTTACTTGTGTTTGTATTGGTGGGGGGGGATATATAGCACTGATGTGAATTCTCGCCCTCCATTCCTCTACTTTCTCACTCTCTTTCTCTCTCCCTTTCACACACAAACATACCCCCCCACACACACACATGCACACACACACACACACACACACACACACACACACACACACACACACACAGAGTCACCGTCACTCAGGCACACAGAGACCAAAAAAGCCTCATATTATAGCAAACATTTGCACAATGTAAAATTGTTACATTTGTTGTTAATTTGGTTACTTTTATTTGGTAAATGTGTGTGTAGTAATTAGGTAATATTTGGCTATTATTGGAGTAAGTTTTTGGAAAAACTGAAAAAGGAATAATATTGTTTGTGTTACTAAATACATTTGGTTTTGCGGGACCATTTTGTGTGAAAAGAACTATTTAACACTAGTTTAGGACATTTCCTAAAAATTCTGTTTAAATAAGTGTAACAATTAGGAAAAAAAGCACAATCCTAAAACTATGTGATCAGATATAAAACAGAGAAAAAACTACAATGGGTTTTTATTGGAAATGTTCATGTTTGGAGTTTATGCCATATTTATTTGAGTGTAATAATTAGGATTGGAATTCAATATTGATGTCTCGCTTTTGGACAATTAGAGGCCTTTTATCGGGGAAATGTGTAATAATAAAAATCTAAAGTAAAACATTTACTACCAACATTATAGATAAAATCTTTTAAAAAAGGGAAAACATTTATCTTTAACGTACTTTAAGATACTAAACTGCAAAGGTAACTTCACATAGTGTAATACAAAGTTATAGATGGAAACAATTATTCTCATGGTTGCATTTGCAGACTGATGGTGAATGGTGAGTCAAGCAGAGGATGACTTGGGAAAGCTCCTTGAAGACCCACGAGGGTCAAGAGCCCCTAGCATCGTGACTGCGCTAAGGTGAGTTGATAACTTGCTTATGTTTACTGTAGTGTACAAATAGTTGGGTGTTTGGTTGCATAGGTTCTGCTTTGTAAAAGCTTTTAATGAAATAGAAGCAGCACAGATATTGGTGAGAATGAAAATAATAAGATTAATGAAGCTAAGCTAAAATAATCCAAGACTGCTGGTACACAAACTCTGGCAAAAATAAAATCCATTTATTCCATGTTTATGCTATTAGTAAGTATAAAATAATTTAGCTATACGCCCAGATAATATTATCACTTTTCCAGCAACAAACCTAGAGTCCAGGAACAATGAATGTTTCCATGGAAACAATAATGTAACCTCAAAGCATGTTACTAGGCGGCCACACACCTAGGCAAATGTCACAGTTAATATCTTTACAAGAAAATATTATGTAATATATTTACAATACTGAATTTTGTATTATTTAACGATTTGTTTAAATATTACAGGCCTGTTTTTCTAAAAATATACATAAAGTTTAATGCATTTGTTCGGCTGAAAACTGAAGCCATTTAAACCTGATATTAGGATTAAAACGACATATTAATCTTTCAATAAATTGTATATTTATTTCGATAAATGTTTTTTAAAATAAGTATCTTCTACAATTTTTGTTCGATATATTCCCGAATACTATATTTTTTTTAATTTTTATTACATTTTTAGTTGTGTTTTATTTGTTTAGTTGTTTAGACTATTTGATATCCTAAAATGCTCAAATAATTACATATAAAGCTAACATGGGTTTTACTTAATGACCTATACAAACAATAGTTCAAGATAATCGTTGATACATTGCTATTAGTACTCAAAGAAATTGTTCAATACACCAAAGAATATACACATAGACAGCAACAGAGCATCAGACACAAACAAAACTCTCAACTCAAAACAATAACACATTTACACACACCACCAGTTTTACCCACGCATTATAAACACTATAAACATAAAATTTAATATAAACTAATTAGGATTGATAAATATAAACTAATTAAGGTGGACCCTACCCTAGCCGCAGTAACGTCCATGAAGTTTCATAAACGTCTGAACTCGAGAAGACAAAACAAATGTACGACAGTTTAGCTTTTCGAGTAAAACCAATGGAAAATTCACTACAGATATCCACAGAACCATACCAATGCGAGCCAGTTAGAAACAGGCCTTCTTTCTCTGCCTTTACATTAAACACTGTTCTAAAAAAAACTGCTCTCACCGTTGACGGTCAATACATCTGGTACAGTTGTAACCACTTCAAAGACTTCGAATAATACTCCTGATGTCCGTTTCCAACATCCGGCCAACATGAAACATAATGTCAACTTTTCCCTAAAGAAAGTTCCTGTTCCTCTTTTGTTACCCAGCAAGAGGCCATATCCTGAGGATGACCAGCTGGATACCAAACCAGACACTCATAAAGCCTTGAAGACTGATTTTGTTGAAAGGTCTACATTTAAGATATGATCTCTCGCCTCCTGAGATTGCGAAACCATCTACATCGAATTCAGACGGCAGAAGATATGTGGAGACCTTGGTAAAACCTTCCAAGCCTTCAAGATATCTGTTATTTGTGATATATCTCCTTTGTGTAGCTTTCAAGTTGTTGTGAACGTTTATCATTACATTTTGCTATACACATTTCTGAGATACGTCTCTCTTAAAGTTACTTTAATCACACAAGTGTGTATTTGTACAGAGTGCTTACTTTATCCAGGAGCTCAAGACCTGTTCTGACAAAATACATTGCAAAGTCACCTCGTCGTCTTCATGGAGATCATTGTAAAGGTCCATTTCCTCCCACTTTTCCATAACAATCTGTCAGAATGTTTCCACTGTTCACCTCATCCAGTGTTCATTTTCTTTAACTACAATAGTCTTTAGTTTTCTAGAAAGCGAAATCATTTTAACTTATATATGTTTGAGTACAGTTTTCTACCATTCCTAACCTTTCAATTATCTCATCTGTTGACACATTTCAGAGTAACTCCATTTTCAAAGTACCTAAGAGAGTAGGATTAAGTTTTGAAAATGGAGTTACTCTGAAACACGTCAACAGATGAGAATATTGAAACATTAGGAATGGCAGAAAACTATACTCAAACATATAGAAATTTTCCAAACATAAATGAAGATGAGTATATTAATAATTTCAATTTTAACTTGGCTGATAGTAAATGATGTATTTTACAAATAATTCTCGTTTCTGCCTTTTTGTCACTGTAACACTACCTTCATATCTCCTTTTCAGAATTCTTCCATCACTCAGGGTTACAAGTAATATTACAGCTGTTGTGTAAGTCATAACGCTTAGTTTTATCTGATACAAATTAAATATATGCTACATTATAGAAGTACTATTTTTAAATTATTGCAACCTATCCTCTAAATAACCTGTAAATACAAACATAGTTTGTCTTGTGGGGATTTACCACATATAACGAACTGCTATAGTTAACTAATTCCCTCATAGATGCCTTGTTGGGCTTTAAGAATATCTGCAGTGTAATGTGTTAAACTTCTGTGCACCTGTTTCTATAAAGGTGAATAGATGGGTTTTCCCATCCTAAAATGACAGATACATCGAGAGAAGTTTTCACTTCATTAGCAGTTATTCTTCTTAGAATGTTACTTTCCATCACCCGAGTAGTCTATAGTTTTATTTAAAATGGTTGCTGTAGTGGTTGCGAAGATATTTTGATTTACATAAGCAAGGCCTTTGATCTCTGCAAAAAGGGTATAAAATAACCAACTTGGAGAAAACCAAGACTATTAACATGTACAAGACAAAATTCATTCATATGTTAACAGCAGCTTCGTAACAAAATCCGTTAAGATAAGATAGTTATAACTATAGTTTTTTTGTGTTCCTATAGTTTCATTTATTAAATTTCATGTGACTTTCTTTTGCTACCATAATTCTTGTGTCTCTTCTGTAACACTATTTAACAAAGAAAGGTTGACTTCAGGAATTCCCTAAGCTCTTTCTCTTGGCAACAGCTTCATTGAGCTAACACCACTTTTATCAGCTACCAAAGGACATGCTTTGACTTGATAAAAAGCATTTGCATTCCCAAATCAAAACCTTTTTCCAATTTAATAATTTTACCTTATATTCTTACCAGATTCCGAATGGTTGCACGGAAATCCTAGCAGATTGGGCATCATCTGGCACCTAATAACTTAGTTTTTTGTATTGTTTTGATAAAGTTGAGGAAAAAATTGGAAATAAAGAACTGTGTTTTATAATTGAAACAAAATTATGCCTAATTATTAGATGGTATGCATTAGAAAATTGGGACAGCATAAATCGAATTTTAAACATAACCTATTCACTAAGAGGTTTAACTCAATATTTCACTAGTGTAGGGTTTGTTGTGTTATGTTTGCTTAGACACTACCCTTTGTTTCCGAAATTGATACTGATTATAGTAAATATTTTCATACTACTGTAACTAATTTCTTGTTAAATTTTATACAACTATGTCTTTAAGAAATTAATTATTTGACTAAAACTAATTTTGCTTGTTGTAATTATCTAGAATTTACTGATTAAATTATAATTAAATGATACTTAGCTAAGTGAATACGTAAGGGCTTACTTGCTGGTGCGTTTCAAAACAATTGTTCCCCTTAAGGAGATGCTGTACTTCGTAAAAGGAACGATTGTTTCGAAATGCATCAGCAAGTAAGGCCTTACGTATTCACTTAGTTACGTATCATTTAATTATAGTAAAACTAATTCATAGCTACAAGGTAAATTACCTATATGTGTTCTTATTGGTGTTACAAAATATTTATGTGTTTAATTCAAGTGTTTGAAACTGTTATCATGTTCACTGTTGCCAATATACAAAATTATAATTGGTTCATTTGAAATTATAAAATTAATTATTTTGAAGAAACTTTGTTAAATTTATTGAATACAGATTAAGAAAAGGTTTGATCCAAAGTAAATTATTGTGTGGTTAATCACAGAACTGTATTTCTGTCATGATCAAGTCATGACTTTCAGTAACGAGCTCGGTGCTTCTTTCTCCCACTTTTTTCATTTCTCTTTATTTCTCATTTTAATACTAAAACTGAGTGTTTATTTCTCTTTCACTTCTAACACTAGCAAATTTTAGATGTCATTGAAAACGAACCATTGAACCTGATCAATGAACTCTATTGGGGAGAATTTTAATTTTGTCTTCTTTTAATTTTGTAATACAAATGTTAACCAGTAGAAATTAAACTGTTATTTTTCCATTATTCTTCTTCTAGGCTATATTGTTTATAGATAAATATTTGTTGGATCTGATTCGAATGATCTTATTTAGTTATTTTATACTCACAAAAAGGTTCTTTGTCCTTGAACCCAATGTACAATTAGTTGTTAATGTTATTGTTTATTATGTATTTTTAATATATCAGTATTTAGTATATTTTTTATAATTGAAGGGCTAGAGGGAAAAAGGGGCCAAGTCAGTATTATGAAACTTTTCAGGAGAGCACTTTAAGATTAATGTTTTACACACATTAGTACAAATTTTTCAAAATGATTTTCTTTTCACTACAATAAGGACTGGTGAAGCAAATGTTTCAAATAAATGAGTCATATAGAGAATACTATACAAAATTATGAGAGTCAAAATTTCAATAAATGTCAACAAAAGGTTGCTTAAATGTTATGCAAATAAAGATTGTAACATCTACAAAATCTATATAAGGAACAGTAGAATATTATAATAAATAAACAACAATAACCCTTGCTACAAATATTTAAACTCTTTCAATGTACATTTCACTAACACTGTTAGCATTATCAGAAGGATACAAGTATACCAAATACCAGGTTCCTATAAATATGAAAAATACCAGGTATATTTGTAACCTTCTGATGATGCTAACAGTGTGAGCAAAATGTACATCAAGGGTGTTTAAATATTTGTAGTAAAGGTTATTGCTAAAATTACTTGTAAATATTTTACAACCTGCCTATAGTAGCACTTACTTATATTTGTTGAAAACGGCTGTTTCGGAAGATGTGCCCCATTGTCAACTCAGACTGGAACTGATCTCAAGGTTTTTGTAGGTTAGGGTCAGGGTGGATATTATGGTGGTGTTGTGGGTGTATTTTGGTGAGTACTAAAAGTTATGTCGAAAAGAGTCTGTGAGTTATAAAATAATTGGGTGTTGAGTATATGTGTAGGGAATAGTTTGAAATGTTTGTATATTTTGTATTGTTCAGTTGTGTATCATTGATTATTTTTGTATTGTTTATGAAGAATTTGTAGGTTGGATGTTATGTTTGTGTAGTCATGTATTGTGGACATGAGATGTTCAGCAAAGTTTGATTGGGTGTTTTTGTTTGTTAGTGCGTTTATATGTTCTTAGTAGCGTGTGTAAAATGACCTCCCTGTTTGACCTATGTAAAAACTGGGTCTCAAACTACATGTTAATTTGTAAATGCTAGCGGAGTTGTATATGTTGTTGATTATGTTTTGGGTTTAAATTCTTTATTGAGAGTGTTGTGTTTGGAATAGGCAATTTTGTAATTGTAATTTGTAGTGTATTGGATACGTTGTGGGTTTTGGATGATCTGTATGGTTTTGTTAAGTATTTTATGGGTTTGTCATGTTGTGTATTTGTATTTGGGTTATTGAGTTTGTTTTTTAGGTGATTGTATAATTTATCCATCATTATTGGGTTGTATCCATTGGTTTGTGCTATATGTTTTTTAGTGTTTAATTCTTGTTAGTGTTCTTCTTTGTTTAAGTATGTTTTAAGCAGGCGATATATAATGGTGTCCTAAGCTGCAAGTTTTTTGTTTGTGTGGGTTATTTGAAGAGTTGTGAATTGTAGTATTGGTGCTGGTGGGTTTTCGATTTATGTTCAATTAATGGGTTTGTTTGTCTGTACGTGTAATTGTAAGATCCAAGAAGTTAAGAGAGTTGTTTTGTTCTGTTTTGGTGGTGCATGTAAGTTTTGGATGTATGAAATTAAGATGTTTTAAAAATATATGTGCTCGGCGTCTATTGCCTTTGAATAATGTTATATTATGGTCGATTTATCTATACCAGTAAATTATGTATCACAACTTCTTGGATTTTACAATTAACTGTAAAAAACAAACACAAAAATTCAACATAAACCGAAAACCCACCCACACCAATATTACCATTCACAACATTTCAAACAACCCACACCAACATAAACTAGCTGTTTACAACTCCATGATATATCGCCTGCTTAAAACATCATTAGACAAAGAAGAGCACAAGAATTAAACACTAAAAAACATAAAGCACAAACCAATGGATACAACCCAAAAATGGTCGATAAACATACAACAACCTAAAAAACAAACTCAATAACCCAAATACAAAACACAACACGGTTAAAACCATAAAATACTTAACAAAACCATAAAGATCTTCCAAAACTACAAACTAACTAACACACTACAAATATACAATTAAAAACTAACCAACACACTACAAATATGCAATTACAAACTAACCAACACACTACAAATATACAATTACAAACTAACCAACAGACTACAAATATACAATTACAAACTAACCAACACACTACAAATATACAGTTATAAACTAACCAACACACTACAAATATACAATTACAAACTAACCAACACATTACAAATATACAATTACAAACTAACCAACACGCTACAAATATACAATTACAAACTAACCAACACACTACAAATATACAATTACAAACTAACCAACACACTACAAATATACAATTATAAACTAACCAACACACTACAAATATACAATTACAAACTAACCAACACACTACAAATATACAATTACAGAATAGCCAACTCCACACATAACACTCTCAAGAAACATGCAGTTTGTGCCCTAGTTTTTACATAAGCCAGAGAGGGAAGTCATTTTACACATGCTACCAAGAACATACAAATGCACCAACAAACAAAAACACCCAATCAAACTTCGCCGAACATCCCATATCCCCAAAACAAGGCTACACAAACGTAACATCGAAACTACAAATCTTCATAAACAATACAAAAATAATCAACGATACGAAATACACAAACATTTCAAACTACACCCTGCACACATACTCAACACCCAATAACGTTATAACTCACACACACTTTTCAACATCGTAACATCTAATACTCACCAAAATACACCCACACTACCCACCATAATATTCCACCCCACCCTAACCTACAAAAACCTTGATAACAGTTACGGTCTGAGTGGACAATGAGACACATCTACCGAAACAGCCATCCTCAACAAACGTAAGTACGTGCTACTACGTAAGTAGCACTTGCTACTACAGACAAGTTGTATAATATTTACAAGTGTTTTTAGTGAAAACTAGTAGCTTATGTGAAGATGGAATCAACAACTATAAAGGTTATTGTTGTTTATTTGGTATAACATCTGTAAGCAATATATGATAAGGACAAAAATATGAAGTAAAGCGGAAGAAAAAAATATTATATTAAATAAAGATTAATGAACTTTTTACTAATTTGAATATCAAAAAATTTATAAGAGAAGTAATTTCATAGTAGCTACAAAAATACAAACATATTGACTCCATTAACTCAAAAATTATAGTTGAGAGAAATATATAAATGAATGTTATATGTTGGTGATGCAGCATAAAAGTAATCTTATAGCAGCTGATTTGTCTGTTTCAGGTTTCAAATTCGCAGCCGGGTGAGTCAAACCGGATTGTCCGTTTCAGGTTTGAAAGTCGCAGCCCGGTGAGTCCAACTGGTTTTTCCGTTTCAGGTTTGAAAGTTGCAGCCGGGTGAGTCCAACTGGTTTGTATGTTTCAGGTTTGAAAGTTGCAGCCAGGTGAGTCTTAGATAGTGTCTGACATGTCAGCTCAATTTATTATATCTCCAATTATACCTTACTTATTTTCTGCTTGTGCATGTTTTATAAGGGTTAGTGGGTGAATCTAATTACTTTGTCTTAGATGGAAAGATGTAGTTAATTGCATGATGTAGGTATTTTATAATGTTGGTAATTGCATGATGTAGTTAGTTGATATTTACCCTCTTTGCCTCTGTTCCCTGTTATGAATAAGGTATTGTGATATGTTCTTTATAATGGAATAGAAGTTTGTTGGCCTCCCGTTTGATATTATTTATTTCAGTAACTCTTTTTCGTGTTCTATTATGTTACATGGTTATGTCCTCCACTTAACCATACATACTCTACACAAAAATATTTATCAAACTTCTGTTTCATTATATATTTCAGTAAACACTGATTATCTGGTCATAAATATTCAAATATTTATAAAATATTGCTTCTTGAGAGAGATAATATTACTCTCCTAAAATTTCTTTAAATGTATTATAATATATCATAACAAATATTGTTATGACAACAATATATATGTCACAAATATTGTTAAAATCTGTTTGTTTTGAATTTTGGTTGATTTTTTTATGGAGACATTGAGAAGATGAAAAATAAATGACTTTATCAGACTTTGATCAGAGACAAAGTAACGGTAAGTAAATCAATGAACCGTCTTATTCCTTCTGTTTTGTTTTTAGAAGAAACACTTATATAGTTTGTTTCAGTAGAATCTAGGAGCTTCATCTGAAAATCAGCTTAATGTGAGATGATTGGAAATGGACCTGGAAAGGGCTGGAAGACCTGGAAATGAACCTGGAATGATCTACAAAAGGCGGAGGGCCAGATAATGAGAGGTATGTATACACATATGTTGTTACAAAGATAGCCAAGAAATATATCATCCCCTAAATATTTACATGTAGTAATTACACTGATATTTAAGAATTGTCCCATTTTCTAAAAAAACTGTCATATGGTTAAATAGAAAATAACGTAATTAATTACTTTAACAATAGTGTATGACTATCCGAACTTTTAACTTTTGTAAAATGTGAAAACTTACTGAGACAGAATGTTTTCGATCGCTATGTGACGACCTTCATCAGTGTCTTCTGTTTGGAAATGACGGGTCAAGGGGTGACGATTTTAAAGGCAGGTTTTTGATAGTATCAAAGAGTATGTGTGATTTGAATTGTTTTTGTTCGTTTAATTTGTTTGTACTTCGTGTTTTTGTGTGTCTGTAAATTTCATATTATTCTAGTGTGTTGAGATGTGGTCCTTTTTTAATACACTATCTCAACACACTAAAACAATATAAAATTTACAGACACAAAAAACACAAAGTACAAACATATTAAACGATCTAACACAATACTAATCATACATACTCTTTGATGCTATCAAAAACCTGCCTTTAAAACCGTCACCGTTTGAGCTGACATCTCCAAGCAGAAGATACTGATGAAGATCGACACATAGCAATTGAAAACATTCTGTCTCAGTGAATTTTCACAAACTTACAAAATTTAAAGTTCGGGTAGTCATAAACTATTGTTAAAGTGATTAATTAAGATTCATCGAACGTAATGAACTACAAATTTCAAGAAGAAAATAACTCTTGAAACTGCCATCTGTATTCTATAGTTATTTTTATTTATTTGGTTTTAAGACCTCCAGGCTTTTTCTATTATGGTCACCCATGAAGAGTGAGAAAGGATTGTGAATAATAGGAGTAGGGCAGGGTCATACAACCCCCTGGTATAAAACATCACCTGTGCAAGGTCATCTTGCTGAAGTAAATCTATTCTCTATTACAATACGAAAAAGTCATAATAATAAAAGGGTTGCTACACTTCTTTGTAAGAAGGGTAAGAGAAATAGAGAGAAGTAAAGAACAATCCTCTGGTGGTAAGAAACGTTATGGCTAAACATGGGTAGTGTTGCCTCATAAATGTAGTTCTACTCCAAGAACAGTACTTTATATTTCTTAAAGTGTAAAATTTAGTAACTCATTTTCAAGATGAAACCAATATTTTCTATGTAAGAAAAGCCATAAGACATTTTACAAAAATTGTTTGTACATTTAAAGGTATTTGTTCTGTCACCTAATACTTTTCAGATTAAGCTAAACAAATAGAGTTTATCAGGCAAATGTCACACATTAATAAATATTAAAGTATATAAGTTAAGATAGCTTCCATCCACAACTTTCGTAAGAACAAAATATTTCAATTACATTAAATACCTATCTGTGCTACTTTTGCAAAGTTAGTCTTCTTGTTGTTGTGTTTAATATTATTAATTATGAAACAGAGCAACCTGTATATTTTCTTCAAATATTGGACAAGTATTTCTTTTTATTTATTATTCTTTAGACACAATAAAAATGGTATCATTGAACTCAATCCTATTAACATTTGTTGATTCCATCTTCGTGTGAGCTACTAGTAATCACTAAACACTTTTAAATGTTTTAAACTTGCCTATAGTAGCACTTACTTTGATTGTTGAGGACGGCCGTTTCGGGAGATGTGTCCCTTTGTCAACTCAGACCGTAACTCAGAGTTTCAATCCTATTCTTTGGTTCAATTTATCTGACAGATTCTTTTTTTTGTTACATCATACTTTTATTATTAATGGTAATTTTATATTTTATATTCAATTTTCAACTTATAGGTCCTAATTCACATGTAAAAACTTGGAAATATATTATTATATGGCACTGTATATACTGGCCTTACTTTTGGCCATTTTAAAAGAGTTCCAGCTTGAGTAAATTCTTCTTGATTTCTTTCACACCTCTTCTTCCCAATTACACAACAGCTTTTATACCCTGATCCACATCTAAGCCATCTAACATAGTTTTACTAAAAACATTATCTACAATTCATACTAAACCTACATTAGTTATGGTCTGATACACATCTCCCAGCAACAGCAACAATTACACAATAGTTCTCATACCCTGATCCACATCTAAGCCATCTAACATAGTTTTAATAAGAACATTTTTTACAATTCATACTAAGCCTGCATTAGTTATGGTCTGATACACATCTCCCAGCAACAGCAACCAATTACACAACAGTTCTCATACCCTGATCCACATCTAAGTCGTCTAACATAGTTTTACTAAGAACATTATCTACAATTCATACTAAGCCTACATTAGTTATGGTCGGATACACATCTCCCAGCAACAGCAACCAATTACACAACAGTTCTCATACCCTGATCCACATCTAAGTCGTCTAACATAGTTTTACTAAGAACATTATCTACAATTCATACTAAGCCTACATTAGTTATGGTCGGATACACATCTCCCAGCAATAGCAACTTTTTCTATAAAATCAAAGAGTGCTACGTTTAGGGAAGTTTATAATTTTAATTACTAGTAAAAGGTTTTTAAGGTTTACAGACTAAAACAAAAGAGGCTATTAATAAAATGTTATCAATAGCTTTGTTGTAATATATCATATCCAACAATGTAAACTTGAGTAATTATTGCATAACTGAGTAAATAGTTATGAAATTATTTGCTGAAACACTTTGTAACAATTATTTCATTGACAAAGCTGACCTGCTACTGCCAGTGATCGATCAAAGTTCCCAGACGTATGATTTATGAAGATTGGAGGGGTTTGTGTTAAGCGGGTTTTTTTACTATATAAAGAAACAAGGTGTTTGATTTGAAGGCTTCATTAGCATATAAGATATGTTGGTTTTGTGTTGTGTGATTTTTAAATATTTCAAATTTTTTTCTAGTGGTTAGTTTTTTTACCTAGGTTTATATATATGTTTTTATGTTGTTGATGAAACATAAATCCAAAATCCAGCTGCACAACACCCAATACACCCATCTATACTAATTTATATATTCGCTACATATTAAACCATAGTAAAAGACTAACCAAAACATAAAAGTTTTTAATGTTAAAAAATCACACTACACAAAAACAACATATCTTAAACAACCACACACACTTTGAATCTAACACCTTATTCCATTATATAGTAAACCACCCGCTTAATCCAAACCCCCCTCTCCACCCTCATAAGTAATAGGTCCTGCAACCTTGAGCTGTTCCCGACATCAGCAGGTCGGGGCTTAGGCAATGAAATGATCGTGTCAGTGAGTAAGTTCATAATTATTCTTTCTGTTATCGCAATAATTACTAATGATTTAGTTTAGGTTTATAGTACAGCAAAACTTCCAACAAACGAACATTGTTCGTACTCATCTAAAATCCTCAAGCTTTTACATAGGATAAACAGGAAGAAACTTCACCACAAGATACAAGGAATACATTAAAAACATACAACTTAAATCATATTTCAGCACAATTATGCAAGACATCTTACTCACATACACCAACATAGACATAAACCTAGATATTCTAGACTTCACCAATAACAGCAATAAACAGAACACAAGAAAATTTTGAAATACCACATACAAACAACATCAAAAAGAAAACACATAGCTAATGATATAAAATACAATAAAAAATACAATCAAACACTATATACGAATAAATAATAAAATCATCAACTCAGAGAACAACCCCACATTACAGACATTAATAGAATACATACCTGAGCAGACAGCCTTGTCCATGACTTGCTGCATTCAACAATGCAAGTGCATTTCGGTGGGAAAAGCGCTTACTGACAAATATCAGTAAGTAATGGTTTTGTGACAAGTTAAATTGAAAAAGTGTTTATTTTTTTAACAAAACAAGCAAATATACTGCCTCTATTTAAGAGTGTATGTTGTTGAGGAAGATTTGATAGATGATTTTTTGCAATAGGACTGAAGATTGATAATTTGTTCATAAGTTAGAGATGTTTGTAAAATGGGAGTGCCAATAAGGAGAGGTTTTGCTGTACTACTTAGCTTAAGGGATATAATATATGTTGTCTGTAAGTTGTTCTAAGTGCTTGTGTTGTTTCTAGAATCTGCAGCTGCAGCTTCCCTCCTCTGCTGACCCTCCGTGAGTATTGATATTTGTAAACATAATTTAGTACTTTTCCAAAATAGTTACTGTATTACTAATTACTAGAAATAATTCACAGTGGTTTATTATTAAAAAATAAGACCCCCAACCTCTAAACACAAATATTTTATTCTAGTCTTATGTACATTTCGGTTATAAAGTAACCATCCTCCGAGACTTGACAATAGATAATTAGAGGTTGTGTGTATTATTTATTACTTACTTTATTGTATTTACAGTCTTAAAAAAAATTATTTTCAGTAAGAAAATAATTTTAACATTAAAAATACTAAACCAGAATGGATAGTAAATAAATTTTTTTAATACTTTTTAAAACACAAACTTTTATTTTGAAATGATCTGAATAGAATAAAATAATATTTTTGTTTTCTAGTAGGAAACATTAATTTTTTTTATAACTAAAACTAAAAGTATTAGGTTGTTTTACTGGTAAAAATTGCTTGATATTTGAATATCAAATTTTAGTTTTGTTAAAGTTAGAATAATCATTGAGCTATGTTATTTAAAAATTGCAGTAAGTGATAAATATCTAGCCCTCAATTGCAAATAGTATTAGATGTTTAGTGTTTATGAAATATCTATAATAGTTTCAATGGATGTTTTTTTCTTTTCGGTTTGTGTATGTGTTCATAATAATAATTGAAGAGCAATATCATTCTTTAAACAATAACTGGAAATAAAGTTGGTATTTGTTTCTAAAATGTATAGAAACCGTGGTTCATTACAACCAATGAACAGATATTCTAAATTAAAACAACATAATATTTATAATATTACATTAACTCCATTTTGTTAACGACATCAAATTTTTAAAAGTTTAAACACATGATGTAAATTCAAACATTGCTAACCCCTTTGTTTGTTTTAGGGGGTGTGAAGTTGGGCGCCTCCCTGTGGTGCACCCTGGGTAATGCTAAACGTTCAACAACCTGTTTTCTGTCAACACATATGAAGGTAGCTATACTATGTGTAAAATATGTCTTGACTATAATATTTTAATATGTTTGCTATTTCACATACACACAAACACACACACACACACACACATATATATAAAGAACAAAAGTCTAAATACAAATACAAGAATTATAATTGAATTTACATTTCAAGGATGATGATTCATAGGATGATGTTGGTACTGTTAGCCAACGAAAAGCTTTGAATTGTAAATTCAATTATAATTCTTGTATTTGTATTTAGACTTTTATTCTTTATTAATACACAAAAAAACATACTGCAATATATATATATATATATATATATATATATATATATATATATATATATATATATATATATATATGAGTCTTTTGTTTTTCCCTTTCTTGACTGATTGAGATAATTTTTTATCGAAATATTTCAATAGTGTGTTAAGTTTTTTATGTGTTTATTTCCAAGAGGTTGCAGTTTTGGACTATTGCCATTAGGTAACTCTGTCTGTCTCCTATCTAGTCCAAAAATATATATATATATATATATATATATATATATATATATATATATATATATGTGTGTGTGTGTGTGTGTGTGTGTGTGTGTGTGTGTGTGTGTGTGTGTGTGTGTGTGTGTGTGTTTGTGTGTCTGTGTGTTTAATAAATATTTAAATTCTTGTTTTTAGATTCTTACTTCCTTCTCATCAGACCGCTGCCATCTCACAAACCACCAGCATCAGCAACCAGAACCAGAACCACCAGCACCTACATCATCACCATCAATTCTAAACTAAGTTCTCGTCATACTAGGTAAATTTTTGTTTCTAGTTTTTAAAAGTACATATTACTTTTGAAAGAAACAGGATTAGTTTAATTTACAAATTTGGCTATGATAATGTAGAATAATAAAAACACTTTACCTCTACTGTAGAATAATAACATTTGTTGGTTCCATCCAGCAAAGTAAGTGCTACTATAGGCAAGTTTGAAACATTTAAAAAGTGTTTGTAGAATAATATTTGTATTTTATGTCTATTTCTTAAATATGTTTTTAAATATTGTTTTTAAATGTTTTTAAATATCTATTTAAATATGTATATTTTTCCTAGAACTATTATAATGTAGTTAGTAGGCAACTGTATAAAGCAACTGTGGCGTAATGTTTATTTTTAAATAAATAAAACCTCTAAACCACAAATAACAATTTATTTAAACCTTATGTACATTTCGATTGCCCAGCAATCATCTTCAGAGGTATTTAAAAAATACAACTAACTTTAAACAACATAATACAACCAATATATAGACATAAACCTGTAACTACTTCGCCACGCCCCTTAATTTAAAAACTAGTACGACCAATCACGTTGCAGTAAATTCCCCCTCTACCACTTGGTCCAGTCTTCCAACTCTCGTGGTGAAGAGTTACAGTTACAACCATATCAATTTTACTAAAAAACAAAAATATTAATTATTAACAAAGTTAAAACTATCTCCTAATTAATGAATATAACTGAGATTTAGGGATAGGCCCTTTATCACAATTTAATAAATTATTTTCGTCATATTTGTGAATGTACAAACTTTCAAAACTATTCAAAAGACCTTTTGGATTAACAGTTTTCAATAATTTTAGATCATTTAATTCTAAAGTGTGTTTAGTGTTTAGAATATGTTCTGCAACACTAGATTTTTCAGGTCTTTGAAATTTTATATGGCTAATATGTTCATTAATTCTGGTTAATATTTTCCTTTTTATTTGGCCAATATAAATTTTACTACATGAATTACAATTTATTTTATAAATTCCAGATTTATCTATCATCTTTATTTTATCTTTAGGGTTACCTAATACATTTTTTAAGCTATTTAAGCTTTTGTAAGCTACTTTTAAATTTACCTGTTTAAAAACTTTTTCTAGACCTTTTGTTAAATCCATATCGTATGGTAGGCTAATGAATTTATTTTTAATATTTTCTTTTTGTGTTATTAAGGTAGTAGAATCGTTTCTAAACTTTTTAAATTTTTGTTTCCTCAATATATTATCTATTATTTTAGGATCATATCCATTAAATTTAGCGATTTCTTTAATTTTGGCCAACTCACATTTAAATCTATTTTTATGCAATGGAATAGTAATTAATCTATTAACCATAGTATTAAAAGCTGCTAATTTATGGGATTTGCAATGGTTAGAATCTACCGGGATGTATCTATCATTATTTCTATGTTTCCTATATATATCAAATTCAATTTTATTATTATTTCTAATACATAATACGCCAAGAAACGGTAAACATTTATTATGCTCTATTTCAAAAGTAAATTTAACGTTTTTATGTTCATTGTTAATTAATGATAAAAAGTGTTCTACGTTAAACTCTTTGGTATTAAAAATTGCGGAAACATCATCTACATATCTAATCCATACTCTAGGAAAATACGGGACTTTGTTTCTTAATTCCTTTTCAAAATACTTCATAAAAAGTTCGGCTATGAATGGTAATAAGCTATTCCCCATAGCTGTACCATCTTTTTGTTGGTAAAATACATTGTTAAATGAAAAATAATTCTGAGTCCTACAACATTTAGTTAATTTTACATATTCGTTAATTTCATTAACCTCTATGTTATTTTCAATTAAAAATTCTTTTAACAAAATTAATGTTTCAGCAACTGGAATGCTTGGGAATAGTGAACAAACGTCAAACGATACAAATATTTCGTCTTCTGTCAGTTCAATATTTTTCAATTTATTTATAAACTCTCCTGTATTTTTTATTGAGCTGGATTCTATATTAAATTTAAAATTTCCAAAAACTTTATTTAACCATTTTGACAAATTCATGTAGTAAAATTTATATTGGCCAAACAAAAAGGAAAATATTAACCAGATTTAATGAACATATTAGCCATATAAAATTTCAAAGACCTGAAAAATCTATTGTTACAGAACATATTCTAAACACTAAACACACTTTAGAATTAAATGATCTAAAATTATTGAAAACTCTTAATTCAAAAGGTCTTTTGAATAGTTTTGAAAGTTTGTACATTCACAAATATGACGAAAATAATTTATTAAATTGTGATAAAGGGCCTATCCCTAAATCTCAGTTATATTCATTAATTAGGAGATAGTTTTAACTTTGTTAATAATTAATATTTTTGTTTTTTAGTAAAATTGATATGGTTGTAACTGTAACTCTTCACCACGAGAGTTGGAAGACCGGACCAAGTGGTAGAGGGGGAATTTACTGCAACGTGATTGGTCGTACTAGTTTTTAAATTAAGGGGCGTGGCGAAGTAGTTACAGGTTTATGTCTATATATTGGTTGTATTATGTTGTTTAAAGTTAGTTGTATTTTTTAAATACCTCTGAAGATGATTGCTGGGCAATCGAAATGTACATAAGGTTTTAAATAAATTGTTATTTGTGGTTTAGAGGTTTTATTTATTTAAAAATAAAGTTAGTAGGCAAGTTTTGAAAAGTATTCAGTAATCAGTTTATGTATTACAGGTTTTTTTCAAATAAATGAGAAACTGGTTGAATAGCGAGTCAAAGATATTTATTTTAATATTGCAACATTTCGGGTTTCAATATTAAAAAGTGGGTTTGAAAAAGAGGGCTGAATAGTTATAAATATAATATTAGAAATAATTACCAGGGTATTTGACTACTAATAATTGCAAGGATATTATTTTTACCTTATATTAAAAGTATTTGGGAGAAAATTGCTAATAATATAAGACGATTATACATTAAAACAGTTCCTGTAATTTCAGATAATCTAAGTAATCTTATCATAAGAGGTAAAGATATTACTGGTCGATTATGTGTAAATAATAATAATGTGGTATATAAACTGAACTCTCTGGAGTGTGATGCCTCTTATTTGAGCAAGACTAAGAGACAGGTTGGTGTTCATTTTCGTGAACATGAATAATAGTAAGAATGATAGACACTCTTCCTCTCGTGTTTTCTTTGGACATAGTAAAATGTCTGGGCATAAATTTGAATATTTTATTATAATGGAGTCCAACTGGGGGAAGAAGATTTATTCTGAAGTTATCCATATTAACTTACAAGAGAATGGTATCAACATTTAAAATTATTTCGATAGGGTATTTAGTATGTTGTAAGGTAATGTATTGTTGTATAAATTTAAAACATCCAAGAATTAGTTAGTGTTAATTTTTATGGTTGGTCTTTTTGTTGTGGTTTGTTTTATTTTGTTATCTTTGAGTCTGTTTTATATGTAAAAATTGTTGTTCTTTTAGTGTTGTTACTGTTTTTAATAATTTTTTAAGATGGTTTTATGACCCTCACTACTTTGGTAGGATATTGTGTTAAATGTGGACTAAAATTTTATTGAGTTTTTTAAGAATTTAAATTATTGTAAAGAGTGTACTTGTATTTTAAACACGTAATTAAAAACCATATAACATTATTTTTAGGCTTCATAATGGCAACAAACAGATTTATCATTCATTTAATACTTATTTCCATTTATTAATCACTTAAACAATAGTTTATGACTATCCGAAGTTCAAATTTAGTAAATTTATTAAAACTTACTGAGACAGAACATTTTCGATCACTATGTGCCGATCTTCATTGGAGATTTTGGGTCAAGATGTGACGGTTTTAAAGGTAGGTTTTTGATAGTATCAAATAGTATGTGTGATTTGTATTGTGTTTGTTCATTTAATATATTTGTACTTTGTGTTTCTGTGTGTCTGTAAATTTCATATTGTTCTAGTGTGTTGAGATGTGGTCCTTTTTTGTTGATGTGTAGGATTTTTAGTTTATGGTAAATGTATGTGTATTTGTATCCTGTTTCTTTTAAGTGATTGTAAAATGTTGAGTTGGTCTTCTGTTTGTGTTCCTCGACTCTTTGTTTAAAGCTGCGACCTGTTTGTCCAGTGCTCAAACGAACATGAATTATTATTATTTTTTTTTTTTGTTGAATACATTCTATCATAATTTTACAAATATTGGCTAAAGAAACTGTAATTCATTTCCATTGTTCAATAAATGTTATGCCCCATATTTATTATTCTGTAGAATAAATTCAGATTAAACTATCAAATACATATGCTAGTAATACTTAACACTTGTAAATATATTACAAACTTGCCTATAGTAGCACTTACTTATATTTGTTGAGAACGGCTGTTTCGGGAGATGTGTCCCATTGTCAACTCAGACCGTAACTGATCTCAAGGTTTTCATAGGTTACGGTGCTAAGGCAGGGGTGGAATATTATGGTGGGAGTGTCAGTGTACTTTATGCATATTAGGAGTTAAGATGCCAAAGAGTGTGCGAGTTATAATGTAATTGTGTGTTGAGTATGTGTGTAGTGTGTGGTTTGAAATGTCTGTATATTTCGTATTGTTCAGTTGTGTAACGTTGGTTATTTCTATGTTGTTTATGAAGAATTTGTAGGTTGCATACATAGACATAAAATTAACAAATATGCTAGTAATTGTTTAGTTGGATCCAGAAATGCTAACCTTATAAATATGTATATATATATATATAAATATATATGTATATTTTTATATTATTATATATATATATATATATATATATATATATATATATATATATATAATACATTTTCTTGTTTAATAATTTAAAACAATATAGGTTATTCAAATACAAGAATATTTATCATTTTATAAATAAAGCTTTTAGTTGGCAAACAAGACCAATTTCCTGATGATGTTGGTACTGTTTGCCAACGAAAAGCTTTGGATATAAAATAATAAATATTCTTGTATTTGAATAACCTATGTTGTTTTTAATATATATATATGAAATTAAAAATATTTCAAAAACAAGATTACTTTTAATTTATATATTTATTCAAAGGCTTTTCGCCGATAAAATAGTACCAGCATCTTCAGGAAAATAATTATCTCATGAATTATCGGCGAAAAGCTTTGAATAAATATATTCATTAAAAGTATTCTTGTTTTTGAAATATTTTTAATTTCATAACTACATTACAAGAAAACATATCACCATATTTAATATATAACACACAACCACACACACATGCACGCACACACAAGCACATCATACACACACATATTTAATTTTAAGAATAAAATAAGTATATAAACTCAATTTTAGAATGGCATTTGTTGATTAATATTAAATTAACACAGATTTCAATATAATTGGGTAATGTAAAATTATGAATGACAAAGAATCAAGTTTTACAATTTGATTTAAATTAATGTAAAGCTGTATAATGAAATCCCTACATGGTTGGTTAGCATATCCTTAGAATAAACTCTAGTTGCAAGTGTTATTTATATTTCATTTACAACAATCCAAGTAGATATTTATAAAATAATTCAAAATAAGTTTAAATAAATCTAAAAATGCTAAAATAAAAAGTCAGCTAAACACACACTCACGCATGCACACAAATATGTACAAAACAAGAAATTATATTACTAATAATTATATGATACCAAACTCTTTTAATAAAATATAATAGTAAAAATACTAGTGAATAGCACAATACAATTAAAATTGTTTAATTTTGTCCTTGATAATCAAAAACGTATGTCTTAGTATAGACAAGTATAACATCATACCAAAAGTAGTAATTTAAAAATCCTCAATATGTACAACACAAAAAGTTTTAATATCTCTAAATGTTTTAGTTAAAAACTAAACTCTAGATTCATGTTAAGATAGAGTCAAATAATATATTAATCACTTAAACAATAGTTTATGACTATCCGAACCTTATATTTAGTAAATTTGTTAAAACTTACTGAGACAGAACGTTTTCGATCGCTATGTCCCGATCTTCATCAGTGTCTTCCAAGATCGGCACATAGCGATCGAAAACCTTCTGTCTCAGAAAGTTTTAACAAATTTACTAAATATAAAGTTCGGATAGTCATAAACTATTGTTTAAGTGATTAATAAGATTCACCGAACGTAATGGACTACAAAATTCAAGAATTCAAATAATATAGTTAAACTAAAATATAAAATGTATGTTATTGCAATAGGCAGTATTAGAAAATAATGAAAAATGAAGCCCATTTTGCCACAGAGTATGTAAACTTGCATCGGTTCTTCTACATCTATAAAAAAAAATAGTTTTTAAATAGCATATTTGTTGATTCCATCTTCACATGAGCTACTAGTTTCCACTAAAACACTTGTAAATATTCCACAACTCGCTTATAGTAGCCCTTACTTGTATTTGTTGAGGATGTCCATTTCGGGAGATGTGTCCCATTGACAACTTTAAGTAGTGTTAGGGAAAAAAATTGTTTTTTACGAACTGAGATTCAATAATTTTCACCCCAATTCTCGTTATGTAGAAGTTTACAAAAAGATTGATTCAATAGGCAGTGTAAGTTTAACTGAATATTAGGGTCAGTATTAGAGGTTATTAAGTTAATGTACTAATTTTACTGTATAAAATGTCAAGATGGCCATTGAATCATTTGTCTATTTGGATCTGACACAAAATTTGAAGCAACTATTTAATAGTTGTTGGAACATATGTCTCGCCTGGTTTGCCTAGTTTGTAGTGTATGCTATATTGTTGAGGGGCATGCTGCTTGCTATTATAGATAATTATCTACAAGCAGATAGATAATTTCCCAAAATTGTCTTGTTTGATCTTAACTTTCCAAATTAGGATTTGTTCACCATCTTGTTACTTATCCAAATATTAACGATATTCCAGTTAATTTTGTTTTAGTATTCTCAAGTTAATGTTACTGTTTGGTAAAAGTTTTAAAATCCTTATAGCTTGGTTATCTGTCAAACTACTGAGTAAAATCTATTGCTAATGATCTATGGTGCACACTCTACTGCGCAAACTCTTGCCATTTTCCGGTAGTGTTAAACAATTACTCAGCCAAGGCACAAGTCTCTCTTCTTATCTTTGTTTTCTCTCCGCCATTTTGGATCATTCGTGGACACCATTTTATTCAATCCTTCCTCAAATAAGTGTTGGGATCAATCTCAAATCAAAGAGTTATTTGTTTCATCAAATTAAACTAATTATTAACTTTATATTTCTCACTAACGTTATTCAACCAAATAAATAGTTGAAAGTGGGCAACTACTTGTGAAACTTTTATGTAATTTAATCTTTAGTGAACATTTAAACTCAGCCACTTTAAAGTGTTTTAGTGGACAGTTCTAGTGGAAAGAGGTGTGTACACCCAAACATCTTTTACTACACATGTAAACAACATAAGTTATTGTTCGACATAAGATAATGTTTTTAGCAATTTTCATAAACTTAAGATAACTCACAGATTTGACTCTAACTTTATCTGTGTAGTTCTCCGGATATTTTATTAATTCTTACTGTCTCTTTTCTGTCAAACTTAAGGGCTAAACACCACATTTACAAAACATTAATACATCACTCTTGCCTATAGTAGCCCTTACTTTTATAAAATACACTTTTTTGTATTAACTTGGCAAAAAAACACTACTTACTGATTTATTCAGGAAACCCGTTTCATACTAGGTCAGCGCATTACTCAATGCTGTGAGTCACTGACAAGACTGTTGTTCAGGTATGTTGTGAGTCTGTGGTGTGTTATTGTTCATAGAGTAGTTGTTAACTATGTGCTCAAATATAGTATTTGATTGTGAGTGAGTTTTGTCATTTAGAATGTGTTGTGGATATTATTTATGGTGTTTGTATATCTCGTAGTTTTCTACTGTGTTAAGTTTGTTGCTTTTTCTGATGTAGGGTAGGGTTTTTAGATTGGTATCCATACCAGACTGTGAGTGTATTGTGTTTTGTATGAGTCAGGTGAAATTTGATTTAGGTTGTGTCTTTTTATCTGTTTTATGTGTTCATTGTATCTTGTGGTAAATGTTCTCCCTGTTTATCCTAAGTAAAAGCTGCAACAGTTATTGCATGTAATCTTTTATACGCCTGCCCTGTCGTATTTATCCTGATGTGTTTTTTAACTGCGTAGGGGTTTTTTAATTGTGTTAGATGTTGTGAATGTTACTTTGTATTCAAGTTTGCGGAGCGAGGAGGCTATTTTGTATTTTTTTGTCTGTTGTGGTGTTATGTATTTTTGGGTTTGTGTGTTATTATTGTGTAATGTGTGTGTTGTTTTTTGCTCATTATGTTCTCTATCAAGGTGTGTTTGTATCCGTTTTTATAGGCTATGTGTTTTATTGTGTTTAGTTAATTTATTTTGTCCTCATTGTTCATGGGCATGTTCATTAATATATCAGGAATATACTACGGTTGAATTTAATAATAAATACACAAAAACCCTCTTAACCACAAACTTTGTTTATATGTTCATTAGTCTGTGTATGATGGAGTTAAAGGCAGCATGTTTCTGTAGTGTCAGGTGGTTGGGCGTCTTGTGTATAACTCTATCAATGCTGGTGGGTTTCCTTAACAGGAAAATTGTAAAATTTAGCTATTAGCTATTTCAAGATAATTTGTTAAAGTAGCATTTTTTCTTGGAGCATTTTATTTTCAAGTAAAACAGTGTTTACGTCGATTTCCTTTGTTAATTCATGGTTGTAAGTTTCACGGTTTCCATTCATATTTGTTGTACAAGATTGATCTAATAATGACTGCACCAATCTCTTGCCCTCCCGAACTGTTGTTCTAAGCTTCTATCTTTGTTAGTCTGTTTATTTTTTAAGTTTGATAAGGTGGGTATTTTTATATTTGTTGATTCCATCTTCATATGAGCTACCAGTTTTCACTAAACACTTGTAAATATTTACAACTTGCCTATAGTGGCACTTACTTATATTTGTTGAGGTTGGCCGTTTCGGAAGATGTGTCCCACTATCAACTCAGACCATAACTCCAGACCTGTGACGGTCTGAGTTGACAATGGGACACATCTCCCAAAACGGCCGTCCTCAACAAACATAAATAAGTGCTACTATAGGCAAGTTGTAAATATATACAAGTGTTTAGTGGGTATTTTTAGCCTAGGAAACGAATTTACCTTTAAAACATGATTCGAAGTGCTCAGAACATATTCTTAATGTTCTGGAATTAAAAGTACCTTTTCTTTTACATGCATGCACCCATATTTTGTGTATATTTTCATCCTTTGGGAATTTATGAAGCAATAAATCTTGACACAAATGTTACACAAATGGAATCTTGACCATGGATTTGGAAATACCTACCGCAGGCTCCGGTCCAATCAGGGGAGTCAAAGACCCCTCTTTGGCCAGTGCATCTGCGGCTTCATTTCAAAATATTCCCCTATGCACTGGCACACAACCTATCTTGATTTGATTGTACCTTTCCAGGGCTTCTAGGTTATTTAGGTACTCCCTGACTATGGCCGAGGTGACCATGTCAGTTTAGTGCCTTAATTGCTGCCTGACTGTCAGAGAAAATAGCAATCCGGGTCCCGTGTATTCCCCTTCTCGCTATCTCTCCCAGACAGGCATTTATAGCACATATTTTGGCCTGAAAGACAGAGGTATACCTCCCCAAGAAAAAAACTAGTTTTACCCTTGGGGTTTTACAATACACTCCTGCTCCAGTGCCGAAGTCCATCTTGGAGCCATCTGTGTACCAGATCTGAGCTCCCGATGATACTGACCCTGACCATTCCATCATAGTTTGGTGGCCCTGGTCAAGTGCAAACGTCCGAATAATGTGGTCACTGCCCATTTCCAAGACGGGTCCTTTGACCACGCACTCGATACTCATATGTCCCGAAACATCTGGGAGATTAGCCCAGTTGTTCGAGTTACGCAATCTCCATGCCGCCAGCCTCGTCTCTCCCCTAAGAACAAGCTCAAGGGGAGGGAGGTTAAGCATTACTTCCATTGCTGCACCAGGTATAGTTGACATCGCTCCCAGTGCACAAACAGGCCAATCTCTGGATAGAGCTCAGTTGAGCTCTTGTCTGTGCCTGGTTGGCCTTTCTCCACCACACCAGAGCTCCATAGGTAATCATAGGTCTTATCACCCTCAGATACATCCAGTCCCCATTTCTTACCCACCATTCTTCTCACTGTCATCAGGGCCCTTTTGGCCCTGTTAACTGTCCTCTCAAGATGTGGGTTCCAGGTAAATTTCCTGTCCAGAGTAACTCCCAGGTACTTCACCTCCCTCACAAACTCAAAGTATTCACCAAACAAGCGAGGCATCCTGGTCATCAGATCTTTTCGCTGTCTGGTGAAGTTAATAAGAGCAGTCTTTTTCGGATTTACCCCAAGGTTCTCCTTATTACACCACTCTTCAATCAGTCGTAGAGGATTTCTGATTACCTCAAGGACTGTATCAGGGAATCTGCCCAGTATCAGAACAACTATGTCGTCCGCATATCCCAGACAGAAGTACCCCTGTTCATTCAGGAGTTCAATAAGGTTGTCAACCACTAGGCACCACAACAGAGGAGAGAGAACCCCCCCCCCCCCGTGCACAGCCCAGACTTGTCTCCGCCCTTCTGACCTCCCCTGCCACCTCTACAGAAATGCATCAGTTTGTTAACATGGAACTTATCCAGCCACAAGTGGTCGCATCCACTCCATGACGTCTTGCACCATTTACCATCGTCTCCACTGAGGGGTTATTGAAAGCCCCTTCAATGTCGAGGAAGGCACCAATGGCACAAACTTTCTTAGTGATCATTTGCTCTATCCTACCAACCACTTGATGGAGAGCTCCTTCGCAGGATTTCCCCGGATGGTAAGCATACCGGTTCCAATGCAGTGGTTTTATAGCCAAAGCAACCCCCCTCCAATGATATTCCTATCAACCAGTTTTTCAAGTCCCTTAAGAACAAAGGACATGAGAGTAATAGGTCTGTATCCCTTCCCTTCTGATTGGTTACCGGTGGGCTTAGGTATAAAGACCACCTTACTAGATTTCCAGGCTGCCGGCACATGCCCTAGAGCAAAGCTTAGCCTGTATAATTTAGTAAGTACCAGCACCAGCATATCCATTCCCTGCTGCAGCAGCACAGGATAGATTCCATCTGGACCTGGAGATTTGTAGGGTTTAAATGTCTATAGCCCATCTTACCCTTTGTGGAGTTACTATCCTCCTTGCCACTTCCCAGTCTTCCCTCTTACCACGTCTTGTGGAGGGTTTGGCAACTGGTTCAGTGTCTGCTCCCCCAAGTTTCCTCAGAGTACCGCAAGGGAAATGTGTTCTGATTAATTCTTCCACAGTTTCCCCTGCAGTTTTTGTTATATTTCCCAATGGGGTTCTTAGCATCCCCACTGGGTTAACTGCGTACTTAGAGAGCACTTTATGCAGTCGTGCCCCTTCCTGAGTTTTGTCAATCTCTTGACAAAACTCCTTCCAGGACTTCCTGCGTGCTTCTCTAATTGCCCTGTTGTATTCAGTTAGTGTTTTCCTATACTGGTCCCACTCCCCGTTCTTTTTTGCTCTATTAAAGTCTCCTGGTGGTCTTCCGAAGTTTGGCTAGCTTCTTATTCCACCATGACGGATACCCCTACTTTTCTCCCCTCACTGAGAGGGCAGTTATCAGTAAAGGATTCTACTATAGCCTCGCCAACCAGTGTGGCAGAGTCTTCTAGCTTTCTCCTCCCACCATACTCCAATCCAACCTCCTCAATCCATACAAAATTGTAGTAAACATAAGTTTTTTAATCACTTTTAGATTTAATGAAGTTTCACCGAACGTAATGGACTATAATATTCAATAAGTTGTTATAAATTGTCACATATTTGGTATTATCATCCTGTTTATATTGTTAAAAATCAAGTATTGAACGGTTTTACTTGTATTTTGTTTTTCAAAAATTAAATTTATCAACGTAAAGGCAACAAAAGAGTTAGAACTTGCAGTTTTTGTGTTGTACATCTTAAGAAATTTTTAAATGACTACTTTTAATATCACTTGGTAGAAAAAAACACTACTTACTGATATTTTTCAGCAGACACATTTCGCACTAGCTCAGTGCATTGTTTAATGATGTGTTTCACAGACAAGACTGTTCATGACAACAACACTTGTGTCCAGGACTCACAGCATTGAACAAAGCACTGATCTAGTGTGAAACATGTCTGCTGATAAATATCAGTAAGTATTAGTTTTTTTTGCAAGTGATACTTAAAGTGGTATTCATTTCCCATGCCCTCGTGTATGATTTTAGCGAAAAAAATTATAACAGCCGATGCAGTAAGGCATCAGAGATACAACAAAAATTATTATAGTTCTCGCTTACGCCCCAAAAATTAACAACTTTGGAGATTTGTAATCACCCCCCCCCTACTTGATGCTAATAGTGCTGGTAAAAATCCACATTGCCCACCCCCAATACAAGGAATATAAAATACATGTCCTGAAGCTATATTGATAATTATTGTTTATTATTGCCATGGGAGGTTAATTTTATATACGTATGAAGCATCCAGTTAGGATAGATTTGATTATAATTTTATAACCAAATGTACACATGTAAGGCTAGACTGAGATTACGTGACAAAGTATTATTCTGCGGAAATAGTTGCTAATTAGGTCATGTTTAAAATTACAACCAAATCTCTCCTGATTGGAAACTCTACAGGCATATTTTAATATAGGTATATAGTAATATATAAAATTAGAACCAAATTTATCCTAACTGGAGCCTTTATACGTATATTTAAGTATATGTAATACGTCTTTGATACTCAAACGTAGTACTTCTGACTACTCCGCACTAAATTTTCCCCCAACTTTAATTTGATAAAATGGTATTGATTATCCCAAAGGAGAGTTTTCATTATTTTTTTGTATTCCTGATGACTCAGCATCGGCTGGTATAATTTTGTTTGCAAAAATCATACACGTGTGCACTGGAAATATATACCCTGAAAGTAGCAAAAGAATTAGGCTGTACAATGGTTTTTAGGCCTTTCTGCATCAAGAGATAACAATTTTTACCTTCTACAATTGGGGTTTGTCTGTAATTACCAAAACATCTGTTACTTCTTTAATCAAGCAGATTTGTATGCAGGTAACTAAAATGGCAAGAAATATTTTATTTCCAAAATTTAATGTAAATCTATTAGGTCAGGTTCATGTACAATGTATGCAGTTCAACTTCAAAGTCCATCATCACAAAACCTTTTTGTTTAATAGTAAAATAAAGTACATTCACCACTGCTTTTCATTCTTTACTAACTATAAATACTTTATTTATTATTATTTTTACATTATTCATCTTGCTAAACAAATGAGTCTACTAAAATGGAAATAGTTTGGCTAAGAGCCGTTAATAGCCTAACTTCACAATTGTTTTAGGAAGTATTGCAATACACGTGTTTAATTTAAAATTGGCCATGGAAGTGGGAATAGTTCTTCCACCAATAATGTTTTTATTAAGAGAAAGAAATAAATTCATTAATATTTTTACATGTTATTTAAAATAAATAGTTTTTAACCTATATTCACACAAGTTTGTATCTCATCTGATTTATATAAATTGAATAGCTAACCAAGTGCAGTGCTGTTCCGTGTGTTTTACAAGAGCGATATAAACATTGCGGCAAAGAAGCTTTGCATCATATATAACATTGTACTATGCTTTCATATACAGTTTTGTTAACATCTCTATACACTCACAAATTTTTATATTGAGAAAAATTACAATTTGTATATGAGTCGATTACATCCTTTTCGACAGCTAATTTATTGTCTCTTTCAAATCCGACAGTTTTTCTTCTATTTATCAAATAAATAAACTTGATCGCTTTTGATTTATAAAACACTCTTTATTAACCCTACAACTGGCAATCGCCGCATTAGACGGCGACAGACGCTTTACGTGAAGTGGCATCGCCGTCTTACACGGCGACCGAACGGTTGCTTTATAATCGATGTTTTTCTCGGCATCTAATAATCAGTTTGCGTAGTACATTACACAGTTAGTTTCAAAAGGATGTGGACTTTCATTTTATGTTCACCCAGAATATTTTTACGTCTATGGCTTTGCTAAATATCTCCCGACAAACAGACAGCTGTGAGCTGACGTAATGTTTACGTTTTTGACGTATATGCTCCCGTCTTTGTTGCTTGTTGTGCACTAAGGTTGTTGATCTGTTTTATTGTAATATAATCATGGACAACTTACTTCAAGTGACATTAGGGAACTATTAGAATGTGATAGTGATGATGCTGATAGTTGGAGTGACATTTCAGATGTAGAAAAAATACCGGAAGACGTCGGGGTCAACCGGGCTACGATCCCTGGCAAAAGGTTAGGCCTCTTCTTGATCATATGAATGCTGCAATGAAAAATTATTTCATACCCAAACAAAACATTTCGATAGATGGAAGTTTGATAGGCATGAAGAACCGCTGCAAATTTATACAGTACCTACCTAAGAAAAAACAGCAGATTCGGTATAAAAAAATTTGAGACATGTGATAGTGACTCCAGTTATATACTAAATGTTTCACTATACAGTGGGAAAGATTTTTTGGCTAATGGAGATGATCCTTTTACACAAAAAGTTGTTGTCAATGGGTTGCAAATTTGTCAACTCCTTGATAAGGGATACCATGTTTTTACTGATAACTGGTATACAAAACTGCCTCTTGCCCAAGAACTAGCTTCAAGAAATACTTTTTTGACAGGAACTGTCAATAAAAATACTAAAGATCTGCCTGTAAATGTAAAGAATGTGAATTTAGGAATCGAAAAAAGTGTTTATTACCGGTATAGGCCTAACAGAGGCAAAGTTTTATTGGTCAAATATAAACAGAAGAAAAGCCGTAAACCAGTTTACTTGATTAGTACCGCTTGTCATGCTGAGGATAAGATGATAAGAAGCAAGCATGGTCTTCAGGCAGTGAAACCCATCATGATTGACAGATATAATCACAATATGGGAGGGGTAGACAATAGTGACAAGTCCATCTATCATTTGTCTGTAAGTAGGCCTACCAATAAATACTAGGAACATTTCTTGGAGCACTTACCCGTACGCAAATACCGTGTTTGTGCAATTTGTGTAGATAAAAAAGATGTAAAGAGGGTCAAAAGTGTATACTGGTGCCCTGGATGCAATGTAGGCATACACCCAATTTGTTACAAAACACTGAAGCACGTTTACAGGCCTACTAAGTCTGTAAAAAAAAGGAAAGTCTCTGAATCCGAGGAATCCGACTAAACTGACCGTTTTTTCGGTGTTGTTTTGGATATATGTTTGTGAATATAACTTTTTACCCGTTAGAAATAAGTGTACACATGACTGGAACCTTTTTTTTCTACATAAAGTTAGCTTTATTTTGTATATGTTAAGTTTTGTGTATTCTTTTGTGATTCTTAGTGATAGACTGTCAAAAACCAAAATTTGTGCTTTCAAAATATGAATTTTTTTTTCTAGAGCTGTAACCATGGAAATAAAATGTTGAGTCACATATTTCCTTATGATAGTTTTATTCTGTGCATTTTTGTGATTAATTTGATATATTATACATCACTATAATTATTTAACTTTTTTTTTGACGTATTTTTAAAAAAAGCCTCTACGGTGGGGTAAAAACACCGCGCCACTACAGGATTTTTGACTGCCAGTTGTAGGGTTAAAAACAAAGAAAATTATTCTAAGAAACGTATTTTCTAAGTAGTATCCGTTTTATTATTTTTTTAAAAAGATATATTCATAGTTTCGTGTAAATGCTGCAATATATTTATATCGTTGTTTGCAGAATTTTTTCAAGGAGTTAAGGTCTGATTTGAAAATGTCATACATCTCCCAAGATAAATTCCTTATTAAACAAAGCAAATACTACTAGAGCTGAGTGTCATATATTAATACATGTTTTAAGTGGTGTTGTGTTTACATATTTTGTCAGAGTTATCTATTTATTAATCCAACTTCAATTTATAGAAATATTTCTTCTGTAAAATTGTTTAATTGATTTAACATTAAGATGTAACGTAAATACATATTATGTCATTTTTTATCTATTATATTTCAAAGCATAACTTATTATTACTTTAATATTTACTGGCCGTGTACGTTATTTCCACAGCCATTTCCCCCACCACTCACTTATCTTAATTGTTGCTGCTAAGAAAAAATGGCTACGTTTGGAAGTGTTTGTAGATATTGGAATTTGTTTCCACAAATATCGTAGGCGTTCGTATCTTTAAAGAGTTGTAAATTTGCAACTATTTGGGAGGGTAGCCCTTCTCAATATATGGACCAAATTTTGATTCTTTAAGCGTATAAACCTTGTAATAGGTAGAAACTTTGCATTGTTAACTGAAGCCTAACACAAAAATACATTTACTTCATTCTTCCAATGCAAGAACGTTTGTATTCGTCTTTGTCAGCCAGTTTACTGCACGACAATATAAAAGTAAGTTGAATAATGTAATAATTGTAAGTAATTTTAATGCATACGGAACATAGACAATAATTTCGTTCCTTATGGTTTTTACACACTCCTAGAATGTTTGGCCCATAATGTAAGCTATTTTGGTAAAAATGCAGTAGCTCGGTGCCATACGATATTTTGGGAAATGGTTTAACATCATTAAATAGGACGATATCTACAAGAATTTTTTTAAAATTGACCTCGGAAAGTTACTTTTTTTTCAATTTAAAGTAGCGTAAAATATTCAGCGCGGATGTAGAAGTTGTGAATAGGCGCGGAGTGATACAAATGCTTCGTGATACAACTATATTTCAATGTATAAAATTAAAACCAAATCTAACCTGACTTGATACTTTTTAGGTATATATTAATATAGGTATACAGTATTTTATAAATTGAAAACCAAATCTATCCTAACTGTAGAAGTTGTTTCTTAAATATCTACACATGTAAGGTCGCGTGACGTACCGCGGACAATGCGTACAACCTTATGCGCAGCACTGTGACGTAAGTATCACTCCACGCCTATTCACAACTTCTACATCCGCGCTGAATTTATTACCCTACTTTAAATTGAAAAAAAGTAACTTTCCTACTTCAATTTTAAAAAAATTCTTGTGGATATCGTCCAATTTGATGGTTTTGAACAATTTCCCAAAATATCGTATAGTGCTGGAGTACTGCATTTCAACCGCTATTTTAATTCCTTTAAATATTATGGTAATTTAATTTCTAAGTTTGTTAAAAATCAAATCTATCCTAACAAAATATTTCATAGCATTAGTTAATGCAGTGTTCTTATATTTGCTCAATATTAGCTTGATTAGAGGTATAGTTGTGCTGGATAAATGGAACCTTTCTTGAGTTTATAATACTTTGTGTACATTGTGAAGATGAGGTTAAAAATAATTTCTTACAGTCTCTAAAAATAAAGAGAGGCCTTGGATTTGGATGGGTTTAGGTCTGTAGGGGATATGTGTTTCTTAACAAGAAAATAACGATACATTTTAACTGTGATATTATATTGTAAATAGTTTGTAATATTAAATATAATGACCTATAGATGTATTTATAATAATATTTTGTGGAATATAAATCAGCAGCTGCTTTTAAAAAAATAAATATTTGTACATGTTTGTTGGGGTAGGGTAGTTGAAGCTGAAATTTTGCTAAATACTCTGCAAAATGCTGCTTTTCCCAAATCTGGATTATACCTTGGTACTCCCTCCAACCATACTCTACAATGTTCGTATGAGCTCCAGGGCTCGAATCTACAAAATTTCCTCAAAAGTCAAACCGTATTATGGTAAAACTATTCAATTTTTTTAGGTTTTAAAATTTGAAAGTAGTTCTGTAATACAAATTAAAATATATTAGTTGATTCCATCCTCACGTGAGCTACTAGTTTTTATATTTGTTGATTCCACCTTCATGTGAACTACTAGTTTTTATATTTGTTGATTCCATCTTCATGTGAGCTACTAGTTTGCACTAAAACTCTAAAATATTTACAAGTGTTTTAGTAAAAAATATTTTTTTTATTTAAAAACACTCATTTAAAATGTTTCACTTGCCCATAGCAGCACTTACTTTTATAATTGTTGAGGACAGCTTTTGTTGGAGATGTGTCCCATTGTTAACTCAGATCCAAACTGTAAGAGTTATAGTCTAAGTTGACAATAGGACACACCTCCCGAAATGGCAGTCCTCTGCAATTATAAAAGTAAGTGCTATTACAGGCAAGTGTAACATTTTTACAAATGTTTTAAATGCAAATTAAAGGTAAAAGTCCTTTAAATTTAATTTTTTATTATTATTTTTTAATTGGTTGTTGGTTAGGGGATGGTAACCATAATTGGGTATTCCCCTGGAGAAAAATAATTTAATTATTAGCATAATTATATGAAGCTAATAAAGTAATAATTTAGTTTAAAGTTTTTACGTTACAAGAGGTGTTCAATGTTAGGCCTCTCATTTTGCATTAGGGTTGGTTTTGTTGTTAATAATACTAATTGCAAATAAGCGATATTAGATAGACAAAATTGTGTCCAGTAAAGAAGACATTTTGCTTTTCTAAAGATTCTAAAGTTTATTTGAAAATAATGTTCATTATAGCAATTATAAGTACAGGAATATATCGTATTTGAACTCTTAACCTATATGCTATGTGTGTTAAGTTGAATCGTTTTTAAGGCAAAGTTAGACACGAAAGGTGTGTAAATGTTTTGTCCATTTGGCGACTTCATCAAAAAACATTTGTGGGTGTTTTATAAATTTTGCATGTGGGGTTGATGGTGGCTCGGTAAAGCTAAATTGTATTAAAAATTTGTAATTATTGGGCGTCACCAGCACATACAATTACTTTTAGAAGTATTTTGGTAGTTTCTACCTTAATAAAAAATAGGCAAAACATTGAATTTTGATTTTTGTGGGTTGCGTAGAATTGGCTTTTTTCTAAAATTTGAAAATTTTGGGGTGAGAGCTCAAGTTTTAATTTTTTTTGTATTTGTAATAACTTTCTGTATTGCCTGCTATAACTTTAATGCAAAGATTGATTATGTGGCTTAAGGAAATGAATACCTAATTTTTCTGCCAGTATCTATTAAAAGGAAATAATTATTACAGTTTTTAGTAAATACTTTTTGTTCAATAAATATTGTATTTTGCAGAGTGCAGCCATGGCCGCGAATTTGAAACATTGCCATGCAAGCTCAATGCATAGGCATGGGATACAGACAAACACAGCCCACAGACACAGTCCAACACTTGAAAGAAAATTAAAAATGGTAAGTTATATGTCTGAATAAATAGTTTTTCTTATTATTCATTTTATTGATTATAACCGATTTTTTATGTATTTTATTTACCCTTAGACTATTAATTGAAATTATTGAGAATTTTTTTAGTGTTGGATGTTTTATCACAGTAAATCATGAAACCAATAAGAAACTTTAAATTGTGAGATTTCGTCCATGATTGTATTATTTTTTGTTATATGGTCTTTTGAGTATACATTCAACATATATTTCATTGTAGTTTTTGTTTTCAATAGATTTCTTACAGGAATGTCTTGAATGAATTAATAACTGCATATTAACTCATAAAACAATATACTTTATTGCTATATGTCATAATTATCAGTGACACTACTACAAATTCACAACTGGAACTCTGAGCCAATATTAAGATTCTCTGATGGTGTTAATGCAGGAGGCTAGGTACCTAAGATAAATGGAGCTTGTTTGGGAGTGAATGTTTGTAGTGTATGCTTAACACAGCCGTGTTCAGAGCGTATTCCTGAACAACTTTTTGAAATTACTAATATCGAGGTTACCCAAAAGGGTTGTAAAGAATACAACTTTTAAGGTACATTAAAAAAGTGATCGGTTTGCAAGTCAAGTTTATATATTTTATTTCATGGGTGATGTTTTTAGTTGTTTGTTGTATATAGGTTTATTTATTGAAAGAAAATTTTCCTTTGGGGTTTCTTGGATATGTAAGATTAGGAGTTTATTTGAAATCATCTTTAGTTAGTTTATATGATTTAAACAAAAATTTTACAAATATTATTTAACACATTTCTTTATAAAACAGAACATTCTTATTTAACTTTTGCTATGACCAGGTGATGTTAAATCAGGTAAAATATTTTTTTAAAGAGTTTGTTTTTTATGTATCACTGCCAGGTAGGATGGTATATTGTTCCTTCCTAACAATAATTTTTAGAAACACATGTTTAATATAGATTCAACAATAACTCTCTTCAGGCCATATATGATGTACAAAGTTATGAATAAATTCAAATTTATTCAATTTAGATATGATTAGCATAAACAGATTTATCTGGAGTTGACAGGATTGTGAGTCACGAGTGAAGCAACTTCTCATAGATATTATTTTAAATCATGTATACTTTAAGAGGCATATACGTATTGAAAAATTAACCTTCGAGAGGAAACCCTGATTTTCATAAGTAACTTATTATAACAATGATGGAACGTGAAAAGGCTTATTATTTGACAACAAAATATATGTTTGAGTACATTTTTTTGCCATTCCTAACTTTCCAATATTCTCTTTAGTTTCGGATTAACTCCATTTTCAAAACTTTAATAATATTGGTCGCCCAACTTTTGAGCTGGTCATTATATACCGTTAGCCACGCCCCCACCACTTCCAGTTCCTGTTGGTCGACGCCTACTCTTGCTTCTTGCGTCCACCTACTTAATAATTTTAAACTTTTAAATATAACGTTCAACTGTGTATTCATTTGCTCGTTTATTACATTTTCTTTTTTTAACTTAGCTTCATAAATTTCTAAATTTTCTAAAATGTTTAAACGTCTTCCTTTATTAACATAATGCAAAATTTTCATTGTATTTCTCATTTCTTATGGTGTATGGCCCTCTTCAATCAAATCTGTAGCATAATTCAAATAATTTTTCTCATATTTAAACGATCTAATATGCTCTTTATATCTGGTTTCAAATTTTCGTCCTGTTTGTCTTATGTATGTTGCTTTGGAATTACTTTGCATTTTATAAACTCGGTTTTTAATAAAACTCTGGTTTTCATTCCAACTCCTATATTATGTTTCTTGAACATTTTTTTCAATTTATAAACCTCTTCCCGTTTATGTAAATTTAGCCCATTTCTTTCTCTATTTCCTTTGTGGAACTTTTTATTTGATTTCTTCTTACTCTAATTTTTCGAAATAACTTTCTTATTGCTTCTTTGTTTTATCCATTATTTTCAGAAATTTGAAATATAATATTCAGTTCTTTGTATTCTTTTTTTTAGCGGTTTATCTAATAGTCTGTTAAAAAAATATGCCTAAATGCCACTAATTTATGTTCTAGTGGGTGGTTCGATTTTGCATTAATAACGTTATCTGTGTATGTATCTTTCTGAAAATTCCAAATTCTATATTTTTCCCTCTTCTTTTTAGTTTTAAATGTAGGAAATTTAAACTACCATTAGTCTCTTTTTCCATCGTGAATTTTATATTATGATGTATATTGTTGATTTCTTTTAATATAGAATCTCCTTTCTTTCCTTCAGTGTCTTTAAGTATTAATAGCGAATCATCCACATATCTCATATATTCTAAACAATCAATTTTCTCTAGTATTTTGTTATTATTCATTGTTAAATTAAAAATTGGTTTTGGTTTAAAATTATCCTCAGTGATTTGACAATATCGTAACGATTGAAATCCTTATTTTTGCTCTGTTCTTGTAACTTGTCCTTAATAATTTTTATAGTTTCTTCAATTGGTACTGATGGGTATAGATTTTCTGTATCAAATGAAATCATCCTACAATCTTTAGTAATCTTTGCCTCTTGTATTCTAACAACCCCGGTTGAATTTTCACAGTAAATTTATTTTTTAGCCGATCCATTCCTTTTAACAAATTTTCTAAATATTTTGCTAATTTATAGGCGGGTGCTGTTCTATAATTAATTATCGGCCTAATAGGGTATTCTTTTTTGTGAATTTTTACTTCTCCTCTCATAATTGGCACATTTGGAATTATATTTATATTTTTCTTCTTTAGCTATATATTGAGAATATTTAACTATTTTTTAAATTTTCTTTCGATATGTTTCAGTCCCATCTTTAACCTCCTTTTTACATGCCGTTTTCAAAATAAAATTTTCAGTTTTATTTACATAGTCTTCTTTACTAATTAAAACAGTAGCGCTTTACTAATTAAAACAGTAGCGTTTCCTCTATCCGCTTCTGTAACCATAACCTCTTCTTTTCTGAGCATTTTTTCTAAATTTTTAACAATTCTTTCTCCTTTGAAATCCCTCTTCTCTTCCAATCTTTGTTTAATAGTTTTATTTAAAATTTCCGTTACCAAATGTCTAGCTTGATCTTGTTCTTCCTTAGGTATAAGACCAATTGCATTTTCTGTGTCTACTATATTTTCTTCTACATTGTTTTTTATATTATTATGTCTTACATTATGTTTTAAACCTTTTGCTAGAACCTCATACTCTACTTCTGTCAAATCTACCTTTCTTAAATTGATCAGTCTTTCATGAAAGATCTTGCGTTCATAACGGGTAGCTTCTTTTTTACAATTATTATTCCACTGTAAAATCTCTAGTTTCTTGTATAACTTTTCATATTTTCCTTTAATCTCTTTCTTTATTTTATATTTGATAAAATCAATGATATCATTTGCAGGTTCTAACAATACCAATTCATTTAACATGAGGTTTAAATCCAGAATATTCTTGATTTTATTTTTCTTTATAAATAATGTTTTAATTTCCACTTTTAACCACCGCTTTTAGTATCACATATCTGGAAGCACAACTGTTTACTCTATTCTTGATTCTTGCATATAAAGGAATTGCATTATTTATTATACATTGTTTGTTGAACCATATATTGACTATCGTCTTGTGTAATTTCCTAATATTAAACTCCAATCTTTTTACTCCGGCTGACTAAGTTGAAATTATTAATATACTCATCTTCATTTCTGTTAGGAATATTTCTATATGTTTGAGTACATTTTTCTGCCATTCCTAACTTTTCAATATTCTCTTCTTCAATATTCCTAACTTTTCAAGATACTCTCTTTTGGATTAATTCCATTTTTAAAACTTTAATAGTACTGGTCGCCCAACTTTTGAGCTCGTCTTTATATACCGTTAGCCACGTCCCCCACCACGTCCAGAACTCACTTCCTGTTGGGTCACGCCTACTCTTGCTTCTTGCGTCCACCTACTTAATAATTTTAAACTTTTAAATATAAATACAAATGCGGATAAAGGAAATGCTACTGTTTTAATTAGTAAAGAAGACTATGTAAATAAAACAAGATTTTATTTTGTAAACGGCATGTAAAAAGGAGGTTAAAGATAGGACTAAAGCATATCAAAAGAAAATTAAAGAAATAGTTGAAAATTCTCAATACATAGATCAAGAAGAAAAATATAAATATGAATCCAAGTGTGCCAATTATGAGAGGCCAAGTAAAAATTCACAAAAAAGAATACCCTATTAGGCCGATAATTAATTATAGAACAACACCCGCCTATAAATTAGCAAAATATTTAGAAAAATTGTTAAAGGGAATGGATCTGCTAAAAAATAAACTTACTGTAAAAAATTCAACCGAGGTTGTTAGAAGAAGCAAAGATTACTAAAGATTGTAGGATGATTTCATTTGATATAGAAAATCTATACCCATCAGTACTAATTAAAGAAACTATAAAAATTATTAAGGAGAAATTTCAAGAACAGAGCAAAAATAGGATTTCAATAACGAAATTGTCAAATCACCGGTGATAATTTTAAACCAAAACCAATTTAACTTAAACAATAAATTATTTAAACCAAAAGACGGCCCAGGGATGGGTAACCCATTATCTGGAATATTAAGCAAGTTTTTCATACAAGAATTAGAAGAAAGAATAATAAGAGAAATACTATAGAAATTTGATTGTTTAGAATATATGAGATATGTGGATGATTCGCTATTAATAGTTAAAGACACTGAAGGAAAGAAAGGAGATTCTATATTGAAAGAAATCAACAATATACATCATAATTTAAAATTCACGATAGAAAAAGAGAATAATGGTAGTTTAAATTTCCTAGATTTAAAACTAAAAAGAAGAGGGAAAAATATAGAATTTGGAATTTTCAGAAAGATACATACACGGATAACGTTAAAAATGCAAAATCGAACCACCCACTAGAACATAAATTAGCGGCATTTAGGCTTTTTTTTAAACAGTCTATTAGATAAACCGCTTAAAAAAAGAATACAAAGGACTGAATATTATATTTCAAATTTCTGAAAATAATAGATACAACAAAGAAGCAATAAGAAAGCTATTTAGAAAAATTAGGGTAAGAAGAAATCAAATAAAAAGTTCCACAAAGGAAATAGAGAAAGAAATGGGCTAAATTTACATAAACGGGAAGAGGTTTATAAATTGAAAAAAATGTTCAAGAAATATAATATAGAAGTTGGAATGAAAACCAACAACACATTGAATTGTTATATTTAAAAGTTCAAAATTATTAAGTAGGTGGACACAAGAAGCAAGAGTAGGCGTGGATCAACAGGAACTGAGATCTGGAAGTGGGGTGGGTGTGGCTAACGGTATATAAAGACGAGATCAAAAGTTGGGCTACCAGTACTATTAAAGTTTTGAAAATGGAGTTAATCCGAAACGCGTCAACAGAAGAGAATATTGAAAAGTTAGGAATGGCGGAAAAATATACTCAAACCTATTTTGTTGTTGTCAAATAATAAGCCTTTTTTTACGCTCTATCATTGTTATAATAAGTTACTTATGAGGAACAGGCTTTCCTGTTGAAGGTTAATTTTTCAATACATATATGCCTCTTAAAGTATACATGATTTAAAATAATATCTATGAGAAGTTGCTTCACTCCTGACTCTCAATCCTGTCAACTCCAGATAAATCTTTTTATGCTAATTATATCTAAATTGAATAAATTTGAATTTATTCATAACTGTGTACATCATATATGGCCTGAAGAGAGTTATTGTTGAATCCATTTTAAAAATGTGTTTCTAAAAATTATTGTTAGGAAGGAACAATATACCATCCTACCTGGCAGTGATACATAAAAAACAAACTCTTTAATAAAATATTTTACCTGATCTAACATCACCTGGTCATAGCAAAAGTTTAATAAGAATATTCTGTTTTATAAAGAAATGTGTTGAATAATATTTGTAAAATTTTTGTTCAAACCTTATGAACCAATTAAAGATGATTTCAATTAAACTCCTAATCTTACATATCCAAGAAACCCCAAAGGAAAATTTTCATTCAATAAATATAGCAGATAATAAAGAATAGCAGAAAAATGTATTGAAACATATAGAAATATTCTTAACAGAGATGAAGATGAGCATATTAATAATTTCAACAACAAAATAATTTAATTCTGTTTAATTATAAATTGGTTCATTAAATTTAGTAATAAACGAGAATGAGGATGCGGGTTTGGCATTAGAAGGCGGTTCATTGAACCTTACGACTACGCACTAGGGCAGTGAAACTCGCTTAACTTATTTGTCGACACAGGCTTTACTTATATCTAGAAGTATAAATACAAAGACATTCTATATATTCACCAATTATGTGCTATCACTAGTTGTAAGATGTTGATGCAGTATATCTCCCTTTTGAAATATAATGCCTCATTGTAGTATTACTTCCAAATTATACTGGGATTCAGTTGTTCGCTGTCAAGAAATTCATTACTAATTAATGATCTGACTATACAATTTACTTTTTCAGATGGGGGGGGGGCGCTTGTGGAGTTTCATTCTGCAAAAGAAACTACTTAAAATTAAACTTGTTTTAGTTCATATCTTTTTATGTCTTTATAATTAATGTCATATAAGTGCTACAGGACAAAAAACAACTTTACGTCACAGATAACTTACAGAATGGGTGTAGTTAACACTGTAGCTATATCATAAAAATTAACAAGTTGTGTTGAAATTAATTTACATAGTTGTGTATGTGGGGTGGGGGTCTATTTATGAAAACAGGCTGGATCAAGGTTATTCTCCTTACCCGCTCTATAATGTTTTCTCTCTTTCACAGACACACACAATATATATATATATATATATATATATATATATATATATATATATATATATATATATATATATATATATTTTTTGGACTAGGAGACTGACAGACTTACCTTGGTAAGAGTCCACGTAGTCTTGAAATAGAAACACATAAAAGCACTTAAACAATGATATATTTCAACCACACAGTGGTCTTTGTCAATCGAAGAGAAAACACAAAAAGAAATATGAGAGAGGGAAATAAAATAATTGTAATCACAGATTGTGTAGAGTAGAAATCAGATGTCACAGATGCACAGATTAAAGATATATATATATTGTTTCCATGAACATATGAGTGATTATAGTTTATATAAGTCTGTCAGGGGAAAAGAGATAAGGCTATTTGGAAGAAGAAAAAAAAAACAAAAAAAAATGGATTTATCTGATGTTATATATATCTGATATATATATATATATATATATATATATATATATATATATATATATATATATATATATATATATTTAGGTTAGTTTTGGTTGGTAAAGATTATTTACATTTTTTGGACTAGGAGACTGACAGACTTACCTTGGTAAGAGTCCACACTGTAGTCTTGAGGTAGAAACACATAAAAGCACTTAAACAATGATATATTTCAACCACACAGTGGTCTTTGTCAATCAGAGAGAAAACACAAAAAGAAATATGGGAGAAATAAAACAAATATAAATTGCAATCACAGATTGTGTAGAGTAGAAATCAGATGTCACAGATGCACAGATTAAAGATATATATATTGTTTCCATGAACATACAAGTAATTATAATTTATATAAGTCTGTCAGGGGAAAGAGAATGGAGACATCTAAGGCTATTAGGAAAAAAAAACATGGGATTGTTGGAAGAAAGTTTTCTAAAGACACAAACACACCAGCCATTATGTTGGTATAGATATATAGATGACATCTTCCTAATTTGGACACAGGGTGCTTCAACACTTGAAGCATTTTTAGACAGCCTGACACAATTCTCCACACTTCAATTTACCTGGGAGAAATCTACATCAGCCATCACCTTTTTGGATGTAGAGGTAACACTCCAGAATGGAAATATCAACACAGGAATTCATATCAAACCGACAAACCACCCACAATATCTCCATTCCAACAGCAACCACCCAATAAACATAAAACCATCCATTCCATACAGTCAAGCAATCAGGGGTAAGAAAATCTGTTCGAATGATAGGGAATTGGAAGATTTTAATAGAAAGATATCAACAGCCTTCCAGAGAAGAGGATACCCAAAAAGACTCATTGAAAACCAAATTCATTCAGCACAATCCTCGGTTCACCATAAACCACAAACAGAACAAAATAAACTATCTTTAATAGTTTATAGGCCAACAGCTCAACATGCTGCGAGTCGCAACATCACATCTTTTGATGACTGCTATACCACAAAAATAATTAAATCACTCCCCCCTGATTGCAATCCCTCAGAACTGAGAAGATGGGAACTATCATACCAGTTTTATACCAAGTCCAGAGAATCCCCTAACCTCAACATCAGATAAATCCATTCATTTTTTTTTTTTTTTTTTTTATTTATTTTGTTTTCCTAATAGCCTTAGACGTCTCCATTCTCTTTCCCCTGACAGACTTATATAAATTATAATTACTTGTATGCTCATGGAAACAATATATATATATATCTTTAATCTGTGCATCTGTGACATCTGATTTCTACTCTACACAATCTGTGATTACAATTTATATTTATTTTATTTCTCCCATATTTCTTTTTGTGTTTTCTCTCTGATTGACAAAAACCACTGTGTGGTTGAAATATATCATTGTTTAAGTGCTTTTATGTGTTTCTATCTCAAGACTACAGTGTGGACTCTTACCAAGGTAAGTCTGTCAGGCTCCTAGTCCAAAAAATGTAATATATATATATATATATATATATATATATATATATATATATATATATATATATGAAGTTAATATATTACTATTGTAAGTAATTTTATCCACCATTAAGTGCAATGATTTTACCGAGTGATGAGGCGCCTTTTGGTCACTTGACCATTGTCGAATCACTGATTACTTTTTCTTCTATATATATATATGTATATATATATATATATATATATATATATATATATATATATATATATATATTTATATTTATAGGTTAGTTTTGGTTGGTAAAGATTATTTAGATTTTTTGGACTAGGAGACTGACAGACTTACCTTGGTAAGAGTCCACTCTGTAGTCTTGAAGACGTTTGAAACGCTTTTATGTGTTTCTATTTCAAGACTACAGAGTGGACTCTTACCAAGGTAAGTCTGTCAGTCTCCTAGTCCAAAAAATCTATTTATATATATTTTAAACAACATAGGTTATTCAAATACAAGAATGTTTATTAATTTATATTCAAAGCTTTTCGTTGGTAAACAGTACCAACATCATCAGGAATGAAAATTTTCATTTGAATAACCTATGTTGTTTTAAATTATTAAACAAGAAAACGTATTATATATACATATATATATATATATATATATATATATATATATATATATATATATATATAAATTAAATGAAAATATACAAGATAGTACTAGAATCGAAGCAGCTCATGAAATAAAAAAATTAATTAAAACTAATAAAATTAATAAAACCCATAGACAAACATATTTAGGAGTTAAAGATTTAAATGATAAACTACAAAATAACAATCTAATTACAGTAAAGGCTGATAAAAGTAATGCTATTGTAATTATTGATAAGGACGAAGACATAAATAAAACAGAAAAATATATAAATGAAAATCAATTTAGTGAAATATATAAGGATCCTACAAAGAAAAACCAAAATGAAATGAAAAATTTAATAAAATCTTCTTATAAATTATTTAATAAAAATAATATTAGTAATTATATGAACGATAATCCAAAAATTCCAATAATGAATGGACTTATTAAATTACACAAAATTGAGAAACCAATTAGACCATTAGTAAATTTTATAAATGCTCCTTCTTATTAAATATCTAAAATCATAACATCTATTCTTAAAGATAAAATGAAACTAAATTATAATCAAACCATAAATAATTCTGTTAACCTTATTGAAAAATTAAAAATAATTAATATTGATAATAAAACAAAATTAATATCATTAGATATAGAAAATATGTACACAAATATTCCTATAAAAGAGACTCAATATTATAAAATCTAGATTAGAGCAAAATGAAAAAGATAGAAAATTAATATTAGAAATTATAAATACATTAAAAATAATATTAAATCAAAATTATTTTTCGTATAATAATAAAATTTACAAACAGGAAGATGGTCTTGCCATGGGTTCTCCCTTATCGAATATAATATCTGAAAAATTTTTACAATATATAGATGATAAAATAAATAAAATTATACAGACATTTGATAAAAACTGTTATTGGTTTAGATATGTAGATGATGGTTTATATGTATCTAATAATAATGGTATAACCTTAATAACTATTTTAGATAAAATAAATGTGGTAAATAAAAATATTAATTTTACTTATGAAATGGAGAAAAATAATAAGATCAACTTTCTAGATATAACGATTATAAGACATAATAATGAATTTGAATTTAACATATATCGTAAACCGACACAAACTAACCAAATTATTCCTAATACATGGTGTCTAGTGACAGGGAAAACCTGGAAAAGTCAGGGAATTTTAAGATTCTGGAAAATTCAGGGAAAAGTCAGGGAAAATTTTAAAAAATCGGGAAAATATTTATTTTGATTAGAAACAAAACTAGTGGCCATTGCTTTCGAATATTTGGTATTGTAAGCCAGCGGGCTGGTTTAGGGGCAGGGCAGTCAGGAAATAACACTTCTTTATTTAGATGCCCATTATTTATTTGATAAGCCCAATGCTATGACTTCAGGACTTATGTCAATAAATATTAAATGTGTGGAGTTGGTACAGCTGGGAAGTTTTAGCCTGGACCGTGGCCTTGGGCTGCGCAGTGGTTCTGTTATCATATGGACGGGTGGGGATAACAGATAACTCAGTCTGTTTCTGACCACACAGAACGCTGTGTAAACATTCGTAGCCAGCTATTTGTCTAGACTCGTGATAGTATGTGTTCTATTTGACGGTGATTATTTTTACACTGTTTATTTCAACATGGAAGGTTCCGGTTTTCATTGCCGTAGCGGGCAATTGCGTCATGCAGATGTCGTCATTACCTCCCCCTCCTTCCTTAGGATAAATATAAACTAATAGATGAAGTGACTGAAGCAGAGATTATATGGTGCGTGAATTTAGTAATGCAACACTTCTTTACGCAATGCAGAAGGTAGTGTGTGCCTCTTTCCAAGGATGTTCCCTGATAGCACCATTGCACAGAACATGAGATTGCGGAAAGATAAAATTTCCTATAAGTATGGGGTATTACTGTATTACTATAGTGATACAAAAATAATATTTTTTGAAAATGTATTTTAGAGACCAGAAATAACAAATTTCCTAGAATTGAAATTACTTAGGACTATTTCAGGTTCACAAAAACTATAATATTTTTGATTGTTCTTTGAATGATTAACAATGCAATGTAAACTATATTTTTACAAAATGTATGGTCTTGTGCAATGACAGATATAATTTAGACACATTTAACTCCATGGTTTCTTGATTCAGAAGGTTCAAAGTTCTTTTTTTTCTTTCATTTTCAGTTGTTTCCCAGTGATCTACCTTCCTTAATTTCTTTCTGATGTTTTGGGAGGATATCGAATTACAATCAGATCTTTCTAGGGATGAATATTGGCATCAATATTTTATTTTTTAATAAACATAGTATAAGACCAAGGGTCTAAACTAATTGGGGGAAACAAACAGGCAGCCTAAACTTATTAAAAATCAACATCTACTTACGTTTGAATTATTAAAACAATATTAGTAGATATTCCTTCCTAACTACAATGATTTTGAAGTTTATATAAGATTGTTAATTGAAAACAATTCAATATAAACTTGGAAAATTATGGTATGAGTTATGAACTTCCATTTGAACTCAAATATATTACCATGTTCTATGTAGATGTAATTTTAAAATGCCACCTCACTAACAAGACTCTTTATAATAATTTTCTTACTAATATGACTAAACAAAGATGACATTACTTTCTACAGTTAAAAAAACTGTACATTTTTCTTTTTTTTCACCATCTACACATTCTTTCTTCTTACAATTTTCACATGACACACTGGTGAATGTAAGTTTGCCTATTTTAGATTCATCTATCAAGTGAGTGATTTGTTTTTTAAGTTATAATATATTTTAATGCTTAGAGTTTTATATAAATATTACAAAGTCATGAGAGTTTTAATTGAGCAATAACACACTTCGTGATTCATTGGATAAGCATGAGTCTTAATTTTAGAATTCAACTACAGAGATTTGTTACTTATAATTGTTACGTGATTTTGCATGTAATTTAAGAAGAAATAGAGCAACTTTGTTAGTTATCACCTCCTTAAAATGTTTAAGTCTTTGGAAAACTACTTTGGCATTGAGATAGGCGAACATGTGGTGACAAATCTAGTAAAGTATGAGATACCTGCTGTTAGATTGTATTGAAACCATATATTCTCTCTATCATAAAAGATTTACCTTGACTTATGAAAACGTATTGTAGAATTGCATAATACCAACAACTCTCCAACTTTAGAGTTATGTATTTATTTTATAACATTTACAATTTGTTTTATTATGTTTTTAGCGTCATGAACCAGATCCAACTTTGCGATCACAGAACTGCCTTTCATTTGAAGGTTTTGCAAGATATATGATGGATAAAGAAAATTTTGCTTTTGTTAGTGAAAGAGTTAGTCCTGATCCATGTGAAATGGAATATCCACTGTCACATTACTATATAGCTTCATCACACAACACTTATTTAACAGGGCATCAACTCAAAGGAGAATCTTCTGTTGACCTTTATAGCCAGGTAACTTTTGCATTACACTGAAGTTATTTTGGACTATTCATACCACATTTATTCTCTTTAAATTTTTAATCTAGATTTTGTTAATTTGTATAAAATATTCAGCTTCTTCATAAGATTATGTGTACCATCTCATTAGTAAAGTAAATACTCCATTAGTTATATACACAATTATCCCCTGACTATTCAAAGAAATTAAATATATTACAAATTATAATTGTAACACTATTACATTACTTTCAATATCCTGCTTCGCTCTTCAGATGTGGACCAGGGATATTACAGGTCCTCAGGTAAAATTATCTTTACACAAACTTCAGTAAACTTATAAGGAATTATATCAGGGTTACAACACAAGTATATTACATTTAGTTTAATAGACTAATATGTCTCTTTGATTTGAATAGAAGGTAAATTACAGTGCAAAATATATGTCTAAATATAAATTCCCAAGCATATTTAAAATTTAAAACAATTAGTAAATTCAATGTTTTAGCCAGGTCCTCTCAACATCCACTGTCTGGCTACAGAGAGTGTTCTGCCCTGTAGGACCTCTCTACACTGAAGGCTTAGATCCAATTCGACCATATAAAAATTTAGAAAATTAATTCTTAGTGATTGCTTAATTACATTATTTTTATTACGTTTAATTACATACAATTAATAACTACTACAGGGGGCTGAAACAAGGAGAGTTCGGCAGGATCGTACAGAGTTGTCTGGTTAATAAAAAGGTTCCAGATCACGAGTTTTACTGTTACTATGTCGGTTTTATCTTGGATATTACTGTCCCTATCTTGGCCGATTTCTTGGATATAATTGTCCTTATCTCGGTTCTTATTTTGGATATTACTGTTCCTATATGGGTCCAATTCTTGGATACTATCCCTATCTAGGTTCTTATCTTGGATATTACTGTCCCTATCTTGGTTCAATTCTTGGATATTACTATCCCTATCTCTGTTCTTATCTTGGATATTACTGTCCCTATCTCGGTTCTTATCTTGGATATTACTGTCCCTATCTCGGTTCTTATCTTGGGTATTACTGTCCCTATCTCGGTTCTTATCTTGGATATTACTGTCCCTATCTCGGTTCTTATCTTGGATATTACTATCCCTATCTTGGTTCATTTCTTGAATATTACTGTCCCTATCTTGGTACAATTCTTGAATATTACTATCCCTATCTTGGTTCTTATTTTGGATATTACTGTCCCTATCTTGGTCCAATTCTTGGATATTAATGTCCCTATCTTGGCCGATTTCTTGGATATAATTGTCCTTATCTCGGTTCTTATTTTGGATATTACTGTTCCTATATGGGTCCAATTCTTGAATATTACTATCCCTATCTCGATTCTTATCTTAGATATTACTGTCCCTATCTTCGTACAATTCTTGAATATTACTATCCCTATCTTGGTTCTTATTTTGGATATTACTGTCCCTATCTTGGTCCAATTCTTGGATATTAATGTCCCTATCTTGGCCGATTTCTTGGATATAATTGTCCTTATCTCGGTTCTTATTTTGGATATTACTGTTCCTATATGGGTCCAATTCTTGGATATTACTATCCCTATCTCGATTCTTATCTTGGATATTACTGTCCCTATCTTGGTCCAATTCTTGGATATTACTGTCCATAATTCGGTTTGTATCTTGGATGTTATTTTCTCTATATTTGTCCAATTCTTGGATATTACTGTTCCTATATTGCTTCTTATCTTGGATATTACTGTCCCTATCTTGGTCCAATTCTTGGATATTACTATCCCTAATTCGGTTTGTATCTTGGACGTTACTTTCTCTATATTTGTCCAATTCTTGGATATACTGTCCGTATCTCGGTCCAATTCTTGGATATTACTGTCCTTATCTCGGTTCATTTCTTGAATATTACTTTCCCTAACTTGGTCCGTATCTTGGCTGTTACTGTCCGTATCTTTGATTCAGATTTACTGTTGGATACAAATAACAAATATATAATTACAGAACTTCGTTACAATTTTATGTAGGAAAAAACTTGTCAGTTTCCAACTTGTATATTCAGGCTGCTGAAGACAATTAATACTAAAAATTGTTCAATATAATTTATATACAATACTATAAATTGCTTTACATGAGTTTAGTTGATTGTTTCTCCTTTATTAATTTTTCAAACTATTAATAATGATGTAGACTTTTATTAATTAATTATATTGTTCAATTCATTTGTGATGAATAATTTCAAATTGAAACCTGGGTTCTTAACATAAAGCCTGCTACTTTTTATGCCATTTGAAGCATGGGGGTGTGCCAGAGCGTTTTAAATTTATTTGAAGCTTGTAGACTGTTAAAAGTTGGCCATTTTGTCATTTCATTCCTTTTATTTAGTTCTGGATTATTTATGATTTCCATGAGCATTTAAGAAAGCAGAAAAATTAAATTACTACTAGCTGACCCGCCGAACTTCGTATCGCCTAAAAGTCAATTAATGTTGTGATAACATTAACTAAACTTAAATCAGTATTTTATTAACATAATAATATCTGAACTTATAGTAGTCCATCGAGAAAAGCGTGGCAATAAAATCTCTTGATTGAATACTACTTATTGAAGTCCATTTGAATGTAAAATGTTTTTTGTATATTGTTTGAAATGTGTTGGAAAATAATTTTTAATTGTTGAGTGTTGCTTGGCAACAAACATTTTGAATGAAATGTCTTAGGATAAGATAAGATAGAAAAGATAGATAGAAAGTCTACACGTCTTTAATTTGAAAATTTCAAACTTTTTTTAATAAGGTAAAACATTCTGGACCATTTTGATGAAAATTATTATTCAAATGTTATGACAATATCTAACGTCATTACATGTAAATTTATTACAATTAGACTAATCGATAGCGTGTGAGTATGTGTAATGAAATCTTCAACTTGTTTTAATTAAAGGTAAAAAAGCTTATACTCAAACTTTTTTATTTAAAAAATATATTTTATTATTTATAAAAACTTAATTTATCGTAATGCCATTGGATGTACAATATTTTTGGTTAAACCCTGAGTTGTATAAATAAATAAATTCGATGGTTTTCAACTCTGGAACACGCAACATATAATTGGCCGTGAGAAAAACATGGGTTTTCTAAATCCAAGCCACAAATTGTCATTGTTTGGCCTTGTGACTTATTTATAGTCATAGCATATGCCAAGCGGATTGGAAATTGTAAACGTTTGAATGGTATAGGCGAATCTGAAGGAATCATTGGGATCCGTGGTAAAAGTACAGCTTCACCTTGAAATTTTCCACTCAAAATATTGGCTTCAAGAATGTTGCCCATGATTTTTTTTACAACTAATCGCGTGCCATTACACAATTTTGGGGCATTTAAATTTCGAAGCAAAATTATAGGTGAGCTAATTTTCAGTCGCAAATTATGTGGTGGCATTCCAGGTAAATCTAGTGAATTTAGAAAATCTACAGGAAAGTTGACAACTTCGTCAGGATTAACAACAGTGTCAATCGAGTTAAATGTAATTTCATCACCAGGCAATGACTGTTGTATTTTAAAATTGATGGTGTCAACATCTAAATTTTTTGCGGCTAAAATAGCTCGCTCTCGCAGCCATTCATGATTAGTATAATTATGTCTTAAATCTGGAAAGATACTTGTTATTAACTCATCTTTGGTAGCCACCATGTTGCAAAAATTCTCTGGAAGTCGAATATATTGTGTATCTTGATACAATTGAATTTTACCGTTGCCAATGTCTAACAATTGTTCAGAGAATCCTGACGCTAATGGATCATTTTGAAGTCGAACGCGCATATTAATGGTAAGGCATAATTTAGTGACACTTGGCCATAGATAAGATTCTTTCAAACATGCGTTTATTTCGTCTGCATATGTCGCGCGTGCAATGACTGGTAATGTTTGTCTGAAATCACCAGACAGCAGCAGTAGGGCACCACCGAAAAGCCGAGCATTATTTTTGATATCTTTCAGGGACCTGTCGAGAGCTTCAAGCGAATGCTTGTGGGCCATTGTACATTCATCCCAGGTAATAATTTTACATTTTCTCAAAACTTCAGCCATGCCCGAATGCTTTTTTATGTTACACATTGCTTCGGGATTTGTATGAACGTTCAAAGGTAATTTAAGTGCTGAATGCGCAGTCCGTCCACCATCAAGTAACGTTGCTGCAATGCCTGATGAAGCAATGGCCAATGCAATATGATTTTGAGATCGAATCCGCGCAAGTATCAGTGCGATAAGAAATGTTTTACCAGTGCCACCTGGAGCGTCTAAAAAAAAAAATCCACCTCGTTGTGCTGCAATTGAAACGTTAATTTGATCATATACATTTCGTTGTTCAGCAGTAAGCAATTGTTCATTTTCCGCAACAAAAGTAGCCAAAGAAGTCTTATCTGGTGTTCACGTTGAACATCGCTGTTGATGATGTCTACTGCTGGGCGATTCGGCGCTGGCATTCCAAAATGGATGAGCGGCATGTTTGAAATAAGAATACAAATATCCTCAATCATTATTAATGACTCGTTGTATATTTCGGCGGAGAATTCAATATTAAGATTTTGATTAGTAATTCTAGTCCGATGCAAAATATCCTCACTCATTGAGTCTTTATATTTGTTCCACAGAGCAGATGCATCAGACGGAAAACACATTGTCAATATTATTGAAAATAATTGACGAATTTGTTGTGGAGATGAGCTCAGTGCTGCATCTGCAAGTGTGAGATCCCAATGGTTACCATCCTCCAATAAATGTAACTCACGACACGCATCGAAGAAAGAGTCGTATGAAGTACCATCTACTTTTCGCAAATATTGGAAGCACGTCGGTCCAGGGACGTTAACCAGTAATAAACGCAAAAAAAAACATTCGCGTTGCTTAGGATGAACTGTATATAATCGACCTAAAGTATTTGTCATAAATATATCAGCGAATCCTGGGACTGGAATGCCTCGTTTCCGCGGTTCCCAATTCTTTGATTGTTTATTCCATGTAAAAAATTTAGGGACATCAGTGTACATCAACGTCCTTGCGAATTGACCAACAGCATCTTGTCGACTACAAAGTTTAAAAAATTCAGTAAGAGTTGTTTTTGGAGCCGTCAAAGCCTGTTGTAGTGCAGTTTCTTCTGTAAAGTAAACACGCTGTCCGTTTTCAAGATGCACAGCCAAATGTATAACAGCAGGATCCCTTTCATGTATAGGGAACGTAAAAATGCGCCAAATAGCTTCGTTGCTACTTATGTATCGGCCCATTTGATAACGTTTTATTTCGTCATTGTCGTTTACATTTTGAACAGCAAATATAGCTTTATCACTACCCTTGTGAACATACTTATAAATGTATTTGATAGACTTCACCGAACTGCATAGTTCAACGTTTATGTGCGCTTTGTAGGTTTTGCACAGCAATGGCGAATATGGAACTACCCAGCGATTATCAATATCTACTCTCACACCATTTGACAGACGCAATTCATATGATTGACCACCATTGTCTACGTCTCTACGTCGATAAGATGGATAACCGTCCATATTGGTGATAGTATCAGTTTCACATGGTTTTGGAAAACGTTTTGTACATTTTCCATTATCCATACATGGCGACATCATGTTTAGAGTGCCACATGGACCATGGATCATATTTGTAGTAACAATGTTAAACAATTCTGGATCAACATTCGGATCTGGAATTTCCGCTGAAATAATTTTGTCAATTTCTTCTGCGTGTATTTTATCCACCAACCAAATTAAAATATGCGCATGAGGTAAACCTCGTTTTTGCCATTCAACAGAGTAAAGCCAACAACGCGTTTCACCAAATACCGAGTAATGTGTAATCAAATTCATCAAAGATTTTAATTTTTGTTTAAAGACACGTGCAGTGACATCATGACGGTGCATCGATGTTTGACCTGGCAACAGTAAACTTTTGATTTCATCCCAGTTTGGATTACACGTAAATGTGATAAAAAGATCAGGTCGGCCGTATGCACGTACGTAAGTCATGGCATCTTGAATATATTCCTGCATATGACGCGGGCTACCAGTGTATGATGATGGGAGAATATATGCGGTGCCAATATTGTTGATGTCATTCGTTGCATCTACGTTGCCGATTACGGCGTCACGTAAATGAATGTACTCCTCAGCACGAAGTTTTGCTTGATTAAATTTTATGTATCGTAATCTCTCACTTTCGATTTTTACATACATATCGACAATGTACTGATGGAATAGCTGTCTGCATCGGAGAATACCATTACCTTCATTGGCACGAATCATTAGTCGATATGCATAGTAGTTCATAGCACTAACTTTCTTGTCCCACATGCAACTTGATCTCTTAAATTTGCATTATCCGTTGAGTGTTCTTCAATTGATCTATTTAACCGACGATCATGGACTAATTGAGCGTTCCGAGTACGCCGACCAATGTTTTTTGCTCTTCCACGAAGACGTGGCATTTTTCTGTATAAGGAAAATACTGTAAAATAATACATAACAAAAATGAGTGATTTATTAAAGATGAAAATTAAATAAATAAATAAATAAACAATTAAATAAAAGTATAATTATGTAGATAACCTGTATAGAATTTCCATGTATTGTTTATGAAATTATACTTTAATTTTATGGATTTTTATTTATTCACGTTTTATATTTGCCTCTTTATTAACACTGAGTTTTATTTGGATGGATTTTTTATCGACACAGATTTCAAAATATCGAATATTTCATTCTATGCTTTTTTACTTTATTAATATATATTCATTTATATTCAATTATTTAAATTTTATTTGCATACTATTTTATTTTCCCTTAAATCTCGAAACAGTCATAAATTAATGACGCCGATAGTACACAAATAAATTTGTAGGTTAGGTTAGTTATTAACTAACGCACGTGTAAATTTGATAAAAAAAATTATAAGAAATATACTCACTTCGATTCTGCACTAAATTCGCAAAATGTATAGTTTTTTAGGCACACTTCAAAACTCTTCTCAAAACACTCAGTACCTTTTAATTTAATATTTGATCCAGCACATGGTCTACAATAACACAATGATAACAAAACATTTTTTTAATGTGATCGCAGCGCTAACTGTCGGGACAGACTAAAATTAAAACTGAATATTTAATATTTGACACTGCGATGGTAGCGCCGTCTGTCGGATCCAATGTAAAACATTCCAAAATCAACAACTACTAATAAATTAAAAATTAATTAAAAAAACATTGTCCAGCGGACAAAATTGTAAATCTAAACCATTCTCAGATCCCATTGAACACACACAAAAAATTTCATCAAAATCGGTCCAGTCGTTTAAGAGAAGTTCAGTGACATACACACTCACAGAAGAATTATATATATAAAGATATTTATGTTTTAATTTAGCTTTTAACGAATCAGTTTAGTAAGGAATTCACGGCAGTCTTTATTAATTGTTTGATAGTAACTAGTTTATTGCCGTAATACAGTGGGAATTGAAGGTTTTTCTGAATTTTTAGTGTTTTGTACCATTCTATTAGTATAGTGTTTTAATAGTACTTCAAAACAATGAATAATAATCATCTAACATCAAGGGGAAAAAGTTGATAGTTGACTTTAACTTGGTGTGCAGTGTACAGTAATACTATATGTAAATTTTCTACTTTTGAGTTTGGTTCATGTTTTGTAATTGATTTAGTTCAAAAACTGACATTAATTTCAAAGATTATTCTATTTAAGTGTCACTGACAATGTAATATTTTGTTAGTGAGCTAAATCAGTAAAATATCACTAAAATTTCTTGTTGTAATCTTGAATTCACTGATTAAACTATACGTAATTGGGATGGTTAGAGTCGTAAATGAAACGATTGATTCGAAACACATTACCAAGTAAGTTCTAATGTACTCACTCAGTTATTCAATAATTACTTATAAAATATCGCTCTTTATAATTCAGCGATTTTTATTGATTAAAAAATAGCAATATAACTTCACAGTAGAGCAAGCCTGTATAAATTGAAGTTAGCTGATTATTATCTTAGATAAACCTTGGTGTTTTGAATTACATCATATTTTTGCTTTTTCTTGACAATTCTTTTACTAAGGTGTGACTGATCATTTTCATTTCTTTTTGAAGGTTATTCATTCAGTAAACCTGCAATATACAAAAAAAACTAACCACATTTTTTTGTATTTTTATAAACATTTAGTTTTAAAAAACTAAGTTTCTGTGTTGGTTATAGGTTCTTCTGACCGGTTGTAGGTGTGTGGAATTGGACTGTTGGGATGGCGATGAAGGCACACCTTTAATATATCATGGCCATACATTTACAACAAAAATAAACTTTCGCTATGTTGTGGAAGCTATAAACCGCAGTGCATTTGTTACATCTCCATACCCAGTAATCCTTTCTATAGAAAACCAATGTTCAATACAACAACAGGCTCGGATGTCTCAGATTTTTCTGGTAATAAAATATTTTTGATAATAGATTAACATTAAGTTTCACTGAACGTAAGGGAGTACAAAATTAAAGGGATTTTCCTATTATTATACAATTTTACATATTTCTTTTCCTTATTTGTATAACTTGTTTTAAATGTAAAAATTTTGTTTGTACAATATGGAAAAGTCGTTTAACCTGTTTAAATTAACTATTTTACTCAAAATGTTAAAAACATAAAATAAAATAATGAATTATTTTCAGTTTTCATACTTTTTAAAATATTAGCTATTTTTTATTAGTGTATGACAAATTGAGTGGTCTAGTTGCAGTGAGAGGGTTGTGGGTGTTGACACTCTAAAAAATATTATAAAGTTTGTGTTTTCTTCTTTTATTGTCTAAAATAATATCCAAGTTGCTAGTTTAGTTATAAATTCTTATTACGAGGGTCGTCCAGAAAGTAAAGAACGTTTTGGTGTAGGTCAATGAAAACAAAAGATACGAGGATGAACATTTATTTACAAACTATTTATAACCTTACTCTATTTTTCAATAAAATCACCGGAACCGTCAAGGCACTTGTTGTAGCGTGACACCAATTTTTGAATACCGACGTTATACTCTTCTGCCGCCAAGGAATGAAGCCACGTTTTCACTCCTTCTTTGAGATCATCGTCGTCCAAAAAGTTTTTCCCGCCTAAAAACACTTTCAACTTTGGAAACAAGTGATGGTCACTCGGAGCCAGATCCGGACTATACGGAGGATGTCCAAAGATTTGCCATTTGAAAGATTGAAGTTCTGCTTGGGTTTGTGCACTGCAATGAGGCCGAGCATTGTCGTAGATCAGCACCACCTTCGACGACAGCATTCCGCGTCGCTTGTTTTGAATAGCGCGGCGAAGCCGATGCAAGGTCTCGATGTAGGCCGCTGAGTTGATTGTTTCTCCTATCGGCATGAACTCCACATGGATTAGGCCTTTCCTGTCCCAAAAAACTGTTGCCATCACTTTCCTGGTGTTCAAATTTGGCTTTTCTTTCCGGTTTTTTTTCGGCGAATTCGAGTGATGCCATTCCATTGACTGGAGCTTTGTTTCCGGGGTTCGATACGAAACCCAAGTTTTGTCACCCGTTACGACGCGGTCAAGAAACGTCTCACCATCTTCGTCATACTGAGTCAAAAACTCAAGCGCTGCTCCCATCCGTTTGGTGGACATCAGTAAGCATCTTAGGCACCCAACGAGCACACATCTTTCGATAACCAAGACGCTCCGTCACTATTTCGTGCAAAGGCGACCTTGAAATTTGTGGAAAAATGCCAGTAGACCGCTCAAAGTGAAACGCCGGTTTTCTTGAATTTTTTCGTCAACTTTTGCTGTCAACTCGTCAGTAACGAGTGACGGCCTTCCACTTCGTTCCTCGTCGTGCACACTAGTTCTGCCTTCATTAAATTTAATGCACCATTTTCTCACCGATCACTCGTTCATTGCATTTTCACCGTACACTGCCTTAATTTGCCTATAAATTTCTATGGGTCGAACATGCTGCACATTCAGAAACCGAATCACACTACGGACATCACACTTGGCGGGATTTTCAATTGACGCCGCCATTTTGAACTTCCACAAGAGACGCAAACGTGACCTCACGGCACCGCTACATAGCTCAAACTGAAGCGGAAGGTTTGGACTAAAGAATAAGCCCACTCCCGCGGTGGTGGGGGAACTGCGCCGTCCGTGATGCGCAATCGTTCTTTACTTTCTGGACGACCCTCGTAATTTCACACTCTCATTAGAAAATCAATCATTATAACTTGAAGATAGTTTTTTAAAGAAGTTTTTTGAAAGAAGTCTTCGAGCTGTAGGAGTAGAAAACACTTATGATGAAGCCACTCATAAGAGGTTTGTTCATGAGTCAATAGAAAGATCCCCTAGGTAGTCTTATAGTCAGATTCACTGCCAAGAAGAGGAATTTAATTGAGGGTTGAAAATACTTCCTAGTCATACATTTAGTTTCTACTTTCTATGAATGAATTCATAACTGTCCAGAATAAATCTTTAATTGTAGTTGAGTGTAGTAATCTATGGACTTTACCAAGATTCAGTTCCGGAATAGACACTAGACATGGAGGCTTAAAAATCATTTGTGTGACCACAACTCTCTTCTTACTTGGTCCCAGGGCCGGTCCTGCGATAAATAAAGACTTCTCAACAATTTTTGAAGCTTTCTTTAAAAAGTAACTGATTTTCCTTCTGCCTATAATTAGTTCTTTAAAAAATGATTAAAAGAATTAGCAGTCAGGAATCTTCCGCCCACCTCAACTGCATAAATGTACAGTAGAACCTCTCTAATTCGTCTCTCTTTAATTTGTCATCTCCTGTAATTCGTCACAATAATAACACACATTGCAAGTCTGCACGGTTACGTAGTATTGGCACCAGCAAAGATAAGGTCGATACTAGACATGAGTTTTTTAATTACTGAGAAAATCTCTCATCACATTCTTTGTTCTCACACACCTTGTAGGTATGATGAAATGTAGTAAAAATTCTTCAGTAATTAACAGGATAGTAGACAGCGTTGAGTTGCAATAAAAGTTACCTTGTAGTTAAAAGAAATTAGGCCCTACAGTTCAGTTTTTGTTTCTCTTTTTTATTGTATAATTTTTTCCAACAGTGGTTGTATAAAGGAAAATGTCTAAGCATGGTAATTATAAAACTTTAACATTGGTTAATAAGTATGACATTCTACAACTGTTATGAAAAGGCGAAAGTGTAGTTAAGGTATCGTTAGAATTCGGAATTCTTAAAATGACCATGAATGACATAAAAAAAATGGCAATAAAATTGAAGAGTTCATGGCATAAATCAAAGTTCTTGATGAAGAAGTTAACAAACGAAAAAGAATGACAATACCCATTCACGTTCAACTTGATGATCCGATGAACGTTGTAACTATGAACTAAACTGCCGGCTACTAGTTCTTTTATAGTGCTGTGTAATAGTGATGTTGAGTTTTTTGGCAGACATAAATCATCTAAATACAACACTAATTACATTACATATCTATTTATGTATTTATGTGCTATGTTTACTCACAGTTACATGTTAATTTCACGACTTCCATAATTCGTTGTTTTTTTTAACTCGTCACCCCTCGATCCCAAACGTGACAAATTAGAGATGTTCTACTGTAGCACTTGTAACCATTCATTATTAAAGTAGAGCAGAGGTCAACACACCAATTAAACTTATATTCATGCTGCTCTGGAAGTATCCTATATACAATGCCCATAAAATATTTCAATGTGCATAACTTTGTGATGATTGCATAATTGAGAAATATATCAATTATGGACACTCTATGAATTGTTAAATACTTCTATAGACACTCTTCCTAAAATATGACTTATTTTTTGTCATAAATATGTCTAATTTTAAGTATTAGAATGGCTTAAAAAGGGGTTTTATTTTCAAAATGTTTCCTTGGAGATATAATTTAGCTCTCACTTTCATTAGAAGGTTAATTTCCAACCCCATTCTCCAAACATATTTTGACTGACATACTGAAGGATGGTACAAAAATCATCAAAATAAAAACAGAATGAATACCATATTGAAAACAGATGAATGGTGAAACACAAAGCATTGCTAAAAAAATATGCAGTGTTCATTGTTAATGCTATTTTTAAGTTCTACTTTTGCCCACCAACTTTCTAATAAACTAAGCTTTTGTCTAAAATTTTTCAGAATGTTTTTGGATAAAAGCTTGTGACAAAGTTCCTATTTGAAGGGGATTTTGGAGATGAGCCACAGCTGCCTTCACCAGCGCAATTGAAGTACCGTATTTTAGTAAAAAACAAAAAATTAACTGCAGAAATACCAGCATGGCCGACACAACGCGGAGGTGGAGGAAGAGGTAGTGCACGACCAGTACAGCAAGGAGTATCAGGAGCTGGACGTGCCTCATCCATTATATCAAATACCAGTGGGGGGTCTGTAAATGATGATTTCAGCGATGATGATGATGACGACGATGATGATGAAAATATGGATGGTAAATATTTGAGTTCTGATAAAATTAATACCTGTTGGAAAAATAATCATATCTGTTGTTTAGAACATAGATATTTAATTTACTACTGAAAAATGTCTGCCCTTGTATATTTCAAATAGTAAACTCAGCATAGAGTTTCTGCTATAGCAGACATGACATGTTTCAAGTGGAATATGATTGAGAGTTTTTTGGAAGTTCTAGAATTTTAATTTGTTTGGATAAAATTTGTGAATTTATTCTTGCTATTTTAGATGTTTTAATTGTGTTAAATCCTTGCCATTTTCAGTATATAAAATTACAACTATTATCTAGAGCAAACATAGAGCTTGAATTGTTTAAATTTAGCTAATGTATTAATTGAGAATATACGAGGGCTATTCAGAAAATACGGAACATTTCTGTCTGACGCCGCTAGGTGTCTTGTACATTTTGGCGCACACGCACTCGGCGTCCAGCAGTGACAACGGGAACATTTCCGCGATGCCCGTTTTTTCGCAAATTCAACTGAAGATGTTCGCTGCGATTGAAAATCCCGCCAGTTGTGAGGTGCGGTCAGTGATACGGTTTTTGTTGGCAAAAAACTTGAAACTGATAGACATTTATCGTCAAGTATGTGAAGTTTACGGAAACAACGTAATGAATGAAAGTTCTGTAAGAAAATGGCGCATTCAGTTTAAAAATGGCCGAACTGACGTTCATGACGAAGCAAAGAGTGGGCGCCCAAGCATTGTGACTGATGAACTGGTCGCTAGTCGCTAAAGCTGATGAAAAGGTTTGTGAAAACCGCCAATTCACGATAACGAAGCTTTCGTTTTGTTTCCCACAAGTTTCACAAACTTTATTGTTTGAAATTGTCACACAAAGGTTATGCTACCACAAATTTTGTGCAAGATGGGTGCCGAAAATGCTCAATGACCGCCATAAAAGTCAGCGAATGGAGACAAGTTTGACATATCTGGATGCCTACGACAGACATGGTGATTGTATGAGAGACAGATCGCATTGTAACTGGTGATGAGACATGGGTAAAACAAGTTAATTGCGAAACGAAATTACAGTCCATGGAATGGGGGCACACAAGATCCCTCAAAAAACCAAGAAAATGTTTGCAAACATTTTCAGCAAGGAAGATTATGGTGACGGTTTTTTGGGACAGGCAAGGTGTGCTTCTTATTGACTTTCTTGAACGTGGTGCAACAATAAACTCTGAACGGTACTGTGAAACTTTGCACAACCTTAGGAGAGCAGTTCAAAACAAACGCCGAGGGAATTTGATGTCAAAAATTTTGTGTGTGCATGACAATACCCAACCTCACACAGCAAACCGCACCAAAGAACTCCTTGAGTCATTCAAATGGGAGGTTTTTCCTCATCCGCCCTATAGTCCTGACCTTGCACCAAGCGATTTTCACTTGTTTCCAAGAGTGAAGACCTGGGTAGCAACACAGCGCTTTGACGACGACGCGGAGCTCAAGGCGCACGTCACTGAGTGGCTGACATCGCACCACGATAAATGTCTCAATTTGTTTGGTGACTACGTAGAAAAGTGGTATTTTAGTTGCTCTTTCAGATGTATATAATAAAAAATTTTTATTGTATTAATTTTTTTTTATTCAAAAACGTTCCTTACTTTCTGAATAGCCCTCGTATATTATGGAGGTAGCAGTCAATAAATTAAAGTGTCAAGCTTTTTAAAGTGTAGTGTTTGCTTACAATGTATCTATCCCATAGTAATATCTTTACTGTAAAACCTATGACAGTATGATCTTGGTAATTATTTCAGTTTATTACAATTAATTTGATATTGTTAAGTCTCTTGCTATAAAGTAAAAAGTATAATTTTTCCAACCAAATATAATAGGAAATACATTTTGTGGTTTGTCAAGATTGGCAGTTTATTGTTTAAAATGAATTTCTTATAAATAATTTTTTTCGTTAAACTAACTCTATAGAGTTCGGTTAGTCTAGGAAAATCGGTCTGTATATGTGTTTTTTTGTGTGACTTTCAATTTTTTTCATGGGTTAGGCACATTTTTACAAAACCTTGAAGAATCTATTTTTAGCAAATTCTCATATATAAAATCAGTATGTTTTAGAAATGAACCTACAAAAAAACAATTTCTCTGCAAGCATTTGTGTCATGGTCAAAACACATATTTGCAACCACTTTTGTATTTTATTGAAACAGATTTCTAGTTCTTGATTGTGATGAGTTTTAGTACATAATAATTGACTCATTCCTTAACACTCCAGTACCCGCGCCTATTATCGTGACGTGAGTGCTCGCGTGGGGTCTTTTTCGACCCATTCCGATCTTCTCGCCAATATAATTGGAACTGGTTCTTCATTTATGAGATTAATATCTCCCAACATAGTATTGCAATGGCTTGGTGAAATTTTATAGTTATTACCATACACCAGGCTCGCTATGCTCGCCTTAACTTACTAGCCAAAGTGTCTGCTCCTGAACCACCGTGGTGGGCAATAAATTCATACAGTCGTTCAAAACACGACGAAATGTGATAATTATTCGGTCAGTAGTATCGACTAGTATCAATATAATGGATAACTAGGGAACAAGGTAGGGATCGTTTTTGAAATACAATTAGTCTTTTTGAATAAAATAGTTTCATTTATTCAAATCATATCCTTATAAATTGTTTCCAGATCAAACAATTTCACTAATAAAAACCAAAAACAGATTAGTATTGATTGTTCAAAAACATCTCTAGCAAACAGTTTTGAGATGACTGGGGCACTTGCATTTTAGCTGTAGTATTCTAGGAATATTGTCCATACTCGCCCGATGGTGAACAGCTGGCTTCAGTAACTCGATTGCTAGTGTGGTGAGGTATTCCTGTCTGACAATATTATTGAAAAGGGTGTTTGCACAGAAAATGTTTATTGCATTCACACCTCCGATGTTTATCAGGTGAAAAAAAATATCAATTGCCATCTTCTGGAATTCTTACTAACATCATGTTGGTAACACATCTTATCAAGTATATCAACCCCGAATTTCGTGTTATTATAGTCTGTTACTATAATAGGTTTCCTCTCATTCGTTGTTGTTACTATCATTCTCGTTATAATTATCACCATCATCCAGCCCATCCCTCCTAGATCCCAATATCTCCTAATTGTCACTCATAGTTTTGTCCAACCAAATATGTAATTGTTTTTGATGGCGTTCTGTACATACTTGTAATCGTTCCCGATCACGTCCCGACATTGCACAGGTTAAAATATAGAACTAACAAAATAACTTGTTGAAACAATCAGTAGCGCGAGTAGTCGCGTGGGGTCCTTCAGTCCCCTAAGCAATGCAGCTTTACGTTCAAATGTTTCTAACTCAACTGGCTGGAGACAAGGGAAGCTGAAGTGACACTCGCATACTCAGAAATAGTGAGGGAGAAGCTACTGAGACTGTGAAGGTCATGCAGTGATGCAAAACAAAAACAAACACAAAACAAAACGTCTGGGGTCCCAGGCGACCCCACGCGACTACTGAAGTGTTAAATATTTGTTGTGTAAATATGTATTAACCCATTAAGGTTCTAAATTGGATTAATATGGTTTTTGGTACTCAGAGGGTAAGGTTTAATTTGTTGGAGTCAACTGATTTGTACTTTGCCATGAAAATATTCTCTCTTATAAAGAAATAAATATTATTATATTATATAGGTGCAATTTTATTGTTCATTTTATTTCAATTATTTTGAACCTTATTTAGTTTATTATTATTATTTGTAATGATTATTAGTGAAAGCAATAAAATGTTACTGCCAGTTTGAAGTTTCTGTTAACTTACAGGTTCCTGCAAACATTGTTCACTTCCCATATACAAAAAAATTCACTAATTAAAAAAAAAAAACAATTTATATTTCTGATAGAATTTGAAAGATTCTTGGTGAATATGTTTTGGAACTTTACAACATGACACTTTACATAATATTTGCTTTATATACACTTTACTACGCTACTTTCACTCTCTCACAATAATAGGTTCATCTCAGAACTCAGAGCAGATTTTCCATTTATATATAGTAATACAACACAACACACAAGCTCCTGATAGTCATGAGTTAAAACCATACTGAGCGATAAATACCAGTTCACATAAAAACTGTTATGTAAAAATTTCTTTCAAGTTTAGGATGCCTGACATAAGGTCAAATATAGTTTCAGAAAGATATCATAAAGAAAGAGAAAGATATCGGGAAATATATCTTTCCATTGGCTGTAAATATCTTTATGCTTTAAGTTTTGACAAGTGATAAACATCCCTTACATAGCACAGATGCCTAAACTTGTATGCGATATATCAGTGTAGATAAACAGTTTTGCAACAAACAACTGCTCTCTTGAAACGACAAAATTCCAAAAATCCATGACAAGCAAAATATTTTTATGACAAGCAGACTAAGCTCATTCATAAAAGGCAATAGGTTAAATATATTAATAATAATAACAATTCATTTTTACCTTTAGCATAAGGTGTAGTTTAGGTGAATGACAGATTAGAAGAGCTGTCTTCTAGAGCCATTTTTTCTCTTAAAGTAATGTAGGCAGTATATTACTTCAACTGTCCTTTATTACCTCAGATTTTCAAAGATCATTATACTTTTGTTTGTACTTTTCAAGTTACACCTGTTGCTCCAATACTTTCTGTAAAAATATTCATACACATATAAACTGTGATTTTACTTGCAGATCAAATTAAAATTCAACAGACACACTTTCTATAGCCTAATGCCATAAAACAATTCTTTATAAAATGTTTTAATCTTTAAAAAAAAGAAATATTTCATAATCTTTAACATATTGTTACCGATCCTGACAAATGCAACAAAATTAAAAAGTCAGCTAATAACTTGTGTACCAATGGTCTTGTTTGTACAAGTAGTATTAAATTAAAGGGAAACATGGATTAATAAACTGGTTTTGTTAATTTGTATGTTTGGAAATAAGAACATTTAATATGAATGATTTCTTGTTTTAAACCTTGAGAGAGCGCATGCAAAGTTTTTCTCAGCACATATCATTATTTGTTAAGAAAATACCTTTTCAGTTGTCAAATGTTTATTTCCAGCTCATTACTCTATAACCTGGATTCTAGGAAAGACCTTGACCTATTTTTGGTAATTTTTTCCAAGTAGCATTATTGTGAATCTAACCTTTGTCAATCACGATCAGATTGCGTAGGTTTTGTCCCCAAGCGCCCTTTTGTGTAAGCTATTTGTGCGGAAATCCTCGTGCAGTTATTTACATTACAAAAGACTTTGTGGATTTAAATTTATCCTTTTTTTGTTGTTATTATTATTTTAGTCTTGTATGTATTCTTAGTATCTAAGTTTTACATTTTACTGTTGTTCCATTTAAAGACGAGAGAATTTGTAAAATGCTATTTGGTGTTGAAAAAGACGAAAATCAATAAGTACTTTCTATAGGAAATTTTGTTAGACAGCTCTTTGATGATTCTGATGAAAACGAATCTCTTTGCCAGACTATGAACCTGACGAAGAAATCAATGAAATTGTAAATGAAACAAATGAAGACATAATAGATTAATCTGAAAATGACCAATTTGTTGAAATGTATCCAGATTTTGACGTTATAGAGAAAATCCCGCTAAACATTTGCTAGGAAGCTGTTACTGCACAGTTTTGCAATAGAAGAGAAGCTTTTTTTAGTAAGAAATGAAAAATGCTGTGGTACAATGAACCAGAAAGGCAAGGGAGGACTAATAATAAGTAATGAAAACAGTGGTCTAGTATACATTGCCTACACGTTTTAACAAATCAAAATATTTTTAGAAATATGACATTTAGAAAATTAAAATTATACAATAATAATGTCTAAAATTATTTACAATTCATTTATATAGTATTTGATTGTGAAGTCACCCAAATATAAAATCGTAAACCGTTTAAATGTTAAAGGCTATTTGTGTGGAATAAACCTCTGCATGCGCCCTCTCCTGTTTTCAACTCCATGCGCCCTCTCGAAGGTTAACAATAACTTATATTATTTATACAACTTATATAAACTAGAGATTACTGTTCGAGAAGAAAATACTTTTATCACAAACATTTCTTTTTTAACTTCCAGTGAAGTTAAATTGTGTCTGGCTTTCTGTATTAATATTAAAAGATTTTTTTACATACCTCATGTGGTAGCACAAGAAATAGCTTTTAGTCATAAGTATGTTACAATCATAGCCCACATTACATTATTAAAGATTTTGCAACATTTTGTTTTTTTTTAACCTAATGACAATAATGTTTATTTAACAGGAGGGGCAAGTGTGTGTCCTAGGACAGACTCTATGTCAAGCCATGAGAGTCCACAACAGAAGACACCATCTAGAAGTACAGGGAAGTCTTCGGCAATCCCACAGGCTGATCTGGACTGGAGTCTTATTGAGGATGAACCTAATACCCATAAAGTCAAGAAACAAAGCAGCTAAATAGCAAAAGAACTTTCTGATCTCGTTGTTTATGTACAGGTAAAAAGTAATAATATCACAATATTTAGGATATTGTATACTAAAATTTATCTACACTATATTTCTCCCATCATTAGTTCAGACAATGGGCTAAGATATTGTTGTAATAGTAAAATGAAATTGCAAAGTTTCACTTCTGAGCCACAGAATATTTTGAACAATATTTGATAAAAATATAGCTTCGACAAAATACTTGTACAGTTTAATTGATTTTCTTCATATTTTGAAAAAATGTTCGGATAATGGGGCGATTGAAATTCTTCCATGATTGTAGACACCTCTTCTATCTGAAGAGCAAAACCTTACTGTCTTAAAAAAATGACATAATTTACAAAGCTAAAAATAATGTGGTTGAAATGCATATGGTTTTTTTGAATGGCAATTTTAATAATCACACATTATTTAAAAAACTCAAAAGTAGTAGGAATGTAAAATAATATATTTTTAATATTTTAACCCGTTCTGGGTCAAATGATTCTGTTTTGAACAACTCACCAGATACAAATTAATTCTTCACATCAGTTGAATTCTTTTCCACTACGAAAATATTCTAACTTATAAACCACTAAATATTATATATTTTATGTAGGTGCAATTATTTATTTATTGTTTTGTACCTTAGTTAGTTTATTATTTGTAATAATTTTAATAGTAAAAACAAATTAAAATTGACTTATGGTTTGAAGCTTGCGTTAGTGTTACTTCATATGTAAAAAAATATACTCATTTTAAAAATATTTACATTAAGTAGGACTAGTTTTTAAATTTAGAATTTCACGGAATTCTGCAGATGACCACAGATTTTTCATGTTCACAAAGTACAACACACAACAAAGACCCCAGTAACAACTATACTGAGCCAAAATGTCCACTTGGCAAAATAAGTAATGACGAGTCTAACATGTCTAGAAGGTCTAATAAAAGGATAACTTATGGGGTACAAATATCTATCCTTATCTAAGATGCAAGTTTCAAGAGATGATAAATATACCCTAAACAGTATCAGTATCTAGTCTTGTATATGGCAGTTCAAAAAATAGTCTCTCTTAAACCAATCCAACAATATGCAATTCTGTATAGAATTAAAAATGACTCAAAAATTACTTCTGTATGATCTCTACCTCTAACGAGCTTTTTTCATCCCTAGAATGCAATGTGTTAAAATAGATGAAAATGTCCCTGAAAAGAGACTTGCATGTGACGATGATATTGTGCAAGGATTGACAATTTACTTATTTTATGGAAACGATAGTATGTGCAATCAAGAAATTTTGTATTGTCTATTGTTAGAAAAAAATTAATTATCATCACAGAAACAATTAAAAATGACAGATTTTGTGTGTATCAGCAAAGGATAGACATCAGTTGACAAGTTTGTTTTGTTAGAATCAGCCATCCACAACATAATATTATAAGTGTTAATTTTTAAGTAGCATTTTAATATCTTTTTAAAGAATTTATCCTCCATTTAATTTTCAGGCAATAAAGTTTCGTGGCTTAAACATGATTGGCCCTAACAGTTCAGTTCGATGTAAACGGGCTGTAGTAGTTGCAGCAGGAACTTCTTCAGTTATGCTAAAGAAAGGAAGTGGAATCAGTGTGGCTTTGACTGGAGGGTCTGGAAGTCCAAGTTCAAGTATTGTTGAAAGTCATTCCAGCTATTCAAAGCAAAGGCCAAATTGTAATCACCGTTGCTATCAGTGTTCTTCCCTAAATGAAAATTCTGCAAAGAAACTGTGTCGAAAACAACCTCATGCTTTAGTTGCACATACGGAAACACAACTGGTAAGTGGAAATAATTAATAAAATATCCATTCTACCATTAGATATTTTCTAATAATATCCTACCATTAAATATCTATTAATAAAAATCTTGATACTGAATTTAAAATTATTAATCAATAATATTCATGAAAATATTAAAAAACACAAGTTTAATTTTTAATTCAGAATTAAGTTTGAAAGCATTATTGTTACAATAATTTAAACTTTTATGCTGCTTTGAATAATTATTTTCTATTCCACTTGTATACCATTGTACTGTTTATAGAGTTATGGTACATGTTAATATAGTTTTAAGTGTTTCTATACAATTTTCACAGCCATTATAAGACTTAATTAAGACCCAAATTAAAAAATAAAATTAATCATGTCACTATAAACTTTAACAGTTCTTGATTTCTTATATGTTTTAGACATATATAACAACCCCATATTATTATCCTGCTTAATTACAAAAAAGTTTCAACCTCTTCTTCCTATCTCTCTCATCATATCACCCTTTGAGTTCTAAAGCTTTTTTAACACGGGATGCTGGGTTTTAGTGTTTTAAAACAATTATAATTATGTGTATATCTTATTTCATACAGAAATTGTTGTACTTTATTTATGTCTTCTTGATATTAATAATAAAACAAAAACATTTATAATTATTATTTTATTATTACAAACTTTTCATAATTCTTCTGAGATTTAATTGATACTCTTACACTGAACACTTCCACATTGATTACCTTAGGTTTGTTATGTAAAATAAATAATAAAATTGAAATAAAAGTAAAATATTTAGATATTTCATGTGTTTTATAGTTACAAACCTAATGGTTGAGAATGTGGTTCCAACTGCAACACAAATGACTTGCCTTTATTCAGGTGGGACCCACAATGTATTACATGTTAGTTTATTGTACGAAAATTATTAGAATTACCTCAAAATGTTAAAATATATTCAAAGAAGTACATAATAATCATAATTTTTAATTAAAATGAATCACTCAAGAACAATGGTCATGGACAACTAAAATGGTTAAAATATAGAGCAGAATTTCAGTTCAAGTTGACAATGTGTTTCATTTCCTGAAATGGCTTCTTATTCTAAAGGTAAATTCATCTTCAGTCATATATATACTATATAAAAATGCAGTGCAATATACTTTTGATGAAATTGCATACTATACAATGAATAAGTATTTTGCTTCTACAGTAAACCTAAATAAATGTGCGAATAAAGTTGAAACTTTGAAATTAGTAGTTTTGATAATGGAAATGACTGATTTGTTTTTTGATTTAGTAATAAAGTAGAACCTCATTACAATAGACCCTATTAAACTGGATGTTGCTTATAAAGGACTTCATTTTGAAGATAAATCACACCCGAACTGCAAACCACATAAACAAGCATTACATTGTCCTTGCTGGCGTAATGCCTAAACAGCTGCTGAAACGGTCGCTCATATTTTCTAAAGTGGCATTCTCTCTAAAAATGATGCAATAGAATTTTAATTGGTATCAATATAGTGTAGAAATATTACTACTAATTAAAATACTAATTTACTGAATATTTATAAACATTTTATTGAACAAAAACATTCCAGCTCACGGGTTCCAATGTGTGATACACAAAAGATCACTGGCTTTATATATCATATCTGTTTGTTAACCCATTGCGGATTACTGTTGTGAGATATACATCATCGATTATATGTTCCAGACTGTTTAGGGATATGCATCATTGAAAGTCAATTGTTGAATGTTTACTGGTTTACCTTGGTTAATGTATTATCATCTCCATGCTTCAGATAAGCATGTGCCACACATTTTTCATGAGCTGGTAACTATTTTTGCTTCTCAAAACTGTTACCTTGAAAAAAGATATTTATATCAATCTTCGGAATGACAGAAAAAATAAAGCAGGACATATTGCAGTTTTAATGGTGTCTTATAACAAACTTAACACCTGCCATTTAGGCTAAACTCTTAGTCTAGTCTTTATTGTTTAGTTAGGACCTGGTTGTGTCGCGATTGCTAATTTGAGATCATCCGAGTTAGATCGCATGTTACTCAATAGTTATAGTGATCTTTGTGATATTATTGGTGACAATGACGGCTGAGTACCATTGTGTCCATATATTTTTACAAATAAAATTAATGCAAATATATTTTAAAATCAAGATTATTTTAGCTTTTTTACAATTTCTTACCGACCTTTTCTCCTGCCTTACCTTGGCCCTTTCTTTTCATCAATTGCTAAGTCAGTAAGAAAGTAATGGTTTATCCATTGACTACGAACCTAATTTCATAGACCTGTGCCTCAAGGAATAATCCTCTCAGAGGAACCAACCCCTGAATTTTTGATAAAACCAATTAGCCTCCGATAAGCCCTGTTCAAGCTCCTTTTCGGGTAGTGGAATCTTTGAGAGACACTTGTGATTTAAAGACTATACCTGGATACCTAGTGAACTTATCTTATTTAGAATGAAAACACAGCTAATTGGAAAATATACCTTTTTATTTATTTGTTCCAAGGTTCAAATTAATTATAATTGTTTTTATTTAATTTAACAGGATTTTCTTGACTAATTACTTTTTCAAAATTTCATACAACTTGCCATTGAATTAAACATTATTATCTCATTCTATGTTTTTAAATTTTCTTATTATCATCAATTTTATATATAATTTAAATTATCAAAGTTACCATAATTAATTTTGTATATAGTTTTGATTGTTACAGTTAAATTTAACATATTTTAAAATCTGATTCTTTTTCAAACACTTAATATTACTATTTAATGCCTTTAGGCTAGGCCTTGAACAATTAACTTCTTTAGAAATTATTCATTAGAAATTCACTTAGAAAAAGCCATATAAGATATACATCTTTATACTTAATCCATACATTCCCACAGCGATGGGAATGGAAAGTCAATTTTGAATCTTTGTTACTTAAATTTGGGTAACCTAAGAGAGTTGACTAATCAGTCCCTTAGGCTATTCCCATCTTATTTAATTTTGAATTTAAGTTAATATAATTTGAAGTAAAATGTTATTAAAAAAGAATAATTAAATTGATTATATAACCTTGTACTGTAGAAATCTTTTTATCTTCATTAATTTTGTCATCTGTCGGTCCCGTTACAGCTTCAAGGGTCTTGGTAGGTAGGCGTCTCTCCGTAATTTCGTTTAATCTTCTTATTTTCTTTAATTTTGCATTTTGGTGGTCGAAATTTTGTTCTGGGTATATATGAGCCCTTGCTCATATATATCTTCCTTCCCCTGATCACATCATAGCACTTTTTACTCTGTTTCTAGCACATTTTTTCTTGTCCTGGTAGCATGGTACAAAAACACGTCTGCTCGCCTTGAGAGCCTAATGCATTCTCTCTCTGGATAGCGTCCCTTTTTTGAGGCCTCACTTCATAGTATCCATTTTTCAACTTTTGACCAATCAGAAAGCCGTTGCCATGGCAATTGACTTTGTTTGTTCGGAAATTCTGAACTAAGATTAGTTTCACTTTTTGTAAAAGGCGTTTCTGTATTCTGATGTGTCCTTTCCATTTTTTCCTTTTATTTAATAATGTATTTGACTTTATTTCTTCTTATTTAATTTAATTTACTTTTTTTAAATTCCTAATCCAAAGTTCGACTGTAGCGCTTTCGTTTCGTAGTGACAAGATTTATAATCAATACCCTAGGCGGATTTTTCCGGAATCAAATATGACTGCTTCTAGTATAACCTAATTTCTAGGCTATTACATTTTAACATTTAATCTTTACTTTTACATAAATACTATTTTCCCTAGCTAGGCCTAATTTACTTTCCTCACATCTTATAAATTTACATTCTTTATTCCTGATTATATTTAATTACAATTATTTTAATAGCCGGCATCTAGGCCGAGTTTGTTATACTACACAATTACCGTCTTTTTTGTATATATAATTTAGGCTATCCACTTTGAAGTGATAATTTTTCTTATTGATTATAATTTATGTTTTTTAAGTCTAAAGTTATTTCTAATTTTCTTCATTTTACTATTATTTACCCTAGTTTTAATATTATTATTATTATTATAATGCTTTAAAATTTTTACATATAAATTTAGCCAATTATTTAACCAGGTTAGGTTTGATTCTGGTATTCTGTACAATTACCCTGATTCTTTGCATCGGACATTCTGGCCGCTGCAAAATTCCCCCCTTTTTAAAATATGAAAATTTTGGTTCTTCTCTCCCTTGAAGCAGATAAACATAATTAATAACATATTTGTGAAAAGTAACATTAACACTTATACTAGTTTATATTAAAATTTTCATATTCCTTTCATTAATCTACTATTTCTATTCATCTTCATAACTTAATTAATTTTACTAAAGTTCACAATTTACTCTCCTGTCCCTTTCACTCACATATATATCATTGTCACATTAGTCGCTTCACATTCTTTTTTATTTAATCTTATTTCAAGTTTATATTAACTATACAATATTGTATAGTGTAATCCTTATATTACACATTCATCGTCGTTTAATACAACATTTACTTTAATAAATTCAATGAATCCCGTTCATTTAACATATGGCTTTTTCTTTTACTTTTAATACTGATTTTATATTATTTGTCCTATGTATTTGGATTATGTTCCTGCTTAATCTACTACTTAGATTTATTTTACATTTTTATTTTTATTACTTAACCGTTACTCCCTATGTCACTGATGGATAATTTTTTATTTACCTTGCCTTATTATCCTTTATTCTTTAAATATCTTTATGTCTTTGATGTCATAGATCCCCCTTATATTCCCTGTTTCCAAGTTTGCTATTTCATAAGTTTTTGCCCCCAATCGTCTAGCCACTACATATGGACCCTGGTAAATTAATAGCATCTTCTCGTTTTCTTGACGGCTCAAGTTAGATCTATTTACCCTTGTTACCAGTACCTTGTCCCCACATTTCAATTCCGTCTGCTTCGTCTTTCTATTTAATTTCTCAGCCCTGAGCTCTCCTGTCCTTCTCATTCTATCGTATGCCTTCTGCACACGCTGCTGTTGTGTTTCCGTTACTACATTTTTACAAACGTCTGGTACAAATCCTTGCCACACATATTCCGGATCAACCCCGAACTGAATCTGCTCTGGAGTGTATCCAGTAGCTTCATGCGGTAAAGCATTGATTACTCCTTCTATGTATGACAGCTACTTCCGCCAGTGCGATTGGTTATCATAGCAGTAGGTCCGCAATATCCTTCTCAGTTCTCTATTTACTCTTTCTGCTAAATTCACCTGCGGGTGCCGTACTGGGCTCAGTATGTGTTGGATTCCTTCACACCTGATCCAAGTACGCCATTGCCGTGATGTAAATGCAGTTCCAAAATCTGTAAGGATCTTGCTTGGTTTCCCTACTGCTTGAAAATAATGCAGTAACTTCAACTTTGAGCTCCTTGTTGTGGTACTTCGTACTGCATATAACTTAACATACTTCGAGAAGCTATCTATTACTACCAATATATGTTTTACCCCACCAACGCTGGTTGGTAAGGGCCCTAGATGGTCTATCGCCACCATTTCGCCTGGCCCTCTTGAGACGATTGGTTTCGTGCTTCCTTGGAGGTATCTATTTGTCGGTTTTGCGTACTGACATATCTGACATCTTTCTATCACTTGTAATATCCGTTTCTTCATTTGCTTTATATACATGCTCTGGCTCATTATATTCGTTATTTTATTTCTCCCTATGTGAGCATATATCTGATGTATGTTCTCAATTACCTCGTTTATTATTGATTCCGGGATTACTATCTTTATTTTATTTTTGACTTCTTTACACAATATCCCTTCTTGTATTGAATATTTCTTAAATTTGGTCACGTTTTCAAAAATTTTTTCTAATTCTGGTTGTTGTCTTTGTAAGTTTTGTATGTTTTGAAACTTTGCTTTTAGTGTTTCTTCACATCCTATTTGTAACCGTCCTACTTTTATAACCTGACGGTTCTGACTGTTTCCCTTATTATCCATCTCATTCTGATACATCCGACTCACGATGTCGCATGGTATGTTTTCCTTTCCTGGGCAATGTATCACTGTTGGTTGATACTCCTGAATCGCCAATATCCACCTAGTGATTCGTGAATTAGTGAAATTGCACGTGTTCATAAATTTCAATGCCTTATTATCCGTTATGATAGTTAGTGGCGCTCCCACTATTAATGGCCGAAATTTTTTCAAGCCATGCACTATAGCCAATAATTCTTTCTCGCATATAGTGTATGCCTTCTCACAACTCTTAAGTGTTCGGCTAACGAACCCTATTACTTGCATTTGCCTTTGTCCATCTCTCTGGAAAATCTGACTGGCAATTGCATTATCGCATGCATCTGTCTGTAGGAACGTACGTTGCCCTTCGATTGGATGCATCAGAGTGACTGATTCCGTAAACAAGTCTTTTACCCTATTGAAGGCTTTACTCATGTATTCATCCCAGATCCAGGGCTGATCTTTTCTTAGTAATTTCAACAAGGGTGAAGTCTCTTCAGCATGTTTCTTTGTAAATCGTGCATAGTAATTTACAAAACCTAGAAACGATTGTAGTTGTTTTTTGTTTCTAGGTTCTGGGAAATCCTGTATTGCCTGTAGCTTCTCTGGGTCTGTGGTGACCCCTTCTTGTCTGAAGATATATCCTAAAAACTTCACCTCTTGTTGACAGAACAAGGTTTTCTTCGGGTTGATGGTTAAATTCCCCTCTCTGAATCTGGTGAAAATTGTCCTCAGGTGACTGAGGTGCTCATCGAATGTCTCAGATAGACACAACAGATCATCGACATACACTAAAAGATTTTCCTCTAACTCCTTACCCAAAGTGATATCTACCGTTCTCACTAGAGCCGCTAGGGAGTTTTGGAGTCCGAAAGGCACCACTTTGAAATTATATACTTTATTATTAAATAAAAATCCTGTATATTTTTTGGACTCATTAGTTAACGGTATTTGCCAGAAACTTGAAGTTAAATCTATTTTTGAAAAATATCGACTGTTGCGATCTTTCCTTAGTATATCGTCAATAGTGGGTGCACTTTCATAATCCGGCACAGTTATCTCATTCAACTTCCTAGCGTCTAGGCACAGACGGATGGTCTTGTCTGGTTTTATTACTGTCACCATTGGGTTGATGTAAGGAGTTCTTGAGCGTTCGATGATGTCATATCTGAGCATTCTTTCAATCTCTTCTTGGACCTGTTTACGGTAATTAATTGGAATTGGATAATTCCTTCGTACAAAAGTTTTATTCTCTACTAGTTTCAATTGATGCTTATATTTATTTGATCTTCCCGGTATCTCGCTAAATATATCGTCATATTCCAATATTAGCTGGTTTAATTGATTTTGCTGTTCTTTGTCTAATATACATTTATTTTCTGTTTCTTCTTCTTCGATTCCTAAATGGTTTATTCTCAAATATTTTCTTATTATCCGTCCAGCTTTATCTTTCTTTTTCTTCTTTCTCCTTTTCCAATTTCTTAACTTTCCCTTATTCTCCTTAAATCTACCTTTTATTTTTCTGTTTTTGAATTGTAATGAAATGAAGGTTCTTCTCGTATTTGGATTGGTTCTCATTTTAATTGACTTTCGAACTCTTGATCTAGTAAATGGGTTTTTCTTTTTTCTTTCTTTAATTTCAATTTTTTTCCTTTGGGTTATCTTTCCAGAATCTAAAGTCTTAGGCATGGGCTTCCGAGCTACTTGTTGGTTATTCATTTTAACCTCGTTGTTCCCCCCTTTTAATTGTTTCGAAGCGACGTTTATATTTTTATTTTTATTTATTTTCTTATTTATTATTTTTTCACTCACATTATTTCCCCTTTTTGGCACTATTTCGGCCTTACCTTGTTTATATTTTGTTTTGCTCTTAATCTCAGCTGCAGCTCTTCTTTCCATGTCCTTTGTTTCTTTATCTCCTGTATTGACTCCCTCAGGTCTTAAATTAATTTCCCTATTTATTATATTTTCATTTTTGTTATTTAATTTTTTGTTTTTGTTTAATTTTTCCTCTGTTTTATTTTTTATTTTTCTTTGATATTCGTTTTTTATATTTAAGATTTCCCCTTTACTTGTTTCTTGTCCATTTCCTATTTCATTCATTCGGCAGTGCCCCTGCTTCTCGCACTGTCGCATTAACCCCTCCTTTTTGCTTTGATGCCCTATTGTTGATGCACTTTCTTTTCCCTGGGTTATCTGACATATTTTTCGGACTTCTTTATTTTCCTCTATCTTTTGTATTTTATTTTTAAAGTCCTGGTACACCATCTTCCCTTCTATCTCGAAGGTCACAAAGCGTCTATCCATGTTTATCCGTGCCTTTAGGTCATACAGTGTGTTGCACCCCATAATCATCTCCGACCGAAGTTTGGAGACCACTATGAAGATGCAGTCCACTTTTATGCCTTTAATTGTTAAGGGAATTAAGCATTGCCGGGTAACCTTTATCTGTGCAGTCTTAATGGCTGTTACAACTCCCACATTGTTGATGGGTAATTCTAGGAACTTAAGCCCATGCAACTTGAGGTTGTTGTAAGCCTTTTCTTGAATGACTGACACGTCTGCACCCGTGTCAATCTCTACCTCTATAGAGTGCCCTTCTACCTCACAGTCAATTACAGGGCATGGCTCTTTCTTCTGGTTACCTTCGCCAATCTCCTTGTCCTCTTCTAACAATTCAGCACGAATATCAAGAGATAGTCCACCAACTCTAAGCTCTTGATTTTGGTGTACCTCATTGTTTCCTGTTGTATTGTTTTTTTATTTTTGTTCTTTAGGTCTTCCGCCTTTCCTTTATTTAATGTTCCCTGTTTCTCCGGATAATATTTCCTATATTTTGTTTGTTGTTGGATCTCTAATGGTTTTCTCCTCTTTTCCTTCCTACCATTAGGGATCCTCTCATTTAGTTTTTTGATTGACCACTTGGCCCTGGATTTTGTGGTCTCTTTTCTTTTGTCTGTGGGCCTTCTTCCGTTTGGTTTTGTGGCCTGTACTCTGGCCTTTGTTGTTGCCACTGATTTTGCGGCCTATTTCTTGGTCCCTCTCTTTGGTAGGGCCCCTGTCTCCAGTTTCCTCTCCCTTCTACCGGGTAAGGCTCTTGCCTCCAATTTCCCTTGTATCCGGGGTTTCTCGTTTGGTGTGTCCACCCTCTCCTCTCAGGTTCCCGTTCCTCAGTCCTAGGCTGAGTCCGGTTCCTGGTAGCCTCCTGCTCCATGTTCCTTCGGATGTATTTTACCGCCTCCTCTATGTCGGTAGCCGCCATCCTGGAACATCCTATATACATTCTGTTCCCATAATGCTTCATAATCTTCATAATTAACTCCGCCTGATTGTATGGCGGGGTTAGGTGTCTCGCCGTGTTCACCATTTTTAAGAAATAATTTACCATGTTGTTTGTGCCTCGATGGTATTCATATTTTCCATTTTCGATTCTTCCTCGAATTCTCTCTTGTGCATGAGATCCCCAAAAGTGGCTAAAGAATCTCTCCTTAACTTCATCATAATTTTCCTCCTCCATATTCATGGCCAACCACCATTCTTGTGCTGGTCCTTTAAGATGTCTCTCCGTTATTTTCCTTTTTTGTCGTTCCTCCAAGTCAGGATCAATTTCGGACATCATACCTTCTAGGTGTTTAATGAAATCAATAGGGTCTTCATCTTCCCTACCGTAGAATTCCTTCTTGCTTTTGTCTCCATTATCACCCATCTCAAACATCCTTGATTTAAACAAGGTAGCTATATTTATTCCTTCTCCCATATTCTTTATCTTATTCTCAACTACTTGTACCCTTCTTTCTACTTTTTTGACTTCTCCCTTAACTGTTTCTACAGTCTGTTTATTTTCACTGACTGTTACCTCTAAGTTATACATCTTTTCTATAGTCTCTTGGATTTTATTTCCCATTTCCTCATTCTTTCTTGTAATTCCTTCATTTATTTCATCTATCCTCTTATTCATGATTTCCCAAAGATTCTTAATTTCTTGTTTATCCTCCTCTCTTTCTTTCTTTCTTTCTACTTTTTCCTCCTCTCTTTCTTTCTTTCTACTTTTTCCTCCTCTCTTTCTTTCTTTCTTTGTTCCTCTATCTTTTTTACTAATTCTTCTTGTTCCTTTATTCTCCCTTGTTTCTGTTGCTCCATTTCTTTTAATCTTTCCTGTTTTTGTTTCTCTTCCTCTTTTAATCTTTCTTGTTTTTGTTCCTCCTTCTCTTTTAATCTTTCCTGTTTTTGTTCCTCCATCATTTTTTTAAAAAACTCCATCATTTCAGATGGTTCTGTGTCTTTTCTCTGTCTTGTCGCCATCTTAAAGTCTCGTATTTAACTATCCTTTTATTCCCTTACTAACTTCTCCTACTTCTATATTTTTACTATATACTGAGTATTTAATTAAATATTCATTTATAATTGTGCTCGATGTGATCCGGTTCAGTGTTCCCTTGACCTTGTCTATCTAACGCCTATGTATTCTATTTACTTTTATTAATAACTAACATTATTTTTTTTTTTTTTTTTTTTTTTTTTTTTTTTACTTAATATGCCCTACCGACGCCTACTGAATTTTATTTTACTTAATTATTTCCTTTTAATTATTATAATTTATTCTAAGTTCTTTTTAATTTCATTTTTATTATAATTAACTCTTATTTAATTTAAAGAACTTCTTTGGTTTTCATTTTATGGTTCCTATTATTATTTACAATTTTAATTGAATTCTATTTAATTAATTTTGTTTCACTAGGCTCCTTAGTCGATTTAAATCTGTCTCTATTTGATGTTGACCCGATGTTACAATGTAAGCATCGAGCCTCAAATGTTAGGCGCCATACTTTTCTTACCGACCTTTTCTCCTGCCTTACCTTGGCCCTTTCTTTTCATCAATTGCTAAGTTAGTAAGAAAGTAATGGTTTATCCATTGACTACGAACCTAATTTCATAGACCTGTGCCTCAAGGAATAAACCTCTCAGAGGAACCAACCCCTGAATTTTTGATAAAACCAATTAGCCTCCGATAAGCCCTGTTCAAGCTCCTTTTCGGGTAGTGGAATCTTTGAGAGACACTTGTGATTTAAAGACTATACCTGGATACCTAGTGAACTTATCTTATTTAGAATGAAAACACAGCTAATTGGAAAATATACCTTTTTATTTATTTGTTCCAAGGTTCAAATTAATTATAATTGTTTTTATTTAATTTAACAGGATTTTCTTGACTAATTACTTTTTCAAAATTTCATACAACTTGCCATTGAATTAAACATTATTATCTCATTCTATGTTTTTAAATTTTCTTATTATCATCAATTTTATATATAATTTAAATTATCAAAGTTACCATAATTAATTTTGTATATAGTTTTGATTGTTACAGTTAAATTTAACATATTTTAAAATCTGATTCTTTTTCAAACACTTAATATTACTATTTAATGCCTTTAGGCTAGGCCTTGAACAATTAACTTCTTTAGAAATTATTCATTAGAAATTCACTTAGAAAAAGCCATATAAGATATACATCTTTATACTTAATCCATACATTCCCACAGCGATGGGAATGGAAAGTCAATTTTGAATCTTTGTTACTTAAATTTGGGTAACCTAAGAGAGTTGACTAATCAGTCCCTTAGGCTATTCCCATCTTATTTAATTTTGAATTTAAGTTAATATAATTTGAAGTAAAATGTTATTAAAAAAGAATAATTAAATTGATTATATAACCTTGTACTGTAGAAATCTTTTTATCTTCATTAATTTTGTCATCTGTCGGTCCCGTTACAGCTTCAAGGGTCTTGGTAGGTAGGCGTCTCTCCATAATTTCGTTTAATCTTCTTATTTTCTTTAATTTTGCATTTTGGTGGTCGAAATTTTGTTCTGGGTATATATGAGCCCTTGCTCATATATATCTTCCTTCCCCTGATCACATCATAGCACTTTTTACTCTGTTTCTAGCACATTTTTTCTTGTCCTGGTAGCATGGTACAAAAACACGTCTGCTCGCCTTGAGAGCCTAATGCATTCTCTCTCTGGATAGCGTCCCTTTTTTGAGGCCTCACTTCATAGTATCCATTTTTCAACTTTTGACCAATCAGAAAGCCGTTGCCATGGCAATTGACTTTGTTTGTTCGGAAATTCTGAACTAAGATTAGTTTCACTTTTTGTAAAAGGCGTTTCTGTATTCTGATGTGTCCTTTCCATTTTTTCCTTTTATTTAATAATGTATTTGACTTTATTTCTTCTTATTTAATTTAATTTACTTTTTTTAAATTCCTAATCCAAAGTTCGATTGTAGCGCTTTCGTTTCGTAGTGACAAGATTTATAATCAATACCCTAGGCGGATTTTTCCGGAATCAAATATGACTGCTTCTAGTATAACCTAATTTCTAGGCTATTACATTTTAACATTTAATCTTTACTTTTACATAAATACTATTTTCCCTAGCTAGGCCTAATTTACTTTCCTCACATCTTATAAATTTACATTCTTTATTCCTGATTATATTTAATTACAATTATTTTAATAGCCGGCATCTAGGCCGAGTTTGTTATACTACACAATTACCGTCTTTTTTGTATATATAATTTAGGCTATCCACTTTGAAGTGATAATTTTTCTTATTGATTATAATTTATGTTTTTTAAGTCTAAAGTTATTTCTAATTTTCTTCATTTTACTATTATTTACCCTAGTTTTAATATTATTATTATTATTATAATGCTTTAAAATTTTTACATATAAATTTAGCCAATTATTTAACCAGGTTAGGTTTGATTCTGGTATTCTGTACAATTACCCTGATTCTTTGCATCGGACATTCTGGCCGCTGCAAATTGTATAGTGAACAGGTGAACAGTTAGTTGTGTCAGTAGAAGGAAGAACCTACATTCAACTCTAGGCATCAAACTAATATTATAAGTTTTTTAATAATTACTTTTTTAAAACTTTTTTATTAATTTAAATATTTTTATTCATAATTATTGTTTTACTAATGATTATAAATAATCAAATAATACTTATCCTTTAATTATAAAATTGTTAGTAAATAATAATATGTAATTTATTTAAGTAATTAATACCTAATAACAACTTTAAATAGTTTTTAATACAAATATTTACAATAATAATAACAAATTATTAAAGTTTGTATTCAAAACAATTCAGTTGCCATGACCACTTAATTCAAAATTAATTTTTGCCCCTTTTGGGATCGTTTGGAATGTTAATCATTTAATCCAGAATGAGTTAAAACTTGCTCAAATATTGGAAACAATTATAAGTAATGTATACATATCAGTACTGTTTATAATACTAATTTATCAAATGTTGACAATTGGTTAAATAACAAATACTCCCCTACATACATACCACATTGGCCCGGAATATGACTTTGGTTGCATAAAACCTCGAAATCCTTTCTCCCGCAGGGGGGTGCGGACTAGCCGCACCTACGAGGGATTTGGCGTCCCTCGCGGTACCCTAGCCTAACACTACACCACTCACAAAAACATACACACACACATACACACACCAACACAATCTATACACATTTCAACACTTACATCTTCGCTTAGGGAATTTTGACTGGTCAGAACCGTTGCGCGTTGGGAGTGCTGAAAAGTCCAGAGCGTGACAAACTCTGGTCTGGGACGCTGATGTGAGCTTGCTCTGCCGAAGACGTAAGCGCGGTTTCTGGTCTACCAGCCGCTTCGGTCCTTGGTCAGGGAGTGTCCGCGGTGCATGGGTGTCGGAGCCTGTGCACAGTATTACGAGTTCTCGACTGATGCCCATCCAGTCGAGCTAAGGAGAAAAGCTATAGGCCTCAGAGTTCTGAGGATTGGAAATGATCTTATTGTGATCCAAGGGTGTACCCGTTCCTATAGTCTCGCCCGTAACGCTTGACACGATGGCTGGCAAAAAATATTTATGGATTTAAAAACCACGTCAAATATGACTAGTCTGAAGAGGACACGCCAGGATTCTCCTGACGATATAACTTGTAAAGATTTGAGTAAAAAGTTGATGGTGGCAAACTCGCAGACATTGCCATCAGCAAAGTATTTAGTGGTTTCTAGTGCCGAAGAAGGGAAAGATCTTTCTAAAGTTTCTCCTTTCCTTATTAACAAGGCTATTACTGCCTGTGCTGGAGGTCCAGTAGCCTCTATTAAGAAACTTAGAAACGGAACAATGTTAGTTACGACTTCCACCGAGAGACAAACCTGTGCTCTATCTAAAATGACCTCTTTCTTTGATCAGGTCAAGGTATCTGTGGCTCCCCATAGATCCTTGAATTATTCAAAGGGGGTTATCACATGTAGGGATTTAATGTACCTTCCGGTTGATGAAATTAAATCCGAACTCTCGTCTCAGTCAGTTACGGACGTTGTCAATATAATGAAAATGGACAAAGGAGAAAAAGTAGCAACAGCTTCTTTTATCGTCACTTTTGGAAAGCCGGAAATACCCGAATACTTACATGCAGGTTACCAAAGGCTCTCAGTGAGACCATACGTGGCTAACCCTAGGCGCTGCTTCAAGTGCCAGCGATTTGGGCATATCAGCTCTACCTGTTCGAAGCAGAACGTATGCGGTATATGTAGCGTTGAAGGCCATGATGATAAGGAATGTGTCAATTCTCCGAAATGCGCCAACTGTGGTGGTGACCACCCAGCGCGATCCTACAACTGCCCTACTTTTAAGGAAGAGAAAGCTATCCTAGGCATCATGGCGAAAGACAAGCTGTCGTTTCCAGAGGCCAAAAAACTCTATAGATCTACTCAGCCAAAGGCAGACAGTAAGACTTATGCCGCTACTCTGACCGCTTCCAAATCGTCCTGTAACAACTGTGCCGAGCTGTCGAAAAAAATTGAAGTTCTAACTGAACAAGTTTCTCGCCTTTTGTCCATAGTCACGAATGGTCCGTCCTTGAATTTGGTACAACCTGCAGCAACGGATAATGTTTTACCTCGTGTACCTGTCCCTTCCACTGGGGGGATTGGAGCACGAAATAAATCACTAAGCGAGCCTTGTGTTTCTGTGCAGAAGATATTATCAACGGGTAATAAACCTTCTGTGCAGAAGACGGAAAAATCCAAACCACGTAGACCAGTGTTACGACAGACCACATCGCCACCGTCATTACCGGGCATTAAGAAAAATGCTAACAAAGGAGGGAATGTAAAAACTACCCCTCCTAAACCCAAAACTTCCTCAGATTCCATCCCTGAACGGGTGGATATGGAATCTGAGAAATGTAAGCCTGAGACGTCTAAAAACGTCCCAGGCAAGAAAGGAGAGAGCACCAATGGGTGTCAGATCAATCCATTGCTGAGTTAATAAATGTCTGCAATTAACAAGTCAGTGATACAATGGAACGTCAACGGTGTTAGGAGTCACATAGAAGAACTTAAAGTACTCGTGCGAGATGTGTACCCAATGTTTGTATGTCTACAGGAGACACATCTCCACGGATCACATAATTTCCATTTAAGGGAGTATTCAGTTTTTAGATCGGACTTCGTTACAGAAGATCGAGCTAGAGGTGGCGTAGCCATCCTATCCCGTGACTGTATCGATGCTGTTTCTCTAAACTTAATAACTCCTTTACAAGCAGTAGCCGTTCAAACAGCTGTCCCGTATAAAATCACTGTGTGTTGTGTCTACTTGCCACCACAAGAAAACCTGCATCACAGTGATTTAGTAAATTTGATAAGCCAGTTACCAACTCCGTTCTTATTGGTAGGGGATTTTAATGCCCACCATTCGTCTTGGGGATCTCCGACTAGGAACTCTCGAGGTGATATTGTTGAAAGTGTAAGAACGGAACTAGACTTATGTCTGCTAAATGACGGTTCTCCTACTCATTTAGCAGCATCTACTGGTGGATGGACAGCTGTTGATCTATCGATTTGCAGCCCTCAATTAGCTACTAGGTGCACATGGTCGGTACTCAATGATTTGTATGGAAGCGACCATGTGCCTATTAAGATCAGTTTATGTGACTCCCAAACCTGTTATGTTCGAAATTCCAGTTGGATTTTGCGAAAAGCCAACTGGGACTCCTACTCGAATTACCTTGTATCACTTGACATGGATTATCTGACACCCATTTATGAAAATATAGAAAAGTTTACAAAAGCAATTTTAAATGCCGCTGAAAAGACCATTCCGAAAACCTCTGCGCATCCACGCCGACCGCCTGTGCCGTGGTGGAACGATGAATGCACAGAAATCCTCCGTTTACGACGAAGAGCTCTTAGGAGATTTAAACGACACCTAACCAATGGAAACCTTCAGGAATATAAAATACTCCGTGCGAAAGCACGGAGGATATTTAGGCTGAGTAGAAAGAACTCTTGGGAACAGTACATTAGCACAATTAGGCGAACAACTCCGTCCTCCACAGTGTGGAGGAAACTAAGATCAGTTTGTGGTACTTCCATTCCGTTGCCAGCCATTGCGCTGAAGCAACCAGATGGGAGATTAATCACAAACAGTGATGACATTGCTAATGTACTTGGAACATCTTTTTCTAACTTTTCTGCTACTACAGCCTATAATAGATTATTCCAGATTTATAAACTGAAGGAAGAAGCAATACCGTTTACTGTTGGGTCGTCTGAGGACTCTCCTTTAAACACTCCTTTCTCTATAGGGGAATTGGAGTCAGCTCTTGCGTCAACGAAGGATTCTGCACCAGGTCCTGATTCCATTGTGTACTCCATGCTAAAACATCTACCATCATCGGCGAAACTTGTCCTCCTTCGAGTATACAATCGTTTATTCGAGGAGCGCTCTTTCCCCGATGCATGGTTAGAATCGACTGTAATTCCTCTTTTGAAGCCAGGTAAGGACAAAACCAACCCCAGTAGTTACAGGCCTATATCACTTACAAGCGTCTTGTGCAAACTACTGGAGAAGATGGTCAACCGCCGTCTTGTCTGGTACCTAGAAACCAACAACCTTCTTAGCAACGAACAATGTGGTTTCAGACTAGGACGCTCATCAGTTGACCAATTGGTTTTGTTAAAATCCGCTATTCAAGATGCCTTTCTCTTGCGTCAAATGCTCGTTGCGGTTTTCTTTGACCTTGAAAAGGCATATGATATGGCATGGAAAAGAGGAATTCTGAACACTCTGAAATCATGGAGTATACAAGGGAATATCCTAGCATTCATCGCTAACTTTCTTTCAAACAGATCTTTCCGCGTTCGACTTGGAGGCACCTATTCAAACAGCTATACACAAGAGAATGGTGTACCGCAGGGCAGCGTGCTGAGCGTCATGCTGTTTGCCGTTGCAATAAATAGTATCACCAGTAATATACGATCTCCGGTACACTGTTCCCTTTTTGTGGATGACTTTTGTATATATGTGCCTGCTCGTAGTATGGCAACTGCGGAAAGATCTTTGCAGTTAGCAATATACAGATTGGAGGAATGGTCAAAATCTACAGGTTTCAAATTCTCTGCTTCGAAGACCCAATGTGTAGCATTTAGTCGTCGTAGGCAACACCAGGAGCCGATCCTTTTTCTTGACGGGGTTCAGCTTCAAACCACGGATAGTGTTCGATTTCTAGGTCTTTTATTTGATAAAAGACTCTCATGGATCCCACATGTTCGTGATTTGAAGGTGAGATGCAATAAGAAATTGGATATGTTAAGAGTCCTTAGTGGTACGAATTGGGGAGCAGACAGAACTAGTATGCTTCGATTTTATCGCGCGGTCGTTAGATCGCGCATTGATTATGGCTGTCAAGCCTCTGATGGATCTAAACTGGACAATGGCGTTGGGTGTGCGTTTTATGCATCTGGATGTACCTACACGTACGGATTGCCCTCAGCTTGCAGTGTTTTCACGGCAGAACTATTTGCTATTTTTAAAGCTTTGACCGTCATTCAATCTCGATCCTCGCATTATCTTTTGTGTTCGGATTCCAAAAGTGCTCTTCAGGCTCTTCAGGATGTTTTCTCTAGCAACCCTTTGGTTGGGGACATTTTGTGTGCTGTACACAGGCTTCAATTGAGGGGTGTGGGGGTAACTTTCTGTTGGGTTCCTGGACATTGCGGAATACTTGGAAACACAAAAGCGGATGAAGCGGCGAAGAAAGCTACAAGTTTGGTGCCTATTACTCAACTGGTTATGGCATCTGATTATGTGTGTTTCGCGAAACATTTATTGCTCGCTGCTTGGAATGACGAGTGGCATACCGTGATTGAGAATAAGCTGAGGGAAATTAAAGATACCGTCCGTCCATGGAGGTATTCAATTCGTTCAAAACGTAGGGAGGAAGTGGTGGTTACACGCCTTCGCGTTGGCCACTCTTTTGCAACTCATGGATATTTGATGAGTCGTGAAGATCCACCAATATGCCAATATTGCGGTGATATCTTCACAATAAAACATATTTTAGTAGACTGTGTTAATGTAAGCAATGTTCGTGCCCTTTTTAATTTAAAAGGGAGTTTAAAGGTGGTGCTAAGGGACGATGCCTCGGCCATTGACCGAGTCATCGCTTTCTTGCACCACTTGAAAATATTTTTTAAAATTTAATACATAAATATATATATATTTTTCAATTTTATTTATACATATAATTCTCTGTGTTTCTTTAATTTATTTTAATTAAATTTATTTTCTGTTCTTGTTATTGTTATTGAGATTTATTTATTGGTAAATTGTTATCTATTATTGTTTTACATATTATTTATTTACTGTTATATTGTTCTTTGTTGTTATTTAGTTTTTAAGAATTTTTTCATTGTTATATTGTTGTTTTTTTGTTTTTTATTGTTGGTGTTTTATTTTGTTTTGTAATTTTTGTTGTATTTATTTATTTGTTTATTTATTAATTTATTTGATTTTATTTAAAACATTGCGTTCTTTGTTAGATTTTGTTTGGCGATGATAACCACAATTGGTTTTTCGCCAGGAAAAAAAAAAAAAAAAAATCTAAATCCTTTCAACCACAATTTGAAGTTTTTCATGTAAGAGAACAAATATTTTTCAACACTGTCATTGAATTTTACATTGCAGCAAGGAATGTGTGAAATGATTTTTTATCATTATAAATAAAATATACATGTTTGAAATATTATTACTTTTTGTTTACATTTTTATATCCATTTCATTTATATATTAGTCACTTTATAGGAAATTTTTGCTTTAAAACAGATTTTCATTAAATGTGCCAGAATAAAAATCCATTTACTTTTGTACAAAGTATGTATAAAAAACAGAAATCTTTTGTAGTTCTTATATTTATATTTTTATAATATAATAAAATATATATTATTAATCTTTTCTACTAAGAAACTAATTTGGTAATTAGAAATAACGCAATTGGATTCTTCAAGGTTTAATTATGTCACACGCAGGCATTAGTTAGCTGCCTTATCTCACTATGTAGTAAGTATTTATATACTATCCCAGATATAACTATACTTTGTAGTTTTTCTATTATAACAGTTGGATTTTTTTAGTTCTGTATTTTTTATTATCTATTAACAATTTTATATTTGACTTTTCCTGGAATGACGAACCTTCAAATAGTGCTGTCTCATATATATATATATATATATATATATATATATATATATATATATATATATATATATATATATATTTTTTTTAGGTTAGTTTTGGTTGGTAAAGATTATTTAGATTTTTTGGACTAGGAGACTGACAGACTTACCTTGGTAAGAGTCCACACTGTAGTCTTGAAATAGAAACACATAAAAGCACTTAAACAATGATATATTTCAACCACACAGTGGTCTTTATCAATCGAAGAGAAAACACAAAAAGTAATATGAGAGAATGAAATAAAATAAATATAAGTTGTAATCACAGATTGTGTAGAGTAGAAATCAGATGACACAGATGCACAGATTAAAGATATATATATATATATAAATTGTTTCCATGAGCATATGAGTGATTATAGTTTATATAAGTCTGTCAGAGGAAAAGAGACAAGGCTATTGGGAAAAAAAAAATGGATTTATCTGATGTTGAGGTTAGGGGATTCTCTGGACTTGGTATACCACTGGTATGATAGTTCCCACCTTCTCAGTTCTGAGGGATTGCAATCAGGGGGGAGTGATTTAATTATTTTTGTGGTATAGCAGTCATCAAAAGTTGCGATGTTGTGACTCGCAGCATGTTGAGCTGTTGGTCTATCCATATTCATAATTTTAACATCATGTCTGTGGCCATTCATTCTGATATTCAGACCATCCGTGGTCAGGCCTATGTACTGTGCTGAGCAAAGTTTACATTGTAGCTGGTATATGACATTTTTCGATGTACAATTATGATGACCCTGTATTTTGAAGACCATTTTTGTTGTTTGGCTGTTGAAACTATTTGCTGAGGGGTGTATTGGACACGTCTTGCATCTAGGTCTATTGCATGGGAAGGAGCCATGAGGAAGTTTGTGTGGTTTCTCTGCATCAGGGTCTGGTAGTTTAGGATGTACTAGGATGTTTTTCAAGTTGGGAGGTTGCTTGTACCAAATTTGCGGTGGATCGGTGAAAAGATTTTTGGTGTGGACGGAAGCTTGAAGAATTTTGAAGCCATCTCTCAATATCTTGTTGAGTTTATGTAGACCAGGATGGTAGTCTGTTATTAAAGACAGTTTATTTTGTTCTGTTTGTGGTTTGGGGCGAACCGAGGATTGTGCTGAATGAATTTGGTTTTCAATGAGTCTTTTTGGGTATCCTCTTCTCTGGAAGGCTGTTGATATCTTTCTATTAAAATCTTCCAATTCCCTATCATTCGAACAGATTCTCTTACCCCTGATTGCTTGACTGTATGGAATGGATCGTTTTATGTTTATTGGGTGGTTGCTGTCGAAATGGAGATATTGTAGGTGGTTTGTCGGTTTGATGTGAATTCCTGTGTTGATATTTCCATCCTGGAGTGTTACCTCTACATCCAAAAAGGTGATGGCTGATGTAGATTTCTCCCAGGTAAATTGAAGTGTGGAGAATTGTGTCAGGCTGTCTAAAAATGCCTCAAGTGTTGAAGCACCCTGTGTCCAAATTAGGAAGATGTCATCTATATATCTATACCAACATAATGGCTGGTGTGTTTGTGTCTTTAGAAAACTTTCTTCCAACAATCCCATGTACAGATTTGCGTACGATGGTGCCATTCTGGTGCCCATTGCTGTTCCCTTTATTTGAAGGTAGTTCCTTCCCTCAAACTGAAAGTTGTTCTTCTCGAGGATGAACCTGGTCAGGTTCACAAGAAAAGGTGTAGTGGGAGAAGGCTTGCCTGGGCGTTTGTTTAGAAAATTCTCTATTGCAGATAGGCCGTGTGCATGAGGGATGTTGGTATAGAGAGAGGTGACATCTATGGTGACCAAAATAGTTACCGGGGGTAGAGGTACAGATATTTGTGAGAGTCGGTCTATGAAATGATTGGTGTCCTGGGTATGTGATGGAAGGTTCTTTACTAAGGGTTGAAGGTGTGAGTCGAGGAAAGCTGAAATTCTTTCCGTTACTGAATTGCAGCCAGCAATTATTGGTCTACCAGGTGGAGGGATTATGTTTTTATGGATCTTTGGTAATATATAGAATTGAGGAGTAGATGGCATTTCATTATATAATAAATTTATAGATGTTTCTGAAATGTTTTGTTCAGGAGCTGTATATTTGAGTAGGTCCGAGAGTAAATTGTTGAATTCTGTAGTGGGGTTATCTGTAAGTATTTTGTATGTTGTGATGTCTGACAGTTGCTTATTTGCTTCTTTGATGTAGTCTTCTTTGTTCATAATGACAGTGGTTGAACCTTTATCTGCTGGAAGAATCATAATATCTTTATTGTTTTTCAACGAAAATATTGCCGCTTTTTCTAATTTGGTAAGGTTAGGTTTAGTCTTCAGATTTTTAGTGAAATTTATATCGGTGATGCTTTGCATGATAAAGTTGATGTAAAGTTCAATGGGGTGATCAGGTGGTAGTGGTGGTGGATCCCAGTTGGAGGGGGGTTTGAATTTTGCAAGACATACGTCTATGTTTGTATCCGTTTTGAAGGTTGGTGTCTGAGCTATATAATTTTTTATCCTAAGTTTTCTGGCAAAGCTGAAAACATCTTTTCCTAACTTGAATTGGTCTATTTCCTTAGCTGGTGTGAATGACAGGCCTTTAGAAATTACTTGTAGTTCATGTTCCGAGAGTGTGTGGTTGGAAATATTGTGCACGGCAACTGTTTTTGGTGAAGAGTTATTTCTTATATCAGGGCTGTTTTTATTATTATTTTTGTTATTTAGCAATAATGATTGGGTTGGCAGTTTAGGGAGTTGTCCACAGGGTACTGGTATCTTGAAGAGAGAACTTAGGCTAGGTTTGTCACAAACAAGAGGTGGTTTGCCGGCAGGTAAAACTGGATTATCATATTTTTTGATTTGGCCAAAAAGATTTATTTCTTGAATGCAGAGTTTTGAAAGTTTATGTATTTTATTCTTTGCAAGATTGTCTTGCAGTATGTATGCTTTATTGAGAGTATCTTCCATTTGTTGTATTAGATATGGAAAATTGGAGGTAATTAATTTGGCAGTTGAGGTTAGTAATTCAGATAATTTGACTTGTTCTTGTTTGTGACACTTGTTCTTGTTTGTGACACTGTAAGACCAAACTTGTAATTTGGAAAGAGTTGTTTTTGTAAATTGGAGAAATAACAGTTTTGATATACTGGGGCATACCTGACAGTGGTGATTTCATATTTAAACCCTTTGGTGTAATGCCTAGATTTAGACATGCTTCTAAAAACAGTATATGCATGTTTATTTTTGAGATTTTAAAAGCCAGGTTTTTAAGCTGTTTCAAATACAGCTTAGGAAGATTCATTATATATAAGATAGGAAAGGAGGAAAGAACACATACAAAGATAGAGAAGGAATATGAAAATGGAAAGATTAAATATATGTTTATATATTTTTTAGGTTAGTTTTGGTTGGTAAAGATTATTTAGATTTTTTGGACTAGGAGACTGACAGACTTACCTTGGTAAGAGTCCACACTGTAGTCTTGAAATAGGCATTTTTAGACAGCCTGACACAATTCTCCACACTTCAATTTACCTGGGAGAAATCTACATCAGCCATCACCTTTTTGGATGTAGAGGTAACACTCCAGGATGGAAATATCAACACAGGAATTCACATCAAACCGACAAACCACCTACAATATCTCCATTTCGACAGCAACCACCCAATAAACATAAAACGATCCATTCCATACAGTCAAGCAATCAGGGGTAAGAGAATCTGTTCGAATGATAGGGAATTGGAAGATTTTAATAGAAAGATATCAACAGCCTTCCAGAGAAGAGGATACCCAAAAAGACTCATTGAAAACCAAATTCATTCAGCACAATCCTCGGTTCGCCCCAAACCACAAACAGAACAAAATAAACTGTCTTTAATAACAGACTACCATCCTGGTCTACATAAACTCAACAAGATATTGAGAGATAGCTTCAAAATTCTTCAAGCTTCCGTCCACACCAAAAATCTTTTCACCGATCCACCGCAAATTTGGTACAAGCAACCTCCCAACTTGAAAAACATCCTAGTACATCCTAAACTACCAGACCCTGATGCAGAGAAACCACACAAACTTCCTCATGGCTCCTTCCCATGCAATAGACCTAGATGCAAGACGTGTCCAATACACCCCTCAGCAAATAGTTTCAACAGCCAAACAACAAAAATGGTCTTCAAAATACAGGGTCATCATAATTGTACATCGAAAAATGTCATATACCAGCTACAATGTAAACTTTGCTCAGCACAGTACATAGGCCTGACCACGGATGGTCTGAATATCAGAATGAATGGCCACAGACATGATGTTAAAATTATGAATATGGATAGACCAACAGCTCAACATGCTGCGAGTCACAACATCGCAACTTTTGATGACTGCTATACCACAAAAATAATTAAATCACTCCCTCCTGATTGCAATCCCTCAGAACTGAGAAGGTGGGAACTATCATACCAGTGGTATACCAAGTCCAGAGAATCGCCTAACCTCAACATCAGATAAATCCATTTTTTTTTTTCCCAATAGCCTTGTCTCTTTTCCTCTGACAGACTTATATAAACTATAATCACTCATATGCTCATGGAAACAATTTATATATATATATATATCTTTAATCTGTGCATCTGTGTCATCTGATTTCTACTCTACACAATCTGTGATTACAACTTATATTTATTTTATTTCATTCTCTCATATTACTTTTTGTGTTTTCTCTTCGATTGATAAAGACCACTGTGTGGTTGAAATATATCATTGTTTAAGTGCTTTTATGTGTTTCTATTTCAAGACTACAGTGTGGACTCTTACCAAGGTAAGTCTGTCAGTCTCCTAGTTCAAAAAGTCTATATATATATATATATATATATATATATATATATATATATATATATATATATATATTTTAATATACTAATCACAAGCACATAAAAAAGATGTACAAAACTATATGTATTATTCTAATTAATGCAATGTCTGTATGTAATTAGCCTTAAATTTTTTATAACCTTATTTTTAGTGACTTATATTGTATAATATTTATAGGTGAGAACATATCCAGCAGGAATGCGAATCAACTCTTCAAATTTCAATCCTGTGATATTCTGGGCATTTGGTATACAAATGGTTGCTCTCAACTATCAGACTGATGCCTCACAACTAAATGCAGCAATGTTTGAACAAAATGGAAGATGTGGCTATGTGCCAAAACCACCTGTGATGCGAGACAAGACACACATGATGTATAGGAGGTTAGTTATTATTTTAGTAGATAGTTTTTACAAAATTTACAAAAGGGGATTGATAACATTCTAAAATTTTACATTAATTTTATTTTTTACTTTTAATTTTTTTATTTATGTTTCCACACTGGATACAAATAAAATAATAATAATAATAACAATAATAATAATAATAAACCACGGTAAATTTTAAAAACACATTTTTAAACTCTTTTCAGACCATTCATTTTTGTCAAATTGCACACAAGAAAGACCACTCTATTTTCTTGATTTTTGCAATATGTGTTTAAATGTTGTGTAGATTCCATATAAATATAGAAAGAAATGTGTTTTTTTTGTTAATTGTTTCACAATTACCTAGTTTAATAATTATTTATGTTATAAATTATTCATTTTCACAAATTTTCATTCATTGTCAATATTTCCTACTTGTTATTATTATAAGTTTTCTTGATTTTCCATGTTTCCAAGCATAAAAACTCTTTTTAAAAAAATCCTGTGACCTCGAAACTTGCACACAGGAGGTTCACTAGGTATGTTGAGAATTTGAACCTTTTGCACTTATGAAAACTGTACATTTTCAAATTTTAGTCTACATTTGCTACCATATGAGTCTGAGTTTCCCTATGCGTACATCGTTCATTTCTTACACTAAAGCCCTATTTACAATCTATCAATATTACTTCCTACAATCTATAAGTGTCATATAATATATGTAAGATAAAACTCCAACAAGTATATTTTGAGATCTTTTGCCCATGAAGTCTATCATGTGCATGAGGGATGTTGGTATAGAGAGAGGTGATATCTATGGTGACCAAAATAGTTACCGGGGGTAGAGTTACAGATATTTGTGAGAGTCGATCTATGAAGTGATTGGTGTCCTGGGTATGTGATGGAAGGTTCTTTACTAAGGGTTGAAGGTGTGAGTCGAGGAAAGCTGAAATTCTTTCCGTTACTGAATTGCAGCCAGCAATTATTGGTCTACCAGGTGGAGGGATTATGTTTTTGTGGATCTTTGGTAATATACCATATCAACTTTTGATGACTGCTATACCACAAAAATAATTAAATCACTCCCCCCTGATTGCAATCCCTCAGAACTGAGAAGGTGGGAACTATCATACTAGTGGTATACCAAGTCCAGAGAATCCCCTAACCTCAACATCAGATAAATCCATTCATTTTTTTTTTCCAAATAGCCTTATCTCTTTCCCCCTGACAGACTTATATAAACTATAATCACTCATATGTTCATGGAAACAATATATATATCTTTAATCTGTGCATCTGTGACATCTGATTTCTACTCTACACAATCTGTGATTACAATTATTTTATTTAATTCTCTCATATTTCTTTTTGTGTTTTCTCTTCGATTGACAAAGACCACTGTGTGGTTGAAATATATCATTGTTTAAGTGCTTTTATGTGTTTCTATTTCAAGACTACAGAGTGGACTCTTACCAAGGTAAGTTTGTCAGTCTCCTAATCCAAAAAATCTTATATATGTATCTTTCGCAAAAAACAAGGTTAGTAATTTACAATATGGTCAATAAAGTGTAGAATATTATAAACCTGCTGAATGTGTATTGCCAGCCTCTACCTCTCCTAGAATTGTCACTATGTTCTTAAGAAGCAAATTTTGAAGAGTTTCTATTAATGAGTTTAGTTATTAATGTGCTGGTTTCCATGAATATATTGGGAATCATGCTACAAATGTTGGCTATATAGAAATTTAAATTCATTTCATTTGTTCATTAATTGTTGAATTTCATACTTATTATTTTGTAGATATAATTCAAATATAATTGTCAAAAAATATATGTTGTTCAACAGAGATGAAAGAAATAGTTGTTACTGGTTTAGTTCCATCCAGAAATCTTAATAAACAGTATTATAATATTGTTGTGTAATTTAAAGTATTGTTTTTACATTTTTTAAATTTTTATTGTCAGATCACTAGACTGTTCCTTACCCTTTTTGCAAATCCTAAATATTTTTGTTGCTGTATTAAAAAAACCTATTATTATGAACTTCTCTTAGTTGTAATGTCTGTTCTCCAACACCCTTGTCATATACCATTGCTTCATTTTTTTAATTTTAAGGCTGCACTGAACTAAATTAGAGTTCTGATTTTTGGTTCCTCATCACCTTGAATCCACATCTTCCAGTAATCAGATACCAAAATCCCATCTCGTATCCTTTTTTTCTATACGTTAATGCTGCAATGAATTAACTTGCAGTTATTATTTTTGGTTCCTCGTCACCTTGAAACCATATCTTCCAGTAATCAGATACAAAAATCCCTTCTTGTATCTAGTTTGAAGTTTGTGTTCATTTAAAGTAAATTTGTTTTTCAGGTTGTCAGCATTGCTGTACAGGCACTTTGCTGCTATAATTTATCAACATTGTGGAAAACTTTGAGTGACGGTAGTGTAAAATAAAGTTTTATTGGTTTATTATACAAATAAAACTTTAGTTTCATACATATCAAATGCTTTGCCTTTCCATCCTTGTGGAATTCCTTTCCGTCTTGTTTTCATTTTTATCATCTGGTTGTTGATATCAGGAGTTATATATTCTTAGTCTTTTTTATATCTAATTTTTATTGTCATTATCCATGTCTCAATTATTTAAAAATATTGAGTTTTTGTCATGTTTAGTTGATATTGCTGTAGGATTACAAAATATTTTCAATTTTGACTTAAATCATTTCAAATAGTGGCATTCATAACTATTTCAAATAGCTCAGATTTGTTGTGAACTCTGGAATATTTTTAAGGCAAAATTAATTCCTCTGAATAGGTAATTTTTAATTTTAGTGTAATGTAAATCAAATCACTGATCGTATATTTTTATAATAAAGATAATGGTATTTATATGCAAAGCGATGTTAGTTGCAATTTGTGCACTTGTCAGAACTGGTGGCTATTTATTTTTTAGTGGTTGATTAATTAGTAGAGACCTTTTCCCTTCATACATAGGCCTATATAAAATTCAAGTATCAGAAAACAGCAAAGAGAAAGCCGGCGATTACATATGTCACCATCTAGAAAAAGAACTTGGCTCACATAATACAATCTTATAGATATGCAGTTTGTTGGTTAATAAAATTGCTCGACCCGTTTGATCATTGTGGTAATAGTTTTTTTTAAAATTTCACCAGTTTTCCCTTTCAAGAGGTTTTTGGAGAGTGTTCATTTAAACTATAATAGAGATATGTAAGCAATATATTGTAGTTGGTGTTTTACAATAAAATTCTTTTTTTTTATGGTTTCTGTGTTTTTGTTGTAACTGACCTGAACCTTCTTTCATAATTTTCAAATTTTTTATTCTGTGTGTAATTTAGTTGCTACAACTACAACTTTATCAGGTGAAAATATCTATTCGAGACATGATTTTTTTTGTTTTGGAATTGTGGGTTTTTAGCCTTTAGATATTTTGTATTTATTTAAATTTCTTAATTATTTTTATCTTTAATGTAATAAATATTAATTTAACTATGTTTAATTTTATAACACTCCATTATAAAATAAAAAAATTACAAGTATAATTTCATTAAATTCCAAAATATCTCATTTTATAATTGCCTATTTCCTTTCTAATTTTAACTCATATATCTCTTATGGCTCTATAGACAAATGTGTGTCATGTATATAACTCTGTCCATGTGCTGCCATGGCCATCCCTTCCATCTCTATAAACGTACTTGGGGGTTTAGTTCAAAAGACTTCCCAAAATTTTATAACTGATAATAGTAAAACTGGGTGATTATATTAAAACAATACAAAATATTTGAATGAATATTTTGTTGTCGGTCTGTATAAAAGTTAAAAGTATAAGTGCAACAGAATAGTAAAAAGACTAGGTTGACAAATTATAACTAGAAATAAGTTCAGGCACACATTTTAATGCGGTATTGATTTTAATCCTTTAACTTGAAAGTTTTTTCTTACTAAAGAGTACTGTGGAGTGAGGTTTTTCAATTCCTTCTATTAGTTCACACTCTCCTTGTACATATCTTGTTCAAATTTTCAATCTTTAATTAAATACTTTGTATCCATCCTCTCAAACTCAAATAGATTTTGATGAGGTGTATACTCACAAGATTTTGTTTAATAAAAACACGGTTGAAGCGCGAATCAAAGAAACCTTACAGAAAACATTTAATTGTAGTTTATAGTTTTTATTGTCATGGATTATCACGTTTTATAGTGTTTTTTTAATTATTGTAATGTATTTGATTTTATGTTAATTTTGTTGTGAATTTTTATGACGTAGATGTTAATTCTGTCTATTATACTTGTAGGCCTGAATAGGGGCGACAATTTAGTTGTCGAAACATTGCCAAATTTTTAATAAATCAGATTTCTTTAACTAGTGCATCAACCGTGTTTTTATTTATCAATTAAATTTTCTTAAACTCGTAGTGGATGACACTTATTAATAAAAATTTTCAAATATTAATTAATCCATTTTAATAATTAATTTTGCTTTCTATTTTACCTCTTAAAATTGTGATTCTGTCATATATATATATACATATTTATATTCATTGTAATTACTTAGTTAAATGAATTTTTATTTGTTGACCTAAGTAGAAATTGAGTTTAAAATTTTGTATTTACTTTATTGTTTAAGAATACTTTGTTTGCTACAATCCATTATGTAAGTCCAATGTATATTGCCTACATTTAGCACTGAAACATAGATCCTTGGCTTGTACACTCAGAACTTGCTCAGAGCCCTAACTTGAAAGCCCCAAATACCTTTGAAGTTTAGCTTACCGACATGTAAACAGTGTCATCACATAGGCTACGGATTATTTATTTTTCCGTACATACTTCATAAACAAGGATATTCATGATAAAAATGGTTCTAAGTCTGTCATAGTTTTGTTATTCTTGATATCAAGAGCCTCTTTACTAACCAACAGTTAAACCAAGCCCCTTCATTTCAACTGTTGACTAGTGAAGAGGTTCTTGATTATGTCAATAATATTTACTGGTCATTAAAAGCTTTGAGCCTTTATTTTTATAAATACAAGTATTCTCTTTTATGAAATGTATGGTTATACTATGAGAATAATGTTTATCTGAAACTCATAAATGATAGTATTAGTTTTAAAAAACCTAAACACAATACAATTACAATATATGTGTACGGACACATGAGAGGGGAGCAAAAACAAAATTAGTTTTTAAAAGCTATAAATTTCAATTTTTTATTCGAATTATTCCCCTCCTTTGAATTATTCTCCATTACACTTGATAAATTTGTCCCATCAGTACTTCCACTGTTCCGAAACATTTTTTGTACTCTTGTTCAGAAATGGCTGACAGCTGCATCCTCGTTTTTCCTTGATATCAATGTTGGCGAATCCAACTTCTTTCATACCCCTTTTTTATTCATAGAAATAAAATAAAATCTTCTGAAACCAGATCAGGTAACTGGAATAAATGTGATAACAGGACCATGCCATTTTTAGCCAAAATGGCTGCATGTAGGTGTGTTATCATAGTAGAAAAACTAGATGCCTATCTAACAAAAATATGGGTTTTTGGACATGTGTAACTTCTTAAAACTTCAAATAAAAAGCTTGACAAACACTCTGGCCTGGTGGAACAAACTGAATGAACATCAAAAAAGCAAATGATTGTTGCCTAGATATTTGACTTGCGTATTTTAACTTGACATGCTTTTTATTTTAAGAGTCGGTAGTGACTCATTTCGTCCCCAAATCTTTAGTTAAAATTTGCTAAACCAAGCTTGAAGATAATTCACTTTTCTCCAAAATTTGGACTGTCGATGGCCTGAGAGCAAATGTTTTTAAATTATCTGAATATTCTCCTCTGATCGGGCAATGAGACTAGTCATTCATTGACTTGTCACCATTCATTGAGAAAACAAACAAACCACTAGTTTTATTATAGCATCACCACTATAGGCTGTTGTCAACATTAAAACAGTTTCAGCAGGGTTTTCACCTAGCAGAGAGACAAATTTCCCAGCCACATGTTCACTCAAACTTGAGCGAACTTGATGTATCTTCATTTTTGAGCATCAACTGAGACAGTGCTTCTGCAGGTTGCCAAGTGTGTGGGATTTCCGTTGTCACATGGTATACTGTTAATGTTCTTATTTCGAATTCACACACTGTGGGAAAGTTTTTAGAGTGTCTTGGGGTTAATTTTGTCTAGTCAGTAGATTAATTTACCTTTTTTTTATTTTATTTGTTCATTAATGATATTATTTTTCTGTTTGTAAATTTGTAGCGGTTTCAGATTGTCATTTTTAGACATTTTTGTACTTTTTTTATTAGATGTGTGTTTTCTAATGTGGGGAATGTATAATTGTTTTTGATAGTATGCGTGACTTAGTTTGAATTGTTAATGTATGCCTTGAGATGCTCTTTATATCTGTCTTAATTTCTGTTTTGTTTGGCCAATGTATAATTTGTTATTGTCTTGGCATTGATTTTATATACAATAAAGCGTCGCAAATCCAGATAGTGGTTTCAGCGGGCATGGAACTCTGCGTGCAGAGTGTGGCGCTCAGTGCCACTACAATAGATATCTAAACAGTGTTATCTTGAATTATAAATGCAAAGAAGATACATCAATTCCGAAAAATATATCATAACTTGATTTAAAGCGCAACATACATTATATTTAATCATTTGTTTAGAATGTTTTAGATTTGTATGTTTTATATGCATTAATGTGTATTGTATCCAATTAGCAAAATAATAAAATTTATTGTTAAACTTAATATTTTGCTAATTTGTCATATAATACAATTTTGTTGAAAGAACAATAAAAATGTTTTTCACTCAAGTTTTTACCGGCATATTTTTTGGCATTGTGGGCTGTGTATTAGAATGTACATTATATGTCCCTTCACTAAAATATTTTGTACTTTTCAAGCCCTCTGACATCTATTTTGTAATAATTCCTGGTATAATTTAAACCTTCATGATACTGTAATCATTTAAACAGATTGTAGTTAATGAAATATCTGTTATACACAGTAGTTTAGAGAATGTTTAAAAATCTGTAGTCCGGATAGGCCCTGGTTCCATTTGATCTGGATTTTTGACACTACTGTATTCCGCTAATAAGCGTGGGACATATTTTTTCCGATTAGTTTATTTTATTTATTATGCTTCCTGTATTTTTGTAAGTTATATTAATATGGTTGTTTTTTAGTATTTTAGTTATTCCTTTTATATTGTATCCTGTGTATGTGAATGTGGCCCATTTTGTTGTTTGTGGGTCAGGTTTTCAGGTTCTTTTAATTTGTTTAATATTTTTAAATCTAATTTATCTATAGTTTTTTTATTGTATCTATTTTTTGGGGCTATTTGATATATTACTTGTTTTTCTTTTGCTTTTCCTTCATTTTTTAGTGTTAGTTCACAAAAAGTGTAATTTCTACAAAAAACCTCAAGATGTACAGCATAAAAACTAGATACAATAAAAAACTATAGATAAATTAGAATTTAAAATGTTAAACAAATAAAACAACCTAAACACGAACCACAAACAACAAAATGGGCCATATTCACATACACAGGACACAACATTAAAAGAATAAGCAAAATAGTAAAAAATAACCATATTAACATAACTTACAAACCAAGTAAGGAAGCAAAATCAATAAAATAAACCAATCGGAAAAAATATGTCCCACACTTAATAACAGAATATATAGAATTGAATACCCAGACTGTTAACAAATTATACACCGGCCAAACAAAAAAGAAAATAAAAGACATAAAGACCACCTCAAGGCATACATCATACCAAACATTTAGAATTCTAACTTAGCCATGCATGCCATCAGAAACAACCATATATTCCCCACATTAGAAAACGTACATCTAATAAAAAAAAGTACAAAATGACAATATGAGAACAGCTACAAATTTATAAACACAAAAATAACTAAATTAATGATAGAATAATAATTTTAAAATAAATATAAATCATTAACGAAGAAATAAAATCAAAAAAGGTAAATTTATCAACTGACTAGGCAAAATTAACCCCAAGACAAATTAAAACCTTCCTACAGTGCAGTGAAAATTTTTGATGTCATCTAAGCATTGGAGTTTGAATGATATTCAACCGGTAGGTTTGTTTGATACCTTGAAAACACCGTGGATTTTTAGATTTACCGATAATTAAGAGTTTTTCTTTATGACCAACCATGTTAACACAACACAAAACAGTTATTCTTTGTTTACATATTTTACAGCCGTTAGCACTTTCATTTTTAAATAAGTAAGTATGGTCGGGTAAAGCACGATAATAAAGTCCTGTTTCATCTGCATTGTATATGCAGCTAGGAGAATACTCGGCCAAAATCTTTGGCCATTCGTATTGTAACCAGTACTCAGCTCCAATAAAATCAGCATTTTTTTTTCACCACACGTTTTCTTGTAAACAATGTTTTCCATTTTCTTCCATCGATTGAACCATCCATCTGTGGCTTTAAAATCCTGTTTTCCTATTTTTTGGCAAGATCCTCAGCTTTTAGACGCATTAATGAGCCGTCAACTCGAGCATCTTTTTCGCCAACATTTTTAAACCACAATTTCAAAGCTGATTCCACTTGCGGATCCTTCCCAGAACGATGTCTTTTGTTGTCAACATTTTCATTACACTTTAATAACGACATGATTTTTTTCTTTGTTGTTCAATATTTTACATAAGAGAGGTTGAGAAGCAGCGTTTCTTTGAATCATTTTTGGTAATTTACTGTACCTATCTAGAATATTAAGTTTTTGTTTAAGACGTAAATCGCGTCGTTTCTTTTGAGATTTGGACATCTTGCTATACTGTCCTTTGAAACTTCAAGTGACACTAAACTCTACAAAACAAACGAAAAAGATCTTTAAAAATTAAATTATGTGAAATCACACTAAAATACTGTAATAAACGTTTATAAAAATTCACTGTTAAAAAATACAGTAGGACTGTACTGTAAATGGTTCAGTAGTAACATCAACTAATGTTAACAAACAACTAAAGTCGACTCAGCGAGGGTGTTTGCGTAAACAAAGAGTAGGGGAGACATTCTGAGAACTGTGCTTGCTAAGTGCTGAAACCGTTATAAAGTATTTCTGTTATTCTAAAAATAAACATTCTATGAATTGGGCGTAATTGTGTGTTGCACGTGCTGTTTACACTACTTTGTAGACATTTTTACTTGGTCTATGCTAGTATACGTTGACGCATATGATTTTGCATGGCAAATTAAATGATAATAATAAGCGAACAGATGATTACAATAAGCGACCTAATTACAATGTATATACGTCCGTGTTTGTTTTTCAATGAAACGATAACAATAACCGAATGATAACATTAAGCATGATCACAATAAGCGTGACTGTATAAGTAATGTTGGTTAAATGTATAAAATTACAACCAAATCTATCCTGACTGGTTACTTAATTGGTATATTTCAATATAGACACATAAAATAAACATTCCTTGCAAATAACAAAAATAATTGGTGATAATGTAGCTTCAGGACATGTTTTTGATTAATTTTATATGCATTTTATTGGGGGTGGGCAATCTGAGTATTTACCAAAGTTTAGATCCCTAAAACATCAACTTTAGTTGTTATCACTCCATTAATGATGTACAACTTATTACTCTGCACTGAATTTTGTACCCAACTTTAATTTGATAAAATTAACTTTTTGTGTTAAATAAAAAAAAATCTTGTACATATCTTCATATAGGACATGTTATTGAACAATTTTCGATTTTGATCTCAGGTGGTCCCAATACTCACAATTATTTTATTGTCTAATGTTAGTTATGTTTTCAATACTGAGAATACCTTTTAATTATACCATTGGTTTATGTAACTAGGTGTTTGAACCAAAATTTTAAAATACTAGCAAAAGCGTGTTGTGAACACAAATTTACACTGGTTAATTGATTTAAAAAGCTGCTTCATTGTTAATTTTTTTGGGACCAATTTATTCTGTTGAGATAAATTTAGAAGTCAACTAAGAAAACTGAACCTTAAAAATGTTTCAATAACCTTCAAAGAAAGTGGGATCAAGGTCACCCTTGTCACTCAAAAGTGATAACTAATAAATATTCTACCCTTTCATTAATGTTACGTAGATTGATCTAGTCAGGCTTGTTGGCTAGTTCATTTGTAAATTTAGTTAGATTTACAAGTGCAATATTGTCAATATAGAGTATGCTGTATTTTAGAAATACAATAACTACTTTAGCTTGTAACTTTGCGAGAGCATATTTCAGGACTGTTTACCCAACACGTAGCTTGCAATTAACACTGTTGTGTTCAGAGTGTACTTCTGAATAACTATTTGTGAAATTACTAAAATCGAGGTTATCCAAAAGGTTTAAAGAGTTTGTTTTATTTATCACTGCTAGGTAGGATGGTATGCTGTCCCTCCCAAACAGTAATTTTTAGAAAAGCCCTTTCTAAATGGATTCAGCAATAGCCCTCTACAGTGCCGGCAAAAAGTTTAGGGACACCCCTACATTTATATGTTTTTGCTATTGTCCTAAAACTTTCTGCCAATCATATATTAGTAACTTATCAATGAATTGGGCATGAAAACTTACGATTTTCCTGAAATTTTCATTCATTTATAAGTAAGGGTTGGCAAATTATAAATGTTTTTCCCATTTTTAAATTTTTGAGGAAACCCCTGTTTTTTTCCAATTAAAAATGTATAATAAAAAAAATACACATCTGATTCAAATGATACTTTGTACACATGTTTAGCATAGCATTTAGAATGTAAATATGCATTATTTATTATTTACAAAAAATCACCTCTCATTTGGAACCAGGTTAACTTTGCTTTAGATTTTCAGATTTTTCAGCATAAAATTCTCACATTTCAATAGTGAATATTTAGTGAATGGAGCCACTTGGAGCGGAACTGACTGTACCGTTGGGTTCCTCGCGTCATGGCGGACGGGGGGACATGTGCGCGTGAATCTGTTGTTGTTCAGACGTTCCTCAGTTGTGCTGACATAACCCTACTTGTTCAGTGCGCTTTTCTAGGGTTAATTCCCAAAAACATGGGTCGTTCATCTGTGACTGTTGAAGTTAGGTGGCATTGTTGGTATGCATGACGTACAGAGCAATTGGACATGCATTGAACGTTTCTAAGACTTCTGTTGAGAACACTGTGAATAAATTTAAGAAGACGGGTACTGTCATCGATACGCCTAGAAGCGGACGTCCTCGCCAAGATTGCAAGCTGCTTAATAGCAGCTGTTGAAGGCTCAGTCAACAGCACATCTTACTGCAAGATCATGGAAGAAGTAATGCTTCCCTCAGCTGCAAGGTTGCTTGGTGAAAATTTCATTTTTCAGCAAGACAATGCCCCCTGCCATAAATCCCGTTAAACCATGGAATGGTTTCACGATCAAGATGTAGAAATTCTCCCTTGGCCAGCCCGAAGCCCTGATTTAAATACCATTGAAAACATATGGAATACTATGGGTATGCGGTTGGCCAAAAAGAAGCCTACCAACAAGAACGAGCTCAAGCTAATGATCGCTCAACTCTGGAAAGACATCAGCAAGGAAGAGTGCAGAAAGCTCATTGACATGATGCCAGACCGTGTAAAAAGCTGCTACAAGGCCAAAGGCAGGCCAATAGACTATTAAGTTCATAGTTTCTTTTTTTCTCAAATTTTCAATTTGACTTTCATTTTTTGTATAAATGAATTGACTTAAAGCTAACAGGTGTACTTTTTTCGCCTGTCCCTAAACTTTTTGCCGGCACTGTACATGAATAAGTTAAAATTTATTGAATTTAAATATGATCAACATAAAAAGATTTACCTAGAGGTTAGGATTGTGTGTCACGAATGAAACAACTTCTCACAGATATCACTTTAAATCCTGTATACCTTAACTGGCATATGTGTGTTGAAAAATAACCTTTTTTGACAGGAAAGCCGGTTTCTCATAAGTAACTCGTTATAACAAAGATACAACGTAAATAAAGGCTTATTACTTGATAACAACAAAGTATTGTGATTACAACTTGGTTCATTAAATGTAGTAATAAACAACCTTACGACTACGAATTTAGCCAATGGTACTCAGATAACTTATTTATTGAAGTCACTTCACTTATATCTAGAATTATATATACATGAAGACATTCTATATATTTAGCAATTATGTGCTTTCACTAGTTGTAAGCTGTCAATGCAGTATATCTCGATTTTTGAATTATCCCTCATTGTAGTATTACTTTCAAAATATACTCAGATTCAGTTGTCCAGTGTCAACTAATTCATTACTAATTAGTGATCTGACTATACTATTTACCCTTTAGGGGGGGGGGGCAAAATAAAAAACTACTTGAAATTGAATCTGTTTTCATTTATATATTTGGATGTCATGTAATTGATACAGGACAAAATAAAACTTTACTTCACAGATAACTTACACAATCGGTGTAGTTAACAACGTAGCTATATGATAAAAATTAACAAAAATTTCTGTATTGAAATTAATTTACAGTTATGTATGTGGGGTCGGGTCAATTTATGAAAACAGGCTGAATGATTATCAAGGTTATTCTCCTTCTAAAATGTCTTCTCTCTCATACACACACATTATATGTATATACAGTAGAGCCTCGAAAATCCGAGTCCTGGTTTACTTAGCTTCCATTGAATTAGAAAGGAAAGTTTCTTCTGCCTTTTTTTGTTAGAAACGAAATGAGTTACGTGTCCAAGAAATGTTTATATCAATATGGTATTTTTCTTCCTCCCCATTCTGGTGTATCATTCAGTTCACTAGTGTTTTACAGATTGGTGAATTACAAAACTTCATCAGTTGTGTTTGATTGTCCTTATCAGTTATGTAAAGATGTTGGGAGAAGGTCAATATATCAGAAATATCTTTCTTTATTTTTGCAGAAAGTTTCGACAGTTGACAAAATTCCTTTAGAAAGCACAAAAGTCTATTGTTGTGTGTAACATATCAGAAAATAAATTCTCTTGAAGCAAACAAACCGATCAAACAATGATGACACTCATGATTAGCTGGACTGGTCTTTATTGCCGCTATTAATAAATCTGGATCTGACTGCCACCACATTAATTAGGTTTATTAGAAGTCCTATTTTTTCTAATGCACAGGAACTTATTTCTGTGTAATCCTAGGAGGTCTGTGTCCCATTCATCTCGAACTATCGAGACTACTGTGTCTATGTATATATAATTTTTTTCATTTAATAAATGTTTTAATTCCTGTTTTTAGGTAACTTTCCTAATCATCGAACCCACTGCCGTCCATAAAACCACCAGCATCAATGACCAACTTCATCAACACATATCAGCACCATCAACACCTACACCTCCATCATCAAATTGCACACTGCGTCTGTCATATTAATCAGGTAATTTTTTTTCAGTTTCTATTTTTTAAAATTATATATATAATTTTATACATATATTTATATATTAGTTTAATTTATAATATGATCAATAAAGTGTATAATATTATGAACAGGCTGAATGTGTATTGCCTCTACTTTTCCTAGAATCGTCATTATGTTCTTAGGAAGCAAATTTTGAAGAGTATCTATTTATGAGTTTAATTATTAATATTCTGGTTCCGTTGATGTCGTTGAATATATTTTAAATCATGTTACAAATGTTGGCCATTGAGAAATTGAAAATGTTGCATTTCATACTATTTTATAGATCTAATTCAAATATAATTATCAAAATATATAAGTTGTTCAGTAGAGTTGAAAGAATCTAGGTTACCTGTTTAGCTCTATCCAGAAACCCTAATAAAGAGTATTGTAATATATTGTTCTGTATTAACAGTTGTTTCCATTCTTTGAATTTTTATTGTCAGATCACTAGACTGTTCCTTACCCTTTTTTTCCAAATCCTGAATATTTTTGTTACTGTATTAAATGAACCTATTATTATGAACTTCTCTTAGTTATGATGTCTGTTTTCCAACACCCTTGTCATATACCATTGGTTCATTTCTTTTATCTTAATGCTGCACTGAACTAAATTAGTTATAATTTTTGGTTCCTCCTCACATTGAATCCACATCTTCCAGTAATCAGACACCAAAATCCCATCTCATTTTTTTCTTTTATATTAATGGTGCACTGAATTAACTTCCAGTTATTATTTTTTGTTCCTCGTCACCTTGAATCCACATCATCCAGTAATCAGTTACCAAAATCCCATCTTTTATCTAGTTTGAACTTTGTGTTCACCTGAAGTAAATTTGTTTTTCAGGTTGTCTGCATTGCTGTACATGTACTTCGCTGCTATAATTTTTCAACATTGTGGAAAACTTTGAGTGGCAGCAGTGTAACACAAAGTTTTATTGTTTTATACAAATAAAACTTTAGTTTCAGATAAAAGAAAATACATTTATATCAAATGATTCGCCTTTCCATCCTTGTGGAATCCCTTTCTATCTTGTTTTCATTTTCATCATCTGATTGTCTATATCAGAAGTTATTTATTCTTAGTTTTTTTATATTCAACTTTTAATGATGTTATTGTCCATGTCTCAATTATTTTTAAATATTAAATTTTTCTCATGTTCAGTTGATAAAGCTGTAAGATTATACAACTAAAAGTAATTTGTCGTTGAAATATTTTGACAAATCATTTCAAATAGTGGGATTAATACCTATTTAAAATAGCTCAGATTTGTTGTGAGCTTTAAAACATTTTTAAGGCAAAATTAATTCTTCTGCAAAGTTATTTTTTTATTATAGTGTAATGTAAATCGAATACTGATTGTGTAGTTTTATTTGTTTTTTTACAATAAAGATAATGGCATTTTTATGCTAAAACAAGCATAATTGTAGGCCATAGCTAATTTAGTTACAATTTGTGCACTTGTCACTGGTGTAACTGGTGGTTATTTACGTTTTAGTGGTTTATTAATTAAATTACAAGGGACAATTTGCATTCATAGGCCTATATAAAGTTCAAGTAACAGAGAACAGCAAAGAGAAATCCAGCGATTACATATGTCTGTCTAGATAAAAAAAAAACTGGGCTCACATAGTAAAATTTCTCAATTATTTTTACCTTAATGTAATGAATATGAACTTATCTATTTTTGATTTTATAATACACTGTGTTATAAAAAAATTACAAAAGTATAATTTTTTGCAGTTTTTTTGTTGTAAATCCTGAGAGTTTTCTATAATTACACTTTTGGTATTAACTTGGCAAAAAAAAACAAAAATCACTACTAATTGATATTTTCAGCTGACATTTTTTGCACTAGGTCAGCTTGAGATGGTGGATCCATGGGTAGGCCTTTGTTTTGTGTGTAGTATTTGTTGTTTGTGAAATAATTCTGAGAATTGGTTGTTTCTGTTTGTGGTATTATATATCTTTGGTTATGTTGTTTTCTATTAACATTTGTTTGAGTATGTTTATTGTTTCTTTAATTGGTATGTTTGTGTATAGGTTGGTGATGTGGAATGTTGCTAGTGTAGAGTTATGTGCTTTGTTTTTTATAAGATCTATGTTGTTTTTTAGGCTAGTGTGGTTATGAAATGTGATATTTTTTCTTATTATTTTGTCGAGGTATTTTGCGATTTTGTGTGAAGATGCTGACGTGTTATTTATTAGTGGTATACAAATAAGATGTACCAATATGCCCACTACACATGGGATTCCCCATCTCAAGCAATAATCATACAAATCTAGAACAAAAATATATTATAAACATCAACAAATACACTCGCAATAATAATATATAGTACAGATACATAGATGACATCCTAATCCTATATAAAAGCAACATAAGACAGATAAACACCTACCACATTTACATAAACAAATTACACAATAACATAAACCCCACACTAGAAACAGAACAAAATCAACTTCTTAGATCTAACGAAAACAAACACATTCAAAATATACAGGAAACAGATCACCACTGACAGTTATACACAACACTTCAATCACCATACAACACAAACATGCTGCCTTTCACTCCATGATACAAAGACTAATCAACATACCCATGAACAATGAAGGCAAAATAAACAAACTAAACGTAATAAAATACATGGCATATTAAAGAGGATACAAACATACCTTGTTGGACAACATAATTGCGCAAAAAAACCCACACATAACACAACACAAAAATACATATCACAAAAAATAATCTCGTTCGGCAAACTTGAATACAAAGTAGCATTTAAAATATCCAACAAAATTAAAAAATACCTACATAGTTCAAAAACACACCAGAATAAACAGGGCAGGACTATACATGATTACATGCTACAACTGCCCCAGCTTTTACATAGAACAAACAGGGAAAACATTTACCACAAGATACAACAAACGCTTAAAAAGACAACCCAAATCAAATTTCGCCATACACATAGAAAACAACTACACTTAGACAACAATCTAAAAGTCCTACACTACATCACAAAAAGCAACAAAATTGGCATAACAAACCATGAGTTATACAAAAAACATTAATACTATCCACAACACATTCTAAACGATAAGATACACTCAGAATCAAATATTGTATTTGAAGACATAATTAACAACTACCCTTTGAACAGTAACACACCTGAGTACGTCTTGTCTGTGACTCACATCATTTAATAACGCGCTGACCTAGTGATAAATGCATCTGCTGAAAATATCAGAAAGTAGTGTTTTTTTGCCAAGTTGGTACCTAAAGTATAAGTATAAATTTTCTTTTAACTACAAAAAATCCCAATTCCTACTTGGGTTTCACTTTCCCTTCCTACTTGAGTTTCACTAATACATCTCTCATAGCCCTAAAAGACAATAGTTGTGTGTCATGTATATAACTCTGCCCTTGTGCTGCCCTTACATCTCTACTCACGTGCTTGGGGGTTTAATTCTAAGGCTTTCCAAAATATTATAGCTGATAATAGTGAAACTGGGTGATTATATTAAAACTATATAGAATATAAAAATGAATATTTATAGTTCGTGTGTATAAAAGTAAATAATAAAAAGTCTTGGTTACAATTTATATCCAGAAATACATTCAGGCACACAATGTAATCAGTATTGATTTTAATCCTTTAAGAAAGTTGTCTCTCACTAAAGAGTATGTTGAAGTGAGGTTTTTCAATTCCTATTAGTTTACACTCTCCTTATACATATCTTGTTCAAATCTTCAATCTTTAATAAAATACCTTTTATTCATCCTCTGAAATTCAAATACATTTTTGTAAGCCTGGTAGTGAATGGCATTTGTTAATGAAGTTTTTTTTTAAAAATTAATTTTGCTTTCTATTTTACCACTTAAAATTGCGATTCAGTCATTTATATTATTTGTATTTATTTAATAAAATGAAATTTTTTTTTGATGGCCTGAGTAGAAATTGAGTTAAAATTTTTTTATTTGCTTAAGAATACTTTTGTTTGCTACAACCCATTATGTAGGTCCAATGTATGTTACTGAAATGTAGATCTATAGCTTGTACATTCAGCATTTGTTTAGAGTTCAAACTTGTATCCCCAAATACCTTTGAAGTTTAGCACACCATTATTAAGCAGTGTCGCCACATAGGTACCTGCACAAGGCACTGTGTGTAAACACAAACTCTTACTAAATTTATTCATTTGTTTAAGCTTAGTGTTTTATTCTCTTTGAAGTCTTATAATAATAATAAAATAAATCTGATTTCTATGTAGCAATAAATTGACAAAGCTTTGAAAAATGTAATAATTTTTGTACAAGCAAAAATCAAATAATTATAGTTAAATATTTGTGTTGGCATCTTAGCTATTTACTTCACATTCTATTCTCAAAACCAAAACGATTAAAAATTATATAGGTTATATATATACAACAATTATATAACCTATATAATTTGTAATCGTTTTAGTTTTGAGAATAGAATGTGAAGTAAATAGCTAAGATGCCAACACAAATATTTAACTATAATTATTTGATTTTTCCTTGTACAAAAATTATTACATTTTTCAGAGCTTTGTCAATTTATTGCTACATAGAAATCAGATTTATTTTATTATTATTATTATAAGACTTCAAAGAGAATAAAACACTAAGCTTAAACAAATGAATAAATTTAGTATGAGTTTGTGTTTACACACAGTGCCTTGTGCAGGTACCTATGTGGCGACACTGCTTAATAATGGTGTGCTAAACTTCAAAGGTATTTGGGGTTACAAGTTTGAACTCTAACCAAATGCTGAATGTACAAGCTATACATCTACATTTCAGTAACATACATTGGACCTACATAATGGGTTGTAGCAAACAAAAGTATTCTTAAGCACATAAAAAAATTTAAACTTTATATATATATATATATATATATATATATATATATATATATATATATATATATATATATATATATATATATATTAACCAATACACACTTCATAAAAAGGATATTCATGACAAAAATAGCTTTGTCTGTCATAATTTTGTTATTCTTGGTATCAGGAGCCTCTTTACTAGCCATCAGTTAAACCAAGACCCTTCATTTTAACTGTTGACTAGTGAAGAGTTCTTGATTGTATCAATAATATTTTCCAGTAATTCATTAAAAGCTTTGAGTCATTATTCTTATAAATATTCTCCATTATGAAATGTATCATTAATAAATGATTGTATTAAGAGAAAAATGTTTATATGAAACTCATATAAATAGACAGTATTAGTTTAAAAAAACCTAATCATAATAAAATTACAATATATATAAAGTTATTATTGCTAATTGTAAACAATTGTTTCATCTCTAAGTGCAATTAATTTTTACCTTGTGTGATGAGGCACTTTCAGACACTTGACCATTGTAAAATCACTGAATTATTTTTTCTATTAACAATAATAACTTTATAATGTCAATGCAATAGCAAAATAAAAGACGTTATATATATACAGTAATACCTCGATTTACACTTCCCCCTTCTTACAAGACTCCCAAGTTACACGGTTTTAAATCATGCTGTCAGAGTTACGCAGAAACTGGCCTGTTCTGGATGAAAATGCTTAAGCATTTCGGGAGTCATCGAAACATTTAAAGCTTATTATACAAGAAGATTAATTGCCCATCTGCATGCTATGAGACGGAATGAGCTCTGTTGAAGATTGTTGGACACAATTCAACGGTTTAGATGCTTTGAGAATCATTGGACAATCTTCGAACGAAATTTCCCAAAATACTTTGAAAGGTGTGTCTATTTTTTTTGTGACCCAAACTTAAGCAGAAACAGTATATATATAATCAGGTTGATCGAAATATTTCAATAGTGTGATAAGTTTTTATATGTGTCTATTTATTTATTTATTTCTAAGAGATTGCAGTTTTGGACTATTGCCATTAGGTAAGTCTGTCAGTCTCCTATCTAGTCCAAATCTCTCTCTCTCTCTCTCTCTCTCTCTCTATATATATATATATATATATATATATATATATATATATATATATATATATATATATATATATATATATATATATACACACACACAAGTGGGGTGCAAAAACAGAATTATTTTTTAAAAGCCATGTTCAATTTTTTGCATAACTATCTCCTTTGTAGTATTCTCCATTACACTTGATACATTTTTCTCATCAGTGTTTCCACTGTTCGAAACATTTTTTGTACTCTTGTTCAGGAATGGCTGATATCTATATTCTCGTTTTCCTTGAAATCAACATTGGTGAATCTGACTTCTCTCATACACCTTTTTATTCATAGAAATAAAATTAAAGGATACAAAACCAGGTCAGGTAACTGAAATACATGTGATAACAGAACCATGCCATTTTTTGCCAAAATGGCTGTATGTAGGTTTATTGTCATAGTCGAAAATCTAGACGCTTGTCTATCACAAATCGGGGGTTTTTTAACAACATTGTTTAACTTCTTAAAACTTGCAAATGAAAAGCTCGACCAACGCTCTCGCCTGGTGCAACAAACTGAATGAACATCAAAAAGCCTCGATATTTGATTTGACAATATCTTTTTGGACAAGGTGACTATGACATCTTATCACCATGTCTTATCTTTAGTAATGACCTTCGACGGGAAATCTGAATCAGTCTGAAGCTGTTATTTCAAGGCAAGGCATGTTTTAACTTTTCTATTTATTTTTATTGCATCAGAACTCAAGGTACAGAGTTGGCAGTTACTCATTTTGTTCCCAGATCTTTAGTTAAAATTTGCTAAACCAAGCTTTAAGAACCCACTTATCTCCGAAATTTGGTGTCTCGATTTCCTGAGAGCAAATGTTTTAAAATTTTCTGAACATTCTCCTCTGTTTGGGCTATGAGGTTAGTCATTAATTGACTTGTCACAATTAAGAAATCAAACAAACCACTATTATACTGGGAGTTTTATTTCAGCATCAAGGCTGTTATCAACATTTAAACAGTTTCAGCAGCATTTTCACCTAACAGACAGCAAGATATCCCAGCCAAATGTTCACTCAAATTGGTCATAGAAAACAAAAAGAGTTTGAAACAGAATTAGCAAAAACTAACTCTTTAAACTGTTTAAGGCATAAGCAGCATAAAAAAGACTCAAATTGAGACTAAATCTGTGTTTTTATGCCATAGTAAAGTAGGCTGTTTATTATTTTTGACAATTTTAATATTTTCCCATAATTATCCATTCTCAAGTAACTTCAATGCTTATTTAGTTATACCTAAATGTACCAACTAAAAAACTGTGTATTTTACCACAAAGCGAAATGTTAAAATTTTTCAAAATTAATAATACATTTAAAAACTGCTAACATTTTAATGCTACTTAAAGCCTCTAAAAAACAGGATACATCAGATACAAATAAAAGCATGTATTTTATCCAACGGTGGATGGTGCGTTTTGAATAAATATAGGCTATTACAGTCTGTTCTCTAGAGGAAATACTAACTCACAGAATTCAATTTACAAGTAGGCTAAATATTATTTTCTATTGTTGTTCTTATTACCCTATGCCTAAATTCCAGTTAAATATATAATATTTTTCATGTCATTTTTAATCTTTGTATAAATTTTCATTTTTTTCATAGTAAGGGGGTTCCGGACCCTCTTGGCTGTGCCACTGATATATATACATATTTCAGTCCCGATTTTAATTTCGTTTCCTAATAACTTGATGTTTACTTTTTTATGGTTTTCACTTTCTACAGTTTTAAAATTTATTTTGGCAAATTTTAATGTTAATATCTTCTAAAAACAATTTACAGTTTATAAACTTTGGAACCCTCTGTCTTTTGATCTATTTGAAAGGCACCACATCTGTTGAATTTAGCCAATTTTAGGGACCGAAATCCCTAAAAAATGCTTGGGAATTGCACCATTACATTTTTCCAGCCACGTATTTCCTGTACTTAGCACAAGATGTTGGAATTTAACACTTTTATATCATTAAAGCGGAGTGGTTTGAATCTCCGTCCAGCGTTTACAACTTTTCAAGACCCACTGCACCTTTTCCCCTTTCTTCTTCTATCTCCCCATACTCCCTATACTCACCTGTTGTCTCTGGTCCAATCAACATACTGTAAAAAGTGACGTAATATGGTTCGATTCCTCCCCTTAAAATCACCTGATCCTCAATGTCACAGTTTCCGGTGGTTGGTAGCTTCTTCATTTTAGTACAAAATTTTATATTTGGTCATAACTTTTGAGATTTTGGATTTAGGCAATTTCCTTATTCTTGATGTTTTTCATAATCTTTCTTTCTGCACACTTTCAAATGTCAATGAACTTTCTATGTGAATTTTGACTAATCTTCTGTTTTTCTTTTGTTTCTTTCTCCTTCAAATTGATAAAAAAAACTTCCCCCTTTAAAACAGGCTCCAATTACGATGTGTCGAGGTGTCGTTTTCTCTGGGTGCCTGGTCACTGCGGAATATTCGGAAACACTAAAGCAGATGAAGGTGCAAAATTAGTTAGAAGTATGGTGCCATCGACACAACGTGTGATGGCATCAGATTTTGTATGGAATGTTAAAACTATACTATTCTCTGTTTTGAATGAAGAATGGCAAAAAGTAAATAGAAACAAGCTGAGGGACATCAAAAATACCGTCCGACCATGGAGGACATCTGTTCGTTCGAATCGTAGGGAGGAAGTGGTGGTCACTTCTTTGTTAACGCATGGATGGTTGATGCGACATGAGGATCCACCACTATGTCCGTTTTGTAGAAGTAATATTACAATCAAGCACATCCTGCTTGATTGTGATGAGTTAAGCGATTTGTATATACGTTACGATCTTCGAGGTAGTTTAAAGGTGGTTCTAAGGGACGATGTCACGGCTATCGACCATGTCATCGCTTTCTTATGCCGCCTCAATTTATTTAATAATATTTAAATTTTGTATAATTTAGTTTCTTTAGTTTTAGTTACAATTAGTATTAAACATTTATTTTATTTTATTTTGTTTAGTTTGGTTAGTTTTATTTATGTAACATTTATTTTAAAATAAAACTTTAGTTAGGCAATAATAAACTTGATAGGTTTTTCGCCTGGAAAAAATATGTAAATTTTCTTTGAAATAGCTGCTTATGGCACTGTATTTGAATTTATATTTTCTTATCAAAAATTTAAATTTAAATTTTTTATATTTAAAATTCCTATTGTAATGCTTAAATTCTCAATTTAAGTCCATTACAACACACCAAAAAAGCTAAAAAAATTTACTACCAGCATAAGCTAAAGTTTCTCTAAAAGAACTCCAAGAGGTAGCCTACAATCTATTTCCTGATTAAATAGTGAAAAAAATGACAGAAAGTAAGAGCATAGTAGAAAATCCAATATACTTTTCCCAAATTTGGTAACTCAAATATTTTAATTTTTTAAATTTTTTTAAATTCCAACAATTATGGAAAATAATCAATGTTTAAATACTCTTGAAACACTTTTGTTTATGATTAGCTAAACCTGTTCTACTCGCTATACTGAGTATAAGTTGGTTTGCACCAAAAATTATTCCTAACGCAACCAGAATATAGCTCCAACTGATAGATTTCTATTTTAATAAAAATATTAGGCTCTAGTATTTCCCAATGTTCTTTAAACCACTGCTGTGCATTTGCACTAAAACAAAATCTATACACCAGAACATTTTCTAATCTGAGCATAGTTAGTTTCACCATCTAAAGCCATAGTCTGTTGCGTCCTTATTTATAAACGAATAATTTACAAACTGGACTGACCTTCATAAATTAGTTAGTTTAGTTTGTAAATTTTTGTATTCTAGATTTTAATTTTGTAATAGGACTCTTTTATGGTAACTTGTAATGTTAGTTGTTTTTGCCAATGTTTTTATTATAACGGATTTTCTTGTTAAGAAAAAACTTAAGGAGAAAAGATATATAAAAAAGTGTAAAATAAGTAACACTCATATGTAATATAGGTTTTTCACTTATATGAGAAACATCTCTCAAAATAACTACCTTCATTTCGACAAAGTCCTATTGAGAAAGGAAAAAATATAGATTTTGTGTATAATATAGGTGTTATATTCATGATTGAATCGAATACTTTTTATTGTGTTACCATGAGCAACAGAAACTTTATTTCATAGGGCAGTTCATACTTATCAAAACAACAAGAAACTTTACAGTATATAATAATTCTGTAAAAATTGCAATTGTATCAGAAAGGGTCAAGAAGTTCCTGGATTGTTCAAAATAAAATTTAATATAATTCAGAATATTCTACATTATTTACCTTCAAAGTATTGTTCTGCATTTACACACTTATTTCATCATTTCTATAGCTGTCAAAAAACAGAGTATTTTTGATAGTTTCCAAAATGCTATCCAAAAAGATGGATTTTAAAAGAAAGATATTTTTAGGAAGTTCCTTAAATTGGTTTATTACATTTTCTATCTTTCTGCATTAGAAAAACACATCTTCAATTTAATTTTTGTCATGAAACCCATAGAAATTGGTTAATCCTAAGTTGGGAGAGTAAGAGAGTTGTTCGGGAGAACATTATTGCCTAGCAAGGTGATGTTTCACTGTCAGAGGCCGATGGGCACTGTCATGCCACAAAAACTAATTATTTCCTATCTTATTTCCATCTGATTAAATTTCTTACAGTCAGATATGTAAAGAGTTCCACATACATTTTTTTTAATTGACAGTTTGGCCTTCAGAAATAAAAGTTGATGAATCGTAGCACCTAAATAATGTCAATGCTTAGTATTGGCATTTATTTCTTTGGAATGTGTCTCTTAATTACAGAGCCTAGGATTTGCAGAGAGGATTAGTCCTCTATAGTAACACTGAAGGTCTGGACAAATATTACACTGTATATGGAATACCATTTAGAAAAGGGACTACTTTATTCTTTTTTGTTCTAAAAATTCTGCTTATATTCTCTCAAGAAGCCTCATTATAAATGGTAACACCGGAGCTCACAAATTTAGAATTGAAAACATTCCATTTATTGTCATGTCAGAGAATTATGCTCCCAAAATATTCTTCTGCTCTTTCTTTATAGAGGTTTAGATCTTTCTTCATGTCTTTCAACTTCACACAGCTACTTATGCAACTTATTCTTGTCAAATGCATTTAGTTTTTACTCACAATGAATCTTTCATAGAGTTTTTCATGTTTTTGCAAGTATTTCATGATTTTGTAAATATCAGCCAATAAAATATAATTCTGACAACATTATGACAGAGACTTTTTCCATTTTTGCCTTCCTTAATTACATTTGCAGGTTACCCTTTCTTTTCGTCAAAGAATTCATAAAAACATTTTCTACCTAAGCTTCCGGAACCAGCACAATTCCTGTTCCTTTATCCAATTATATTCTGAGAATAGTCAATACAGGCTAATTTTTTAAAGTCTTCAATTTCATAAATGATATACAATGTGAGGAGCACAGTAGTAAAACAAAGTAGAATAAAAATATTGGAATCTTAGGTAACTTTTATTATCAGTTATTTTTGTGGTATTAGAGTTGTTTCCAATATTGTTATTGTTTGTAAATGATGAATGAAATTGTTGACTGAGGTAGAAAAAACCCTCTTAGTCCAACTAGTAACTACTATTTGTATCACTTGGCAAAACTACACTACTTACTGATGTTTTTCAGCAGGCATGTTTTGCACTAGATCAGTGCATGTTCAATGCTGTGAGTCATGGGCGAGACTCAAACACAAAAACTCCCAGCTAGTTAATTTTCATGATGTGTTCAAAAATTTTAGTGTACTACTCCAATCAATAACGTTTTTCTTTTAATGTCCTTTCCAAGATAAAAAAACTTAAAATCACTAATTAAATAATAATAATGATAAAAACTTTAGAGCTTCTCAAGTCAAAATTTTTAAGGGAAAGGAATTGTGGATAGGAGTTGAGCAGCAGTAGCTTAAACTGCATTTTATCTGACTTTATTCATAAAATGAACCAAACGTTATTTGATAGTAATAATTAATTGCACTTTAACTGTTTGTTATTTTATCTTTTTTTAGAATATTGAGGTCACTAGTTTTCAAATTAAAAATGGTTTCTTTTCAGACCAAAATTTTATAATTTTTCTGCAATTTATAAATTAAGTGTGAAGGAAAAGGCTATTTCATTAAACAGTTTATTCCAATATCACCATAGTAGCAATATTATGTCAAAAATAGTGTATTATTTAATCAGTTATTTTAACATTTGTTGATTACATCTTCACGTGAGCTACTAGTAATCACTAAACACTTTTAAATGTTATAAACTTGCCTATAGTAGCACCTACTTTGTTTATTGAGGACAGCCGTTTCGGGAACCCACCCTAACCTAGGTAAACCTTGAGATTAGTTACGGTCTGATTTAACAGATATAGGTAACATTATAGGAGTGAATCCTGATGCAGAACCCACTTCTTTGTTTCCCTGACACTACGTAATACAATAATATTACTTCTTCAAACATACCCTAACAATATAGAAGTGAATCCTGATGCAGTACCCACTTCTTTGTTTCCATGACACTACCTATTACAATAAAATTACTTCTCCAAACATACCCTAACATTATAGGAGTGAATCCTGATGCAGAACCCACTTCTTTGTTTCCCTGACAATACCTAATACAATAATATTACTTTTCCAAACATACTCTAACATTATAGGAGTGTATCCTGATCCAGAACCTACTTCTTTGTTTCCCTGACACTACCTAATACAATAATATTACATTTCCAAATATAATCTAACATTATAAGAGTGAATCCTGATGCAGAACCCACTTCTTTGTTTCCCTGACACTACCTAAAACAATAATATTACTTTTCCAAACATACTCCAACATTATAGGAGTGAATCCTGGTCCAGAACTCACTTCTTTGTTTCCCTGACACTACCTAATACAATAATATTACATTTCCAAATATAATCTAACATTATAAAAGTGAATTCTGATGCAGAACCCACTTCTTTGTTTCCCTGACACTACCTAATACAATAATATTACTTTTCTAAACATACTCTAACATTATAGGAGTGAATCCTGATACAGAATCCACTTCTTTGTTTCCCTGACACTACCTAATACAATAATATTACTTCTCCAAACATACACTAACAATATAGAAGTGAATCCTGATGCAGAACCCACTTCTTTGTTTCCCTGACACTACCTTTTTTTTTTTTTTTTTTTTTTTTTTTTTTTTTTTTTTTTTCATTAAAACTGGTCATTTCTGACCAACCATTAATTTACATTTAATAATTATATTTTAGCTTATATTACAAAGAATCCATTGATTTCTATTGTATCTTGTTTGATGTTGGAAGCCAACCGGCGTGAGGAAGAGTATTGTTGTCACTCTTGTCGTTCAACGAGTTCAAATGGTTTTGTCCTTTTGAGTCGTCTTGTCAGGTGGTTGTTGTCGAGAAGTCTCAGTGCCTCAGGATTTTCGTGTTGAGTGAGCCGATTTACGTGTTTTATGGCGTTCTGTTTTATGACTTCCTCGACCATGGGTACACCAAGATCGCAATGCAAGTCACTGTTACGCACATACCAAGGAGCGTTGGCGATGTTTCTTAGTACTTTGTTCTGGAAGCGTTGTATCCCTTGTATGTGACATTTGCTGGCACAGCCCCAAAGCTGTATACCATACGTCCAAACCGGTTTGAGGATTTGGTTATATACCAATAGCTTGTTGTATATTGATACCCGTGAATTTCGACCGAGTAGCCAATACATTTGCCTGTAGCGAGTCTGGAGTTCTGTGAGTTTTATTTTGACATGCTCGACCCATTTGGCTTTTGCATCAAGATTCATGCCGAGATATTTAGCTGAATCATGATATGGGATAACACTTCCATTCATTTCGAGCCTCTGAGGGTTTGGGATCCTCTTGTTTGTAAAGTTCACATGGACTGCCTTCTGGTCGTTGAGTTTGATGCGCCATTTCTTGGTCCAAGCCTCAACTGAATCGTTTGATCTTTGTAAGCGTGTTGTCGATTCTTGAACGGTTTTCGCTGTCGCTGCGTTTGCTGTGTCGTCTGCGAAAGTGGCCGTGATGACGTTGGCTGTTTGCGGAAGATCACTGGTGTACAGCAAGTACAGGATTGGTCCCAATACGCTGCCTTGTGGGACTCCAGCTTGTATTTCCTTGAAGTCAGAATACGTAGATTCGTGGTTTACTCGAAACAGTCTGTTCGATATGTACGATTTCAGTAGATTCACAAACTGGGCTGGCAGAAACATGTTGAGTTTGTGAATCAAGCCTTCATGCCAAACTTTATCGAAGGCTTGTGAAACATCCAGGAAGACAATCGAGCAGACCTCCTCACCTTCCAGAGCTTTTTCAATGATGTCAATTAGTCGATGCACCTGTTCCACCGTAGAGTGTCCTCGCCTGAATCCAAATTGATGGTCGGGCAATAAGTTCTTTTCCACGATGATAGGTTTAAGCCTGTTGAGAAGCAGCTTTTCAAAGAGTTTTGACATTATAGGTAGAAGTGATATCGGCCTATACGACTTGACCTCTGTTGCTGTTTTGCCGGGTTTCAGGATCATGATCATCTCCGCCACTTTCCATGTTGCAGGGACGTGCATAAGTCTAAGAGACGCATTAATTAATAATAAAAACATTTTTAGTCCTTTTGTTGTCAGTTTTTTCAGCACTAGTCCTGTGATTAAATCGTATCCTGGTGCTTTCTTCGGGTTCAAGTTGTATTTTAGTTCTCGTTTAAGCTCTTTTAATGTCACTTTTTTAATAATTTTAGACTGATTATTAGTGTTTAGGTGAAGTTCTTCTTCATTCGTGGCTTCATTCGGCTTGAAGATGTTTTCCAGATGATCTCCAAACGTGTCAGCTTTTTCTTGGTCCGATCTTGCCCATTCATTGTTCTCTTTCAGGATGGGTGGTACATGATGGATTTTCCTTTTCAGTCTTCTCGTTGTTTTCCAGAGGGAATAGTTAGTGTTTTTGTCTGCAGACAGATTCTCGAGGAAGGAGTTTGCAGAGTCTTCTCTCAGTTGGTGGATCAATCTTTTGATTTGTTGGGATTCTCTATTGAGATGATTTTTAACGACGGGATCTCTTGTACGCTGCCATTTTTGCCTGGTTCTTCTTTTGTTCTTTACTAGGTTTCTTACTTCCATAGGGTAGTTGTATCCAGGTGTTTTATGAGTAATTGTTCTAGTGTTATCCCACACTGCTTGTTGAATAAGACTGGTAAATTTTGTCACCGCCTCGTCAAGATGATCCCCAGTAGACAGATCAATGTCGAGGGTAATTCCCTGATCTAGTTGTAATTTAAAACTTTCCCAATCCGTAGTTTTATTGCATAAAGTCGGTTTCGCTGGCTTTTTGATGATAGTTTCGCTCAATGTCATGATGATCGATGAGTGATCCGAGTCCAAGTCATAGCTGTCCTCCAAGGTAATGAAATTTGCCGCAAATTTTCTGGTTATGAAAAAATCCAGAACGTCTGGGGTCTTGTTTCTGTCTGTAGGCCAGTAGGTCGGTTTCCCAGTTGAATGTACTTTACATCCAGTTTTTTCTATTGCATTTTTAAGTTCTCTCCCTTTTGTATTATCCAATCGGGAACCCCATAGGGAATGTTTGGCGTTAAAATCGCCTCCAAGGACGAATCTCTCTCCTAGATGTCGGATTATCATTGTGTAATCGTCTTCTTTTAGGTTATGTTTCGGGGGGAAGTAGACTGCTCCCACTTTGAAGTTTTGTTTCATTGACGAAATGCTTAACACTGTCAGCTGAGCTTCCTCTTTTCGAATGTTGAGATCCTCATTGTACTTCAGGTTGTTTTTGATGAAGATTGCACTTCCTCCATGTGCCCGATTGTCTGGGTGAGTGGTATGGTGGGTATTATATCCATTTATTTTAATGTATTGTTGGTTAGAGAGATGAGTCTCTGAGATGAAACAGATGTCAATTTTATTTTCATAAAGGTAGAGTGAGAATTCTTCTTTGCTGTTTAGAATGCCGTTTGCATTCCAGGTACCAATACGTATGTTTGTATGATCCATACTTATTTTTTGGATTTGTTTTTATTGGCTGGAATCTTACTCCCGAGGGCATTTAATTTGTTTGATAGCGTTCTGTTTGATCTCTCTAAGGTCTCAAACTTCTGTATCATGCTTTTCATCATACTCAGCACCTCATTGCTGTTGGTGTTTTGATTAGTAGTGATGTTTTGCTCATTTGTACTTTGTCTGTTGCTGCTCAGTGCTTGGGCATAAGTCAGGTTTTTGGCAGTTCTTGGGTCTGTCAGTTTCTGTTTCCTTGCCGCGTTTCCTGCTGTTTCAGTGTGTACTGGTTTTTTGATGAGCTTTTCACGCATTTGTTGGAGTTTGATTGGTACTTCACATCCCCTGTAGTTGGCCGGGTGGTTACTTCCACAGTTAGCACATTTGGCTTCTACATTTCTAGGTTTCGTACAATCTATAGTAGGGTGCTTGCCTGCACATTTAACACATCTGTGAGTTTTGTTACAGAAGTTTTGTGTGTGCCCGAACCCTTGGCATCTCTTGCACTGAGGAATCATTTTATTTATTCTCAACGCTTCAATTGAGATCTTCATGTTACAGATGTATCTGATTTCATAAATCCTTTTCATTTCAGTTCTGGGACTAAAAGTTAGCATGAAGAGAGGAAGTTTTTTATATTGCTTCTCACCTTCTTCATCTCTAGTGACCCTAAATTTTTGCTTAACATCACAGATTTCAAATCCTTGATCCAAGAGATCACTTTTGATACCGTTTTCACTTGTTGAGACATGTAGGTTTCTCGCCATCACTTTAATGCACCTTTCTTGCTTATTTTCGAAAGAGTACCATTCAAATCCTTCCAGTTTCATTATCTCTGTCACTTTTCTATAGTCATCACTGTTATCAACATTTATTTTCACTTTATTGTCACTCATGCACATAAGTTTATGGTTGATGCCATATAAGGCTTTGTTCAGTAAGGATATGCTGTCAGTGCAGATGATCACTGGTGGTGGTTTAACTGCTTTGGTGGTTTTTTTCTGTTGGGTTTGGTCTTTATTATTGTAATTTTTCTTTGGGGTGGCAGATTTGGTTCTTTTTCTGTTTTCGTTAAGTATCCACTCTGTTTCTCCTTCTACCATTTCCTCTTCTTCATCCCATGTAGGATACTTAAAGGGAGAGTAGGGCCCGGAGCGTTCTTTAACCTGGGCTGGATTACGTTCCACATTTAGTTGGGTACTTACAGCGCGTAGGCTGAAGTCTTTATTTTGATTTTCCCCTTGCAGTGTTGCAATTACATTATTAGCCTGCATTAATTGATTCTCTAGTGTTTTCACTTGGCTCACTAGGAAGTTAACTTGCTCTTGAAGAGCGCGGAGCTGTTGTTCTGGGGACATATGTGGGCCGATTGATTGATTCATCGGCACAAGTGCCTGCGTCATAGATGTATTCTGCACAAGCATTGTCGGGTCTTGACTGATTGGCTGAGTCGCCGTCATTCGTTGCTGCGCTTGAAAATTATTCATAAGGATCTTATTACTAAGGCTAGCATATATACGGTTACTAGCCGTGTCACAGAATAAAATGTTTGTGCTTTATCAGCACTATGTCCGGTCATATAAAATTATTACTAAACATAATTTGTCCAAGATTGTTCATTAATTTTAAATAAAACTTATAAATTAACTTATATTTGCTCGCCAGAATTTAATGCAGAACAATATGCGTCTATAACATTACTCAACGAATAAAGTTTGCATTATTAGACCTATTATCTAAACTTAGCTGCAATAAAGCCAGTCCAAACATATAGCACAAGCCTTATCTCTTCCTTCTCTTATCTGCTCCACTCACAAACATCCGCACTCCACGAGAGTCGAACAGAGACTTTCCCTGACACTACCTAATACAATAATATTACTTCTCCAAACATCCCCTAACAATATAGGAGTGAATCCTGATGCAGAACCCACTTTTTAGTTTCCCTAACACTACCTATTACATTAATATTACTTCTCCAAACATACCCTAACATTATAGGAGTGAATCCTGATGCAGAACCCACTTCTTTGTTTGCCTGACACTACCTAATACAATAATATTACTTTTCCAAACATACTCCAACATTATAGGAGTGAATCCTGATGCAGAACCCACTTCTTTGTTTCCCTGACACTACCTAATACAATAATATTACTTTTCCAAACATACTCTAACATTATAGGAGTGAATCCTGATCCAGAACCCACTTCTTTGTTTCCCTGACACTACTTAATATATTAATATTACATTTCCAAACATACTCTAACATTATAGGAGTGAATTCTGATGCAGAACCCACTTCTTTGTTTCCCTGACACTACCTAATACAATAATATTACTTTTCCAAACATAATCTAACATTATAGGAGTGAATCCTGATCCAGAACCCACATCTTTGTTTCCAATCTTCTGTAATGTTACCATCTTTTTACCAATATATTGCATTTTGTCCATACACCTTACAAATCTGTTGATGAACTTAGGGAGTTTAACTTGCATTCCTTGCATTGAGGAAATTAATTACAAATCTATAGTTCACATGTGGATTTTCAATAAAGTAAACATAATGAAATACATTCTATAAATAAGTAGTGCACCAAAAATGTTGTCTGCTCCTTCATATAAAGTCAAGGTTAATACCATGCATGTGCAGAACTGTGACTGCAGAGCTAAGACTGCAAGAATCACAGGCATGTCTTATATTCTGGAGGAATTTTGTATGATTCACTATAATGCTTTAAACATTTAGTTAGAAAAACATGTATCCCAAATTTGTATTCTTTTGTATTTTTTAGAAAAGAGATACATAAAGACCAACATTAGAATCAAAACACCATCTCTTCAAACTCATCAAGGCAACAATTGTCAACTCTTCTGCAACTATGGTTATCCTCTATATTTACTGCTACAAGCAGTGACTTTGATCTGAATTTTAGGTAAGTTTATCTATATAAACGTTTTTGTAATGTTTTCAATTCAATTTTCTCTTGGCGACAATAGCAGCATCTAAAATGTCTAGTTTCTTAAAACATAAGTGTAGTCATTAATCTGACAGTCACTACCCTAAAATGGGACTTCTTTTCTGACTGTGTAAAAAGTTATTAATTTATATCAATTATAGAATAATATAATGAAATAATATTTGGTACATAACTTTACCAAAAGATTTTTTCATTTACAAAATTTGTTCCTTTACTTTAATTGCTTATATCCCTTGTACCATATGCCTTATGTATGAATGAAAAGTATATGAAATGCTCATTGATTTACTAGGATAAAAAATTGTTTTATACGTATATGATCAAATGAAAAACAAAGTTTTTACATAAAAATAAAACGATGCACAGGTCTGGCTTTTTTGCTATTGTGGAAAAGAATTTTTTTTTAGTTATAAAAAAATACAATACAAATTTAGCATATCATTGTTTTTGTTATAAAGTAGAAAATAATAATATGACATAACATATTCTACATATGTTTATCTGAAATTCTTTTTTTCATTTATACAAAAAAAATATAGAAATAAAATGGTTTTCACTTTAAATACTTTTAGCTCCTGAACCATACAACATAAGGAACAAATTTGAAATGTATGTTAAATCTTCATTGAATCACTGAGATTATAAAATTATTATTTACATTTTATATAAGATAAAACTAAAAACAAAATTCATTTCAATTGATTCCATCTTCATGTGAGCTACTAGTGTTTAACTTAAAACACATGTAAATATGTTACACTTGCATATAGTGGCACCTACTTTTATGATTGTTGAGGTCAGACGTTTTGGTCGATGTGTCCCATTGGAACTCAGACTGTAACTGACCTCTTTCTTGTTATAGGTTAGGGTGGGGTCGAATATAGGGTAGGGATGTTAGTGTATTTTAGAGAGCATTGGTTATGATATCAAAAAGTGTATGTAAGTTATAATGTAACTTATTGACTCACACATACTCAGTTACACCCACTCAGTCACATACATTTGTTGACAACGTAATACTCTCTAAATACACCTACATCCCGACCCTATCTCCCACCCCACCCTAACCTATAATAACCAAGAGGGCAGTTACAATGTTAGTTGACAATGGGACAGATTGCCCAAAACGACCCTCCTCAACAATCATAAAAGTAAGGGCTAATATAGGCAACTGTAACATATTTACAAGTGTTTTAGTCACAACAAAACCTTTTTTATTCAAATAAATCCTATTGTACAATTTTTTTGCAAAGCAATTATCTCCAGATAAATGTACAATATTAGTTACATTAAATAAAACTGAGCAAGGAAATCATTTGTTCTGAAGATTAATGTTTTTCTTGACAATGTGAACTAGTGAAGCAAATGTTTCAATACATTTGAGATATCATAAATATTAATCACTGTAACAATAGTTTATGACTATCCGAACTTTAAATTTTGTAAATTTGGTTAAACTTACTGAGACAGAATGTTTTTGATCTCTATGCGGCGATCTTCATCAGTGTCTTCTACTTGGAGATTTCGGGTCAAGCAGCGATGGTTTTAAAATCAGTTTATCGATAGTATTAAAGAGTATATGTGATTTGTATTGTGTTTCTTCGTTTAATATCTTTGTACTTTGAGTTTTTTGAGTGTCTGTAAACTTCATATTGTTCTAGTGTGTTGAGATGTGGTCCTTTTTTGTTGATGTGTAGGATTTCTAGGACATAGTGAATGTCTGTGTATTTGTGTAGTGTTTCATTTAAGTGATTGTAAGATGCTGAGTTGATGTTCTATTTGTGTTCCTCGACTCTTTATTCAAAGCTGCGATCTGTTTGTTCAATGTAGAATTTGTTGCAGTTTAGGTTGTATACGCCTGGTGCTTGTAGTTCATCTTTGTTCTTGGTATTTTGTTGTATTTTGTATTGTAACTTGTTATTAGTTTTGTATGCTATTTTGTATCCTGTTTTTTGAAATTTGCAGTTTTTGTTGTTGTTTTGTTTATGAATGGTGATGTGATATATTTGTTTTCCCTGTCTGTAATGGTACTTTTAGTGTTTTTTTTTTATTTTGTACCATAGTTTGTCTATTATTGTGGTGTTCTATCTATTTGTGTATGCTAAATATTTAATTGTGTCTAGTTCTTTGTATATGTATTCTGTGGTCATTGGAACTTCTTTAAGTCAATGAAGCATGAATCTGAAGGCGGCGTGTTTGTGTTGGATAGGGTGGTTTGAGGTGTTATGGATAAGTGTGTCTGTTGTTATGGATATCCTGTAAATGTTGAATCTGTGTTTTTGTGTGTGGATTTTTGTTATGGTTAGGTTGAGGAAGTTTAGGGATCAGTTGGTTTCAATCTCTGAGGTGAAGTGAAGTTTTGGGTGTATTTTATTAATGTAGGTGAGGAGTTTTTCGCATTGATGGGAGTTGCCTCTGTATAGTGTTATGATATCATCGATGGATCTGTACCAGTAAATGATTTTGTGTGCGTGTGTATTATTTGTGAGTATCTTGGTGTTTTCTATGTGTTGTAGGAAAATTTCACTCAGGACACTACTGATAGGACTTCCCATGGGTAGGCCATCTGGTTGTGAAGTTTGAGTTGTGGGTGAAATAGTTTTTTTTGGTGATGGTTTGGAGGATGGTTAGTATTTCGGTAACCTGAGTTTTAGGTATGTTGTTTTGCATTAATTGGGTTTGTAGGATGTTGAGAGTTTCGGGTATGGCTATGTTGTTGTACATATTTGTTATGTCGAGTGATAGTAGTGTTGAATTGTGTGGTATGTTTATGGCTTTTATTTTATTTATGAGGTTTGTTCTGTTTTTTATGGGTGTTTCTGTGTTTAAGTTTATAGATTGTCTGATTATTTTGTTCACATATTTTGCTAGTTTATGTGCAGGGGCATTCTGGTAGTTGATGGTGGCTCAGATGGGGACATTGGATTTGTGAATTTTAGGGAGAGCGCAAGGGGTAGGTACAATTACTAAACAAAAAGCGGAAATAGTTTACATTAAATATAGTATTAAAACCTTATACAAAAATAAAACCTTTCTAAAATATAGGTTACACAAACTTCACGTAAATCTCGTTAACATGATCGGACACGAACTCACATTACAAATGGTAACAGACACTAGGTTGTATTTTAGGCCTTTGTTTATTAAATTCATTTTGTGTTGTGTGAATTTGGTATTAGTGAGGTTAACTGTTTAGGGGTAGAATTTTTGTGTAGGTTGAGAGTATGTTGTTTTTTGTTTTACATAATAGTTGATTAATTTTTTTCTTGTGTTTAATTTTGATGTTTATTATACTATTTGTTGCCCAATTATTAGTGTCTGTTACCATTTGTATTGTGAGTTTGTGTCCGATCATGTTGGCGAGGTTTAGGTGAAGTTGGTATATTCTATATTTTAGAAAATCTTAATTTTTTTATAATGTAAACTTTGTTTAATGTAAACTATTTCTACTTTTTGTTTAGTAACTGTACCTGCCCTCAGTGCTCTCCCTAAAATTCACAAATCCAATGTCCGCATCCGAGCTATCATCAACTACCAGAATGCCCCTGCACATAAACTAGCAAAATAAATGAACAAAATAATGAGACAATCTATGAACTTGTTCTAGTGTGCTGAGATGTGGTTCTTTTTAGTTGAAGTATAAGTTTTCTAGGTTATGGTAAATGTTTGTGTATTTGTATCCTGTTTCTTTTATGTGATTGTAAAGTGTCGAGTTGGTGTTCTGTTTTTGTTCTTCGACTCTTTGTTTAAAGCTGCGGTAAAGTGATTGAAAAAAACATTGTATGTCAAAATAAAACCTCCTCCTTGGGTTAGAAACTATCTGACTTAGTTGTATCTTTTCATTAAAATTCTTTACTTGGGCAAGCATAAGCAACCCATCAATTCACCTCTGCCGAATGCACAGTGGTGGTTCCACTTCACTTCGGAAATTGAAACCAACCGATCCCTAAACTTCCTCGACCTAACCATAACATAAAGCCAGACACAAAAATACAGCTTCAACATTTACAGGAAATCCATAACAAAAGACACACTTTTCCACAACACTTCACACCACCCTATCTAACACAAACACGCCACCTTCAGATTCATGCTTCATAGACTTAAAGAAGTTCCAATGACCACAGAAAACATAAACAAAGAACTAGACACAATTAAATATTTAATTAAACAATTAAACATCAAATAAAGTAACCCACAAATTTCAAAAATCAGGATACAAAATAACATACAAAACTAATAACAAGTTACAATACAAAATACAACATTGCACCAAGAACAAAGATAAACTACAAGCACTATGCATATACAAACTAAACTGCAACAAATGTAACAAATTCTACATTCAACAAACAGGTCGCAGCTTTAAACAGAGAGTCGAGGAACATATACAGATCATCAACTCAGCATCTTAACAAGCGCAATACAAATCATACATACTCTTTGATACTATTGAAAACCTGCCCATAAAACAGTCAACGCTTGACCCAACATCTCCAAGCAGAAGACACTTGAGGACAGCCGTTTCGGGAACCCACCCTAACCTAGGTAAACCTTGAGATTAGTTACGGTCTGAGTTGACAAAGGGACACATTTCCCGAAACAGCCATCCTCAACAAGCAAAGTAAGTGCTACTATAGGCAAGTTTAAAAAATTTAAAAGTGTTTAGCAGTTATTTTAATAACACTATATTATTATTCTAATGTTTTTGAAATAACATCAGTTTAGTACTAATAGGAAGGTAGGTATCATTATCTACATTATTTCTTTTAAATTGTGGAATGAAACAGTATATTGTGTAATATTTTATTTAAATAAACTTCATTAAGATTTTTAGAATTTATTTTTAGATTTAAAAACCATATCTTACTCAGAAATCTTTTCCTTTTGTTTCAGGTTTTTGTAGTCTGAAGCCCAGAGCTTGCAGACAGCAGGTCAGTGTTAGTTTAAGCCGGAGTCCGTTATAAAAATTTTACTTGATACACAAATAATTTCGCGTTTAGCTGTCGCGCTGGAATTTAAGTATGTGTTAGCAAGTAGTGCTCATGTCAGCTAACCAGTGTATTCATCATATCTTTGTTTGATTTTCTTTCCTTTTTTAAATGGCTAAAGCCAAAAAGATTTCATCTTAAATAATTTAAAACCTTCAGAGAGCAGGGTGGTTTTATCACAGGCCTCATTTGGCCTATATGTACTTTCTCTTTCAGGTACCTTTATGTTTTCAGCTATTTTTTAAAAATTTTCAGGTATTTTTTTTTAAATTTCAGACCCGGAGAAGCCCACCCTTCAGTAAATATTTAGTTAGTTTTAAGTTACCACTCCTGTCTCTGATTCCCAGTAACGCAAAGATGTGATAGAGTTCCCTGAAATGTAATGGAATAGAATTTTGGATCCGTTCGCTGCTGACACACAGTATCTATAAACGGTATCGGTTCCTTTATCACATTATCCCTCTTTTTTCTGTTTCATTACATTTCTCTAATTTATATAAAATTGATTTGAATTTATTATTCATCTTAATTTTAAACTAAAGTTGAATACTGTCTGATTTTTCATAACCAATTCTAATAACACAAATAAAATAATAAAATTATTTGATTAAAATTTTTAAAATACCACTTTTCAAGAAATTATTTTTTTAATTGTGTTAAAAAAAATTAATGAACAAAACTTTCTAACATATACAATTTGGAGATAACATATCTCAATTTTTGTCCATTTATAAGTCATCTGTTAGGTTTAGTTTAGTAGGTCAGGGATTGTTTTAACCTACTGTATTCTATATACCTTCTACAACAACAAGTCCTAGTATTTATGTTTTATACTTAAATTGCTTTCAGTATTTGACTCAGATTAGCCATTCTTAAATTAAAAGAAAAAACATTAAAAACACAAATTATTAAATAATTTTTAAAAAAAACATTTAAAAAAATAATGTATACTTATAAACAACTTATACTAAAAGAGAGACTAAAATAATTAAAATAATTTATTGAGGTAATAATATGAAATAGAAAAACAAAGAAAAATCATGCGAAGAGAACAAATTTACACATTACACATAACAGTAATTTAATTCTTAACTTTAAAAAAATGTTAGCTATAAATGTTTAACTATAAATATTTATTTTGTTTCAATATATAATATTCATTTATATGTTAAAAATATCTTACTAACACAAAGTTAAATGAAATCAATATATACCCCCATGATATGGCTTTTTCCAATATTTTTATAGCTTTTTTAAAAACAATTTATTAAAATAAAAATTTATTAAATTTGAATACAAATAAAAAATGAAGAAGAAAATATTTAATTTAATATAAAATAATTAATTTTAAGAATCAAATAAGTAAATAGACTTAAAATTGGAATAATTTTTATTAAAAGTATTACACTTATCAGTAGAGTTAGGTAATGAAAAATACGAAGACAAGGAATCAATTTTTGTAAAAAGATCTAAATTAATGTACAGATGTAAGGAAGTCCCTATATGGTCAGCTGGCATGTGTTTAGAATATACTCTAGTTGTAAGTCTTGATCACATTTCATAAACAACAATCTAAATAGATTTTTGTAGAATGGTTTTAGTACTAAGAAAAATAATCTTTCAAGTATAACAGACACAAAAAACATAATATACTTTGAAAAAATGAAGTTTTAACTTCCCATCTAATAAATTAAACTAAAAGAATTTTAAATTTATCCTACAATAAAAAAATATTTTCATTTATTGATACTATAGAAATAAATATACTATGTAATTAAACATGCATATACTATATATATATATATATATATATATATATATATATATATATATATATATATATATATATATATATATATTATAATAAAGATGATTATTTTTTCTTGATTTGTTATAATTATTAAATAACTTCAAAAAGTTCATAATCAAGATATATTTTATTCAACATTTACAATTATGCTGAAGCTTTTCGCCGGAGTATAGTTCCAGCATTCTCAAAGACTACTCAAATATATATATAAACATGTTCTAGTATATACTAGAAAAATATCAAGAACCATTTCTAAAAAAAATTAGTAACTTTTTATATAGATGGTTTGATTTAGATCTTGTCAAACAAACAATATAAAATTTTTGTTTATTTTTATAATATAACACGAACTGCAAGTTCATTGCAGTGTTTTTATTGTACATTCTGAAGCTTTTATTCAATATATGCTTACTGATATCACTTACTGACATTTTTCAGTAGACACGTTTTGTACTAGATCAGTGCATTGTTCGATGATGTAGGTCACGGACAGTACAATATACCTAAGGTAGCAGTGCTTCGGGCAGTTTAAACCCGCTGCCAAGTTTATTAAAAAAAAAATAGGTCACTTACAAGATATCATGGTACAATGATGTTAGAATATATTTACAAAAGTAATACTATTGCATAAGTAGTGTCAGGGAAACAAAGAAGTGGGTTCTGCATCAGGATTCACTCCTATAATGTTAGAGTATGTTTGGAAAAGTAATATTATTGTATTAGGTAGTGTCAGGGAAACAAAGAAGTGGGTTCTGCATCAGGATTCACTCCTATAATGTTGGAGTATGTTTGGAAAAGTAATATTATTGTATTAGGTAGTGTCAGGGAAACAAAGAAGTGGGTTCTGCACCAGGATTCACTCCTATAATGTTAGAGTATGTTTGGAAAAGTAATATTATTGTATTAGGTAGTGTCAGGGAAACAAAGAAGTGGGTTCTGCATCATGATTCACTCCTATAATGTTAGAGTATGTTTGGAAAAGTAATATTATTGTATTAGGTAGTGTCAGGGAAACAAAGAAGTGTGTTCTGCATCAGGATTCACTCCTATAATGTTAGAGTATGTTTGGAAAAGTAATATTATTGTAATAGGTAGTGTCAGGGGAACAAAGAAGTGGGTTCTGCATCAGGATTCACTCCTATATTGTTAAGGTATGTTTGGAGAAGTAATATTATTGTATTAGGTAGTGTCAGGGAAACAAAGAAGTGGGTTCTGCACCAGGATTCACTCCTATAATGTTAGCGTATGTTTGGAAAAGTAATATTATTGTAATAGGTAGTGTCAGGGGAACAAAGAAGTGGGTTCTGCATCAGGATTCACTCCTATATTGTTAAGGTATGTTTGGAAAAGTAATATTATTGTAATAGGTAGTGTCAGGGGAACAAAGAAGTGGGTTTTGCATCAGGATTCACTCCTATATTGTTAAGGTATGTTTGGAGAAGTAATATTATTGTATTAGGTAGTGTCAGGGAAACAAAGAAGTGTGTTCTGCATCAGGATTCACTCCTATAATGTTAGAGTATGTTTGGAAAAGTAATATTATTGTAATAGGTAGTGTCAGGGGAACAAAGAAGTGGGTTCTGCATCAGGATTCACTCCTATATTGTTAAGGTATGTTTGGAGAAGTAATATTATTGTATTAGGTAGTGTCAGGGAAACAAAGAAGTGGGTTCTGCACCAGGATTCACTCCTATAATGTTAGCGTATGTTTGGAAAAGTAATATTATTGTAATAGGTAGTGTCAGGGGAACAAAGAAGTGGGTTCTGCATCAGGATTCACTCCTATATTGTTAAGGTATGTTTGGAGAAGTAATATTATTGTATTAGGTAGTGTCAGGGAAACGAAGAAGTGGGTTCTGCACCAGGATTCACTCCTATAATGTTAGCGTATGTTTGGAGAAGTAATAATATTGTATTATGTAGTGTTAGGGGTCAGGGAAACAAAATAATGTGTTTTGTACCAGGAGATACTATTGTAATATAAAGTGCATTCGAAAAATAAGAATAATGTTAGGGAATTAAAGTATTTGGTTCAGCCTAAGGATCTTTTTTACCTAGTCTCTTTTTGTATGGTTTTTATTGTACTGCTACACTTAAAATGCTTACAAATATAACACATCACTAATTACATATTTCAAAGAATCAGTAAAGATAGGAAGTACAAATAAAAATACAATGCAGATACTGTTTAAATTACAATTACACCTAAAGGTAATTTTTTAACCATATAAATCTACACAATTCAATAATACTTTTCAAAATATCATATTATTTCAGGTTGAACATACAAATCTTTTATATAAAATATTTATTATAAACTATAAAACTAAACTTTTTATTTGATAAAACTTTGATTACAATGTCATACCTAATGTACTAGACTAAAGATATTCATTGTTATATGTTTATTGTTCAGTTTGTGAGAAAATATATAGTATGCCATTACAGAATTTAAATTCAGGACCTTTTAACAATAAATTTTACTAATTATTACTCAACTTTTGACAAACATTATTTAGTATAATTTTTCATTGACAATATTATTTTAGATCAAGTTAAAATACTTTTAAAATCTATTGGGTTTGTTGTATTTGAAATGGATCAAGATAGTTTTTAAGCTTTATTTACTTAACTTGTACTTTCTCTTTCAGTCCACCTACTCTTAGAGCTCAGAGAAGGGTGAGTATAATCTTCTCTGAGCTATCATCAGACACACACTAGAATAAGCAGAAGTTACTTCTGTGACGTCTAGCACCACTAACATATACACACACTTGACAAATAGCCAAGTGTTACACTTTACACTATCAAGATGCTGCGGAGAAATACCTCCATTAGTAGAGGTCACATCTGAGGTAAGCTCTATAGACTTTGGGGGGTTGAATTTAGATACCGCGGTCCCTTTGTCATTTTATGACATTTTGTTAGGATTGATAGGATGTCTTATTTTAGGATTTTTTGTGTAGGATGTTTTGTGTTATTATGCATCTGTTTCAGGTTTTTAGGTCTTTTCATAACTCAACAGGAAACATGAATGTTTTTTTCAAAATCTTCAATAATAGAAGAGTTTTGACAGATTCAGCATTTTCTACATCATCGAATGGGCTCTTTTAGTTCTAAGCAATTTTAGTTTTAAATTTTTCTCTTATTATGAAACAGGAAACATTTTAGTTGGTTTTTATGATATCAAAAGAAGAAAAGAAGATCTGATTCTCATTATGAAACAATAAACTTGTTTTGGTTGATTTTTATGACATCAAAAGAAGAAAAGAAGATCTGTGATTCCAGCAGATAGTGAAGAAATGTCCTGCAGAAAATAAATTATGTGAGTAAATTATGTTACTATCTGTTGTTAACATTTATGTGTGATTCTGATAAAATACCATTACATAAGAGATTGATACAGGGTCGGTTCACTGGGGTGAAGCTATTTGTATGAAACACAATTTACCTCTAATAATGTCTCTGATGTAATGGTTGTGTGTATGTGTGGTATGATGTTTGTGTGTGAATGTTGAGGCATTTTTATTGATACTAGTAAAGTTAATGTTCATTTTAATTTTTCCAAAACAGTCTCAGAGTTCTTGTTTGGACAGTGCCACAATTCTTTTAGAAAACGGAGTGTTACATGAAGAGACAATAGGGAAATTGGAGTTAGAGGAGCTTAGTAGATATTCAGATTTGGCAGTACCTAGAGTCAGAAATGGATACAGACCAATGAAAGAATAACAGAAGGTTAAATAGGTATGTTTATGATATTGAGTCTTTTATAATTTTTAGTTTTAAATCACCTCTGGTCCATCTGGATAAATTTTGATATTTATTGATGAATAAAATTTTTTCTAGATCTCTTCTGCTTATCATTAAAATTAAAGTTTTATAGGCCATGCCTATATTAGTTTTCCCAAACTTCTGTGATGAAGAAAAATCACCTAGAATTCCAAGTCTGTAACGTCTTGAGTAATTTTTTGATATGGAATATTATTTGGGATTTTTATGCATTCGTAATGAAGAAGTTAAAAATTGTTTTTGTACACATGACATACCTATAAGACTCAGAGTTAGCACAGTTAACTTATTCACCCTTATTACAGACTGCTAGAAGAAATTGCAAATTGCTAGAAGAATATTCATGGCTGAGTTGGCAAAAGCATTTGCAAGTCTTATCTTTTGAAAATAGCTTCAATTGAAAATCTGTCTTGAGCAGAGTATAAAAAATATAACTTGTCAAGAATGTCCTACTAGGAGTCAAAATCCACGTATATTTGTTACCAAATTATGAAATGTTAAAACAATTATTTTTTTACTAATATAAATTATTATTTTAAAATTTATTCATAAAACACTTCATGAAAATTGAAGAACTAGCCTATACTACTTATATAAAGTCTAATTGTTTGAAACAAAATTTACACAGAATTTGGTTTCATTTTAAAAAATTTTGGAGGAAAGGCCCCATGATGTGCGTACTGTCAAATAATGAAGAACCGTTATATGAAACAGAAGGGTCATGAATGTACTAGATCAAACTGTCGAGAGCATACTAGAATAAAGGTCTCAATTTGCACTATGTGTCATGAAGGAAATTAAAATGGCAGCTAGTTTACTAGCCGTCACGTCTTTCAACTCGCTTCATCTAAACATTTCCTGTAAATTTATTTTAAATATTTTCATACTGCTAAGTTGTTCTAAAATTTGTATATTACATATCTCTTAACCATTTTTTACATAACAATTTAGACTTTAATGAAAATGTTTGCTACAATTAATGAGTTTGTAAATGTTAGATGCTCCCTATACGGCGACCATTTATGTTACAAAACAGGATGCAAACTATCGCGAGTTGATAAAAGAAATTCAGTGTCTATGTGGAAAATTCAGCGGTGAGTTGTCTCCAGATTAAACAGGTAATGTTGGGAGAAAAATAAATAGCTAAGATGTTATCTTGTTACCAGAAAATAAAAAGAGATGAAATATTTTATTGAAGTAAAATAACATAAATGAAAATGCTACATTAAGGTAATGATAAAGTGAAGGAATACTAAAGGAAACTTAACATACAAATTAATATAAAGAATGTTTCGGTTGAATAGGTTCAAGTGTAGTACCTAGCATGTGTTGTAAGTTCTAATATGTGTGATGAAATGAAAAGGAAATTTATTTGAAGGGTAACACGCTACAAATGCAGGGGAAGTATACAAATCCCTATAAATGCAACTTACATTATCATTAAGTAGTGTAAGTCCAGTCTGACAGTATGGACTTCATCCCTACATTACATATTTAAAGGCTGTGCACTAATGGTTCACAATTTATATTATCAGAAGGATTTTAAAATTAGAGAAAGCTTTTAATATAGCCAACTATATTCCTAGGGTTAAACGCAGCAGTCATTTATTACGTCACACTTTTATACAGTGACCTACCTGACACTGAGGAGTAATAGAATATACCTTGTATATCTTTAGAGAGTGTTTAAAAAGAATGATATTTAATATTATTATCTGTTTCCACAAAAGCTATGAAACTTATCCATACAAGTTGGTTGTGTCTTCTCATACAACCAAAGCTATATTATAATAATTTTCCCATTCAATTTCCTGCAAAGATATCTTAACAATAGTGATTGTTTATTATATTTGTTTACTTCAATAGATCGAGCTATCCTGTTACAATTTTATACTTTGAAAAGGGATAAAATTCATTTAAACTTTTAAATATGTATTAGGAAGAGTCTATTTTAATTATCTGTAAACCAACTTCCATCTTTAACATGTCCCATGAGGGACTAAGTTGAAAATGGTAAGTCAATGACAGGAGCATACTTTTTTGTAAAACGTTTTTACTTATGTGACACAAATATGGACATGACAAAACACTTTTTATAGTGAAAAGAGGCAAGCAATTCAGCATCACATGTTCAACTTGGGGCTTAAGACTAAATTTTTATTAATAAAAGACGGTTGATATATGAGTCAATAATATTTATTTTCAAAATAACTGCGACATTTCAAAAGCTAGTTTACCATTTTGAGGTAAGGCCAGGAGTGGTTACTTGCCTTTGCAATGGCCACTCTTTGTTAATGCATGGATGGTTGACACTCTTGATGCGACAAGAGGATCCACCACTATGTAGTTTTGTGGAAGTACCATCACAGTCAAGCACATTCCGCTTGATTGTGTTGAGTTGACTGATTAGTAAATACGTTACGATCTTTGAGGTAGTTTATAGGTGGTTTTAAGGGACGATGCCATGGCTATCAACCATGTCATCGTTTTCTTATGCCAGCTGAATCTATTTAAATTTTGTAAAATTTAAATTTCTTTAACTTTAGATAATTAAAATTAGTTTTAACTATTTATTTTATTTTGATTAGTTTCATTTATGGAAATTTCATTTCAAATAACACTTGATGATAACCTTGATTGATTTTTCATCTGGAGAAAAAAAAGTTTTTAATATCAAGACTTGTGAGTGTATATATACAAATTAATACTATATTGTTGTTTAAATGACAAACCTTATCCTCAGGTTTTTTAAGACTTATAATTATATTCAATTTTGTTAGCTGTGAAAATTAAAAAAATTACAAAAAAACATTACATTTTGAATTAGACAATTCAAATACCATGATAAAAAAATATGAGATGATATATAATGTTTCAATGATTTATGTCATAATTTTAGTGGTATTACTACAAAATCCCAACATTGTGAGTTCATATACAGCTGTGTATTTATTTAATAATAGCCATATTAAAAAAAAGATTGGGACCACTGATGAACTACCTACAGATTTTCTTTCTAACCTTTTGCATACTAAAGAATACAAAATTCATTTCCCTTACATATTGTTCCTGTGGTCCTTAATTATTGCAATATAGAGTACTGTACTCTGTTTATGAAATCTCTGTATTTCATGAAGAAGTCATCTTGAAAATTGTAGAAATTCCATAAAAAGAGCAAGAGTTATAAAATACAACATCAAGAGTTCAGTAGTGCAATGTTTTAGAATAAAATGTTGGGGAAACCCCCAATACTACAAAAATAATAAAAAATAGCTAATATTACAAGGTACCTAAGAATAAACCTTTATGTATATTTCCATTACCATGTGATCATCAACAGATAGTCTTATTACAAAATTACAATTTAGAATACAATAATTTACAAACTAGACTGACGCCAACCCTTCTCCACCTCCTCTCTGCCTTCGACTAATAAACAATGGTCTGCCATCTTGAGCCATGTCAGTAATATAAACTATAGGCAAAGGGAATATATAGAATAAAAACTAATTAAAATAATGCAACATAATATATTTAAAATAAAACTAGTGAAGCAAAGAATATAGAGGTAAGTTAGGCCCTTTATCTATATTCATTAATTTATCATTTGAGCTAGCCATCAAAGGTTTAATTTTTAGGTAACTTTTAATATTAGTTGCTTTTTTATTTGTTAATTCCAACTTCACGTGAGGTACTAGTTCTTACTAAACACTTGTAAATACAGTATTTACAAACTTGCCTATACTAGCACTTACTTATATTTGTTGAGGATAGCTATGGGAGATCTGTTTAGGTTAGCTGAGATAGTTATGGGAGATGTGTCCCATTGTCAACTCAGACCGTAACTGATTTCAAGGTTTACGTAGGTTAGGGTATTAGTGTGTGGGTGGGATATCATGGTGATCTGGGTGTATTTTGTGATTATTATAGGAGTTATAATGTCAAAAAGTTTGTGTGAGTTGTAATGTAATTGTGTATTGAGTATGTGTGTAGGGTGTAGTTTGAAGTGTCTGTATATTTCGTATTGTTTGGTTGTGTAGCGTTGGTTATTTCTGTGTTGTTTATGAAGAATTTGTAGGTAAGATGTTATGTCTATGTAGTCATGCTTTGTGGAGTTGAGATGATCGGCGAAGTTTGATTGGTCGCTATTGTTTGTTAGTGCTTTTATATGTTCTTGGTAACATGTGTAGAAGGAACTCCCTGTCTGGCTTATGAAAAAACTGAGGCACGAACTACAAGTTAGTTTGTAAACTCCAGTGGTGTTGCCGTTAATTTTGTTGTTGGGTTTTAATTGTTTATTGAAAGTGTTGTGTGTGGAGTAGGCTATTTTGTAGTTGTATTTCCGTAGTGTGTTGGTTAGATTGTGGGTTTTGGAAGATCTGTATGGTATTGGTGAGTATTTTATGGGATTGTTGTGTTGTGTGTTTATATTTGGGTTAATAGGTTCATTTTTTGTATAATTTGTCAATCATTGTTGTGTTGTATCTGTTACTTTGTGCTGAACTAGACGCTTACAACACCATGATATATCGCCTGCTTGAAACACCGTTAGACAAAGAAGAACAGTACCAGGAGTTAATAACCATAAAACATAGCATAGTTACGGTCTGAGTTGACAATGGGACACATCTCCCGAAACGCCCGTCCTCAACAAATATAAGTAAGTGCTACAATAGGCAAGTTTGTAAATATTTACAAGTGTTTAGTTGCTTTTGTGATATTGGGTTTTTCCAATATTTTTATTGTAATAATTTAATATACAATATCAACAACACAGTGGTACAATATATTACAATGAACATATTGGAAAGAACCCCAATACCATAAAATTAATCAAAAATAAGAAATAAAACATGGTCCTCAAGATTAAACCCTTTTGAACATTTCGATGACCATGTCATCATCATCATCAGAGGGTCTTATTACAAATTTATAATCTAGCAAACAAGAAGTTACAGACTAGCGCGATGATAATTCTAGTTTGTAACTTCTTATTTGCTAGATTGTAATTTTGTAATTAGACCCTCTGATGATGACATCGTCATCGAAATGTATATAAGGTTTTCATCTTAAGTAACTTCTTTTATTTGTTATTTTTGTGGTATTGGGGTTCTTTCCAACATTTTCATTCTAGTAATAATTTTAAGCCAAAGGATTTCAAGAATTTTTTCATCTATGGCAAGGGCAAATTCATCCTTAACTAAAGACGGACTACTATTTCAGTTGTTATGCAATTTACATATCTATGATTGAATTTTCTTCTTACCAATATATTGCATTTTGTCCATACACCTTACAAATCTGTTGATGAATTTAGGGAGTTTAACTTGCATTCCTTAACATTGAGGAAATTAATTACAAATCTATAGTTCACATGTGGATTTTCAATAAAGTAAACATAATGAAATACATTCTATAAATAAGTAGTGCACCAAAAATGTTGTCTGCTCCTTCATATAAAGTCAAGGTTAATACCATGCATGTGCAGAACTGTGACTGCAGAGCAACACAGGCATGTCTTATATTCTGGAGGAATTTTGTATGATTTACTATAATGCTTTAAACATTTAGTTAGAAAAACATGTATCACAAATTTGTATTCTTTTGTATTTTTTAGAAAAGAGATACATAAAGACCAACATTAGAATGAAAACACCATCCCTTCAAACTCATCAAGGCAACAACTGTCAACTCTTCAGCAACTATGTTTATCCACTATATTTACTGCTACAAGCAGTGACTTTGATCTGAATTTTAGGTAAGTTTATCTATATAAACGTTTTTGTAATGTTTTCAATTCAATTTTCTCTTGGCGACGATAGCAGCATCTAAAATGTCTAGTTTCTTAAAACATAAGTGTAGTCATTAATCTGACAGTCACTATCCTAAAATGGGACTTCTTTTCTGATTGTGTAAAAAGTTATTAATTTATATCAATTATAGAATAATATAATGAAATAATATTTGGTACATAACTTTACCAAAAGATTTTTTCATTTACAAAATTTGTTCCTTTACTTTAATTGCTTATATCCCTTGTACCATATGCCTTACGTATGAATGAAAAGTATATGAAATGCTCATTGATTTACTAGGATAAAAAATTGTTTTGTATATAAATTAGAATGTGATTATTGTAATAAAGTTTATATAGGACAAACTAAGAAAAAACTTAAAGATAGATATAAAGAGCATTTTAATGCATATAAAAAGCCAGAAATTTATAAATCAAATTTTGCTAGTCATTGTATTAATAATAATCACATATTTCCTAACATTGATAATATGATACTTGTAAAAGAAATTAACAAAGGCCTGAGAATGAATATTTATGAAGCTTTAGAAATACATAAATATAATACTAATAATGAGTTGATAAATGAACAAATACAAGTAAAATCTAAATTTGATAATATATTCAGTGTTTGTAATGTTAGGGCAGCAAAATAAAATAATAAAAACAATTTTTAACAACATTGTAATTGATTTGGCATAGCTATTTATTTGATCTAATTTGCACATATGTTAATTTTAATTGTTTAATATTCCTGATGATATTGGTACTGTTAGCCAACGAAAAGCTTTGAATTGTAAATTCAATTATAATTCTTGTATTTGTATTTTGACTAAGTTCTTTATATATATATTTAATAAATATTTTAATTCCTGTTTTTAGGTAACATTCATCAAGACCACTCCTATCTGTAAAACCACCAGCATCAATGACCGGCACCTACATCAGCACCATTCAACACCTACCTACATCAGCACCAGCAACACCTATCTCAGCACCATCAACGCCTTCATCATCATCAAATTTCAGACTGCGTCCTTGTTATATTAATCAGGTAACTTTTTCCATTTCTATTTTAAAATTATACAGTCGGCGCCGCTTATTGTTATCATATTTGTCAGAAGCATATTTGATAACAATAACCGAACGATAACAATAACCGAATGCTTAATCACGATGTAGTCTACAGCCGTACTGCATTGAACTCGCTGTATTATTGCCACAACTGTTTGTTCTGAACGATCCTACCTTTAAGCCTATCATTACATCAAGTAATTCTAATTCTGTAACACTAATTAAACTGTACTTACCAAATTTTGATGCTACTCCGGACAGTTTTATGTACAGTAGTAGAATTTCTGTAATTTAGTTTTCTACTTGTTAAAATTAGTGGGCATATTTCATGTCAGTTTATTTTATTCGACTGTAGATTTTTTTTTAAACACTGAATCTAGCATAATTGAAAAAAGTACAGTATATAGAACTACGTAAAACACTTGATCAAAACATTTTAACACATAAAACTTCATTATAAAACACTTCAATCTTATTTACACTTCAAATTTACATTTACTTTTTCTCGAAGAATTCCTTTATATGTGACTGTCTGTAGTCTTCTCGTAAAATATTGTTTATAAATTGTTCATATTCATAATGTTTGTTGAAATTTTCTGCTTTTTGTTGAACAAACTGCCTTAGAATCTCAAGAGCTTGGTGAACTTCCTGCTTATATCTTTGCGGTACACATTTATCATTTTCGTCATCATCGGTGCCTTCTTCTTTTTCAGTAACTTTTGATGTTGAAGCAACTACCTCACAAATATCGTCTTCAGTTATTTCCGCTGCTGTTTCAATACTATCGTCAACTTCCATCCACTCAGTATATTCTTTTAAGGACAAATCGAAAGGCTTCAAGTTCTCTTCAGAGTCTTCCTCAGATGTAGCTTGCTCTCGATTTTCTTCAACAAAAAAACCACCTTTTCTAAAGCAATTTTTCAGTTTTTTCAGAAACTTCATTCCAAGATTTTGCTATTAGATGAATAGCATCGAGTAAAGAAGTTTTTTTTAGCCAATTCATTTGAGATAAGGGTTTGAAATTCATCCATATTTTCTATAATTCTAGCACGCATCTCTCGTCGATAAAAACTTTTGAGATTTTTAATTATGCCTTGGTCACATGACTGAATAATTGATGTAGTATTGGCCGGAAGGTAAATCACTTTGATGTGTTTTAGCGTAGTGCTTGTGTCATTATGTGCAGTGCAGTTGTCTAGTAGAAGGACAATGTTGCGTTTAAGGCTGGTATCCTAATTAGTCAGCCATTCATTAAAAATTTTTTATGTCATCCAAGCATTGGAGTTTGAATGATATTCAACCGGTAGCTTTTTGATACTTTGAAAACAACGTGGATTTTTAGATTTACCGATAATTAAGAGTTTTTCTTTATGACCGACCATGTTAACACAACACAAAACAGTTATTCTTTGTTTACATATTTTACAGCCGTTAGCAATATCATTTTTAAATAAGTAAGTATGTTCGGGTAAAGCTCGATAATAAAGTCCTGTTTCATCTGCATTGTATATACAGCTAGGAGAATACTCGGCCAAAATCTTTGGCCATTCGTATTGTAACCAGTCCTCAGCTCCAACAAAATCAGCATTTCTTTTTTCACCACACGTTTTCTTGTAAACAATGTTTTCCCTTTTCTTCCATCGATTGAACCATCCATCTGTGGCTTTAAAATCCTGTTTTCCTATTTGTTTGGCAAGATCCTCAGCTTTTAGACGCATTAGTGGGCCGTCAACTCGAGCATCTTTTTCGCGAACATTTTTAAACCACAATTTCAAAGCTGATTCCACTTGCGGATCCTTCCCAGAACGATGTCTTTTGTTGTCAACATTTGCATTACACTTTGATAATGACAAGATTTTTTCTTTGTTGTTCAATATTTTACATAAGAGAGGTTGAGAAGCAGCATTTCTTTGACTCATTTTTGGTAATTTACTGTACCTATCTAGAATATCAAGTTTTTGTTTAAGACTTGAATCGCGTTGTTTCTTTTGAGATTCGGACATCTTGCTATACTGTCCTTTGAATCTTCAAGTGACACTAAACTCTACAAAACAAACGAAAAAGATCTTTAAAAATTAAGTTATGTAAAATCACACTGAAATACTGTAATAAACGTTCATAAAAATTCACTGTTAAAAAATACAGTAGGACTGTACTGTAAATGGCTCAGTAGTTACATCAACTAATGTTAACAAACAACTAAAGACGACTCAAGCGAGGCTGGGGTGTTTGCGTAAACAAAGAGTAAGGGAGACATTCTGAGAACTGTGCTAAGTGCTGAAACCGTTATAAAGTATTTCTGTCATTCTAAAAATAAACATTCTATGAATTGGGCGTCATTGTGTGTTGCACGTGCTGTTTACACTACTTTGTAGACATTTTTACTTGGTCCATGCTAGTATACGTTGGCGCATATGATTTTGCATGGCAAATTAAATGATAATAATAAGCGAACAGATGATTACAATAAGCGGCGTAATTACAATGTATTAATATACGTCCGTGTTTGTTTTTCAATGTAATGATAACAATAACCGAATGATAAAATTAACCGTGATCACAATAATTGAGCGAGCCCTTCTACTGTTGTTGGGTTCACCTTGTCAATGCTGGATGAGATTCTAGCGAAACGTCGGAACTGCAAATTTATGGACTGCAGAATGAACGGATGTACTTTAGATAGTAACTATTCATCATATATTTTCATCCGTGAAGGAATATGTATCAGCATATATATATAAATTTATAGGTTAGTTTTGGTTGGTAAAAGATTATTTAGATTTTTTGGACTAGGAGACTGACAGACTTACCTTGGTAAGAGTCCACTCTGTAGTCTTGAAATAGGAACACATAAAAGCACTTAACGAATGATATATTTCAACCACACAGTGCTCTTTGTCAATCAAAGAGAAAACACAAAAAGAAAAGAGATTGGAGACGTCTAAGGCTATTAGGAGAAAAAAATGATGAAATAAAATAAATGGATTTTAGGGAAAAAATCCATTCTTTTTTTTTGTACCTAATAGCCTTAGACGTCTCCAATCTCTTTTCCCCTGATGATCTTTTCTATTAATGAGTTTAGTTATTAATGTGCTGGTTTCCATGAATATATTGGCACATCATGCTACAAATGTTGGCTATATAGAAATTTAAATTCATTTCAGTTGTTCAATAATTGTTGAATTTCATACTTATTATTTTGTAGATATAATTCAAATATAATTGTCAAAAAATATATGTTGTTCAACAGAGATGAAAGAAATAGTTGTTACTGGTTTAGTTCCATCCAGAAATCTTAATAAACAGTATTATAATATTGTTGTGTAATTTAAAGTATTGTTTTTACATTTTTTAAATTTTTATTGCCATATCACTTGACTGTTCCTTACCCTTTTTGCAAATCCTAAATATTTTTGTTGCTGTATTAAAAAAACCTATTATTATGAACTTCTCTTAGTTGTAATGTCTGTTCTCCAACACCCTTGTCATATACCATTGCTTCATTTTTTTAATGTTAAGGCTGCACTGAACTAAATTAGAGTTCTGATTTTTGGTTCCTCATCACCTTGAATCCACATCTTCCAGTAATCAGATACCAAAATCCCATCTCGTATCTTTTTTTCTATACGTTAATGCTGCAATGAATTAACTTGCAGTTATTATTATTGGTTCCTCGTCACCTTGAAACCATATCTTCCAGTAATCAGATACAAAAATCCCTTCTTGTATCTAGTTTGAACTTTGTGTTCACCTAAAGTAAATTTGTTTTTCAGGTTGTCAGCATTGCTGTACAGGCACTTTGCTGCTATAATTTATCAACATTGTGGAAAACTTTGAGTGACGGTAGTGTAAAATAAAGTTTTATTGGTTTATACAAATAAGACTTTAGTTTCATACATATCAAATGCTTTGCCTTTCCATCCTTGTGGAATTCCTTTCCGTCTTGTTTTCATTTTTATCATCTGGTTATTGATATCAGGAGTTATATATTCTTAGTCTTTTTTATATCTAACTTTTATTGACATTATCCATGTCTCAATTATTTAAAAATATTGATTTTTTGTCATGTTTAGTTGATATTGTTGTAGGATTACAAAATATTTTCAATTTTGACTTAAATCATTACATATGTCACCATCTAGAAAAAGAACTTGACTCACATAATACAATCTTATAGATATGCAGTTTGTTGGTTAATAAAATTGCTCGACCCGTTTTATCATTGTGGTAATAGCTTTTTTTTTAAAATTTCACCAGTTTTCCCTTTCAAAAGGTTTTTGGAGAGTGTTCATTTAAACTATAATAGATATATGTAAGCAATATATTGTAGTTGGTGTTTTACAATAAAATTCTTTTTTTTTATGGTTTCTGTGTTTTTGTTGCAACTGACCTGAACTTCCTTTCATAATTTTCAAATTTTTTATTCTGTGTGTAATTTAGTTGCTACAACTACAACTTTATCAGGTGAAAATATCTATTCGAGACATGATTTTTTTTTGTTTTGGAATTGTGGGTTTTTAGCCTTTAGATATTTTGTATTTATTTAAATTTCTCAATTATTTTTATCTTTAATGTAATAAATATTAATTTAACTATGTTTAATTTTATAACAGACCATTATAAAATAAAAAATGACAAGTATAATTTCTTTAAATTCCAAAATATCTCATTTTATAATTGCCTATTTTCTTTCTACTTTTAAAACTATATCTCTTATGGCTCTATAGGCAAATGTGTGTCATGTATATAACTCTGTCCATGTGCTGCCATGGCCATCCCTTCCATCTCTATAAACGTACTTGGGGGTTTAGTTCAAAAGACTTCCCAAAATTTTATAACTGATAATAGTAAAACTGGGTGATCATATTAAAACAATACAAAATATTTGAATGAATATTTTGTTGTCAGTCTGTATAAAAGTTAAAAGTATAAGTGCAACAGAATAGTAAAAGGACTAGGTTGACAAATTATAACTAGAAATAAATTCAGGCACACATTTTAATGTGGTATTGATTTTAATCCTTTAACTTGAAAGTTTTTTCTTACTAAAGAGTACTGTGGAGTGAGGTTTTTCAATTCATTCTATTAGTTCACACTCTCCTTGTACATATCTTGTTCAAATTTTCAATCTTTAATTAAATACTTTGTATCCATCCTCTCAAACTCAAATAGATTTTGATGAGGTGTACACTCACAAGATTTTGTTTAATAAAAACACGGTTGAAGCGCGAATCAAAGAAACCTTACAGAAAACATTTAATTGTAGTTTATAGTTTTTATTGTCATGGATTATCACGCTTTATAGTGTTTTTTTAATTATTGTAATGTATTTGATTTTATGTTAATTTTGTTGTGAATTTTTATGACGTAGATGTTAATTCTGTCTATTATACTTGTAGGCCTGAATAGGGGCGACAATTTAGTCGTCGAAACATTGCCAAATTTTTAATAAATCAGATTTCTTTAACTAGTGCATCAACCGTGTTTTTATTTATCAATTAAATTTTCTTAAACTCGTAGTGGATGACACTTATTAATAAAAATTTTCAAATATTAATTAATCCATTTTAATAATTAATTTTGCTTTCTATTTTACCTCTTAAAATTGTGATTCTGTCATATATATATATATATATATATATATATATATATATATATATATATATATATATATATATATATATATATATATATATATATATACATATTTATATTCATTGTAATTACTTAGTTAAATGAATTTTTATTTGTTGACCTAAGTAGAAATTGAGTTTAAAATTTTTTATTTACTTTATTGTTTAAGAATACTTTGTTTGCTACAACCCATTATGTAAGTCCAATGTATATTGCCTACATTTAGCACTGAAACGTAGATCCTTGGCTTGTACACTCAGAACTTGCTTAGAGCCCTAACTCGAAAGCCCCAAATACCTTTGAAGTTTAGCTTACCGACATGTAAACAGTGTCATCACATAGGCTACGGATTATTTATTTTTCCGTACACACTTCATAAACAAGGATATTCATGATAAAAATGGTTCTAAGTCTGTCATAGTTTTGTTATTCTTGATAACAAGAGCCTCTTTACTAACCAACAGTTAAACCAAGACCCTTCATTTCAACTGTTGACTAGTGAAGAGGTTCTTGATTATGTCAATAATATTTACTGGTCATTAAAAGCTTTGAGCCTTTATTTTTATAAATACAAGTATTCTCTTTTATGAAATGTATTGTTATACTATGAGAATAATGTTTATCTGAAACTCATAAATGATAGTATTAGTTTTAAAAAACCTAAACACAATACAATTACAATATATGTGTACGGACACATGAGAGGGGAGCAAAAACAAAATTAGTTTTTAAAAGCTATAAATTTCAATTTTTTATTCGAATTATTCCCCTCTTTTGAATTATTCTCCATTACACTTGATAAATTTGTCCCATCAGTACTTCCACTGTTCCGAAACATTTTTTGTACTCTTGTTCAGAAATGGCTGACAGCTGCATCCTCGTTTTTCCTTGATATCAATGTTGGCGAATCCAACTTCTTTCATACCCCTTTTTTATTCATAGAAATAAAATAAAATCTTCTGAAACCAGATCAGGTAACTGGAATACATGTGATAACAGGACCATTGCCATTTTTTTGCCAAAATGGCTGCATGTAGGTGTGTTATCATAGTGGAAAAACTAGATGCCTATCTAACAAAAATCTGGGTTTTTGGACATTGTGTAACTTCTTAAAACTTCAAATAAAAAGCTTGACAAAAACTCGGGCCTGGTGGAACAAACTGAATGAACATCAAAAAAGCAAATGATTGTTGCCTAGATATTTGACTTGCGTATTTTAACTTGACATGCTTTTTTTTAGGAGTCGGTAGTGACTCATTTCGTCCCCAAATCTTTAGTTAAAATTTGCTAAACCAAGCTTCAAGATAATTCACTTATCTCCAAAATTTGGACTTTGGACTGTCGATGGCCTGAGGGCAAATGTTTTAAAATTATCTGAATATTCTCCCCTGATCGGGCAATGAGACTAGTCATTCATTGACTTGTCACCATTGAGAAAACAAACAAACCACTAGTTTTATTATAGCATCACCACTATAGGCTGTTGTCAACATTAAAACAGTTTCAGCAGGGTTTTCACCTAGCAGAGAGACAAATTTCCCAGCCACATGTTCACTCAAACTTGTCATAGAAGAGTTTGAAACAGAATTAGCAAAATCTAACACTTTAAATAAAAAAAACAACCCAGGTACTAATGAACTAGGAATAAGTTTTAATACATACACCCAACAGGAGAAATTCATCCTGCATAAACCCACCCACAGCAAGTTTTATTTCAGAAACATTTTGGTATCCGCTTTAATTAATTACATACACACACACACACACACACACACATCTCCCGAAACGCCCGTCCTCAACAAATATAAGTAAGTGCTACAATAGGCAAGTTTGTAAATATTTACAAGTGTTTAGTTGCTTTTGTGATATTGGGTTTTTCCAATATTTTTATTGTAATAATTTAATATACAATATCAACAACACAGTGGTACAATATATTACAATGAACATATTGGAAAGAACCCCAATACCATAAAATTAATCAAAAATAAGAAATAAAACATGGTCCTCAAGATTAAACCCTTTTGAACATTTCGATGACCATGTCATCATCATCATCAGAGGGTCTTATTACAAATTTATAATCTAGCAAACAAGAAGTTACAGACTAGCGTGATGATAATTCTAGTTTGTAACTTCTTATTTGCTAGATTGTAATTTTGTAATAAGACCCTCTGATGATGACATCGTCATCGAAATGTATATAAGGTTTTCATCTTAAGTAACTTCTTTTATTTGTTATTTTTGTGGTATTGGGGTTCTTTCCAACATTTTCATTCTAGTAATAATTTTAAGCCAAAGGATTTCAAGAATTTTTTCATCTATGGCAAGGGCAAATTCATCCTTAACTAAAGACGGACTACTATTTCAGTTGTTATGCAATTTACATATCTATGATTGAATTTTCTTCTTACCAATATATTGCATTTTGTCCATACACCTTACAAATCTGTTGATGAATTTAGGGAGTTTAACTTGCATTCCTTAACATTGAGGAAATTAATTACAAATCTATAGTTCACATGTGGATTTTCAATAAAGTAAACATAATGAAATACATTCTATAAATAAGTAGTGCACCAAAAATGTTGTCTGCTCCTTCATATAAAGTCAAGGTTAATACCATGCATGTGCAGAACTGTGACTGCAGAGCTAAGACTTCAAGAATCACAGGCATGTCTTATATTCTGGAGGAATTTTGTATGATTTACTATAATGCTTTAAACATTTAGTTAGAAAAACATGTATCACAAATTTGTATTCTTTTGTATTTTTTAGAAAAGAGATACATAAAGACCAACATTAGAATGAAAACACCATCCCTTCAAACTCATCAAGGCAACAACTGTCAACTCTTCAGCAACTATGGTTATCCACTATATTTACTGCTACAAGCAGTGACTTTGATCTGAATTTTAGGTAAGTTTATCTATATAAACGTTTTTGTAATGTTTTCAATTCAATTTTCTCTTGGCGACGATAGCAGCATCTAAAATGTCTAGTTTCTTAAAACATAAGTGTAGTCATTAATCTGACAGTCACTATCCTAAAATGGGACTTCTTTTCTGATTGTGTAAAAAGTTATTAATTTATATCAATTATAGAATAATATAATGAAATAATATTTGGTACATAACTTTACCAAAAGATTTTTTCATTTACAAAATTTGTTCCTTTACTTTAATTGCTTATATCCCTTGTACCATATGCCTTACGTATGAATGAAAAGTATATGAAATGCTCATTGATTTACTAGGATAAAAAATTGTTTTGTATATAAATTAGAATGTGATTATTGTAATAAAGTTTATATAGGACAAACTAAGAAAAAACTTAAAGATAGATATAAAGAGCATTTTAATGCATATAAAAAGCCAGAAATTTATAAATCAAATTTTGCTAGTCATTGTATTAATAATAATCACATATTTCCTAACATTGATAATATGATACTTGTAAAAGAAATTAACAAAGGCCTGAGAATGAATATTTATGAAGCTTTAGAAATACATAAATATAATACTAATAATGAGTTGATAAATGAACAAATACAAGTAAAATCTAAATTTGATAATATATTCAGTGTTTGTAATGTTAGGGCAGCAAAATAAAATAATAAAAACAATTTTTAACAACATTGTAATTGATTTGGCATAGCTATTTATTTGATCTAATTTGCACATATGTTAATTTTAATTGTTTAATATTCCTGATGATATTGGTACTGTTAGCCAACGAAAAGCTTTGAATTGTAAATTCAATTATAATTCTTGTATTTGTATTTTGACTAAGTTCTTTATATATATATTTAATAAATATTTTAATTCCTGTTTTTAGGTAACATTCATCAAGACCACTCCTATCTGTAAAACCACCAGCATCAATGACCGGCACCTACATCAGCACCATTCAACACCTACCTACATCAGCACCAGCAACACCTATCTCAGCACCATCAACGCCTTCATCATCATCAAATTTCAGACTGCGTCCTTGTTATATTAATCAGGTAACTTTTTCCATTTCTATTTTAAAATTATACAGTCGGCGCCGCTTATTGTTATCATATTTGTCAGAAGCATATTTGATAACAATAACCGAACGATAACAATAACCGAATGCTTAATCACGATGTAGTCTACAGCCGTACTGCATTGAACTCGCTGTATTATTGCCACAACTGTTTGTTCTGAACGATCCTACCTTTAAGCCTATCATTACATCAAGTAATTCTAATTCTGTAACACTAATTAAACTGTACTTACCAAATTTTGATGCTACTCCGGACAGTTTTATGTACAGTAGTAGAATTTCTGTAATTTAGTTTTCTACTTGTTAAAATTAGTGGGCATATTTCATGTCAGTTTATTTTATTCGACTGTAGATTTTTTTTTAAACACTGAATCTAGCATAATTGAAAAAAGTACAGTATATAGAACTACGTAAAACACTTGATCAAAACATTTTAACACATAAAACTTCATTATAAAACACTTCAATCTTATTTACACTTCAAATTTACATTTACTTTTTCTCGAAGAATTCCTTTATATGTGACTGTCTGTAGTCTTCTCGTAAAATATTGTTTATAAATTGTTCATATTCATAATGTTTGTTGAAATTTTCTGCTTTTTGTTGAACAAACTGCCTTAGAATCTCAAGAGCTTGGTGAACTTCCTGCTTATATCTTTGCGGTACACATTTATCATTTTCGTCATCATCGGTGCCTTCTTCTTCTTCAGTAACTTTTGATGTTGAAGCAACTACCTCACAAATATCGTCTTCAGTTATTTCCGCTGCTGTTTCAATACTATCGTCAACTTCCATCCACTCAGTATATTCTTTTAAGGACAAATCGAAAGGCTTCAAGTTCTCTTCAGAGTCTTCCTCAGATGTAGCTTGCTCTCGATTTTCTTCAACAAAAAAACCACCTTTTCTAAAGCAATTTTTCAGTTTTTTCAGAAACTTCATTCCAAGATTTTGCTATTAGATGAATAGCATCGAGTAAAGAAGTTTTTTTTAGCCAATTCATTTGAGATAAGGGTTTGAAATTCATCCATATTTTCTATAATTCTAGCACGCATCTCTCGTCGATAAAAACTTTTGAGATTTTTAATTATGCCTTGGTCACATGACTGAATAATTGATGTAGTATTGGCCGGAAGGTAAATCACTTTGATGTGTTTTAGCGTAGTGCTTGTGTCATTATGTGCAGTGCAGTTGTCTAGTAGAAGGACAATGTTGCGTTTAAGGCTGGTATCCTAATTAGTCAGCCATTCATTAAAAATTTTTTATGTCATCCAAGCATTGGAGTTTGAATGATATTCAACCGGTAGCTTTTTGATACTTTGAAAACAACGTGGATTTTTAGATTTACCGATAATTAAGAGTTTTTCTTTATGACCGACCATGTTAACACAACACAAAACAGTTATTCTTTGTTTACATATTTTACAGCCGTTAGCAATATCATTTTTAAATAAGTAAGTATGTTCGGGTAAAGCTCGATAATAAAGTCCTGTTTCATCTGCATTGTATATACAGCTAGGAGAATACTCGGCCAAAATCTTTGGCCATTCGTATTGTAACCAGTCCTCAGCTCCAACAAAATCAGCATTTCTTTTTTCACCACACGTTTTCTTGTAAACAATGTTTTCCCTTTTCTTCCATCGATTGAACCATCCATCTGTGGCTTTAAAATCCTGTTTTCCTATTTGTTTGGCAAGATCCTCAGCTTTTAGACGCATTAGTGGGCCATCAACTCGAGCATCTTTTTCGCGAACATTTTTAAACCACAATTTCAAAGCTGATTCCACTTGCGGATCCTTCCCAGAACGATGTCTTTTGTTGTCAACATTTGCATTACACTTTGATAATGACAAGATTTTTTCTTTGTTGTTCAATATTTTACATAAGAGAGGTTGAGAAGCAGCATTTCTTTGACTCATTTTTGGTAATTTACTGTACCTATCTAGAATATCAAGTTTTTGTTTAAGACTTGAATCGCGTTGTTTCTTTTGAGATTCGGACATCTTGCTATACTGTCCTTTGAATCTTCAAGTGACACTAAACTCTACAAAACAAACGAAAAAGATCTTTAAAAATTAAGTTATGTAAAATCACACTGAAATACTGTAATAAACGTTCATAAAAATTCACTGTTAAAAAATACAGTAGGACTGTACTGTAAATGGCTCAGTAGTTACATCAACTAATGTTAACAAACAACTAAAGACGACTCAAGCGAGGCTGGGGTGTTTGCGTAAACAAAGAGTAAGGGAGACATTCTGAGAACTGTGCTAAGTGCTGAAACCGTTATAAAGTATTTCTGTCATTCTAAAAATAAACATTCTATGAATTGGGCGTCATTGTGTGTTGCACGTGCTGTTTACACTACTTTGTAGACATTTTTACTTGGTCCATGCTAGTATACGTTGGCGCATATGATTTTGCATGGCAAATTAAATGATAATAATAAGCGAACAGATGATTACAATAAGCGGCGTAATTACAATGTATTAATATACGTCCGTGTTTGTTTTTCAATGTAATGATAACAATAACCGAATGATAAAATTAACCGTGATCACAATAATTGAGCGAGCCCTTCTACTGTTGTTGGGTTCACCTTGTCAATGCTGGATGAGATTCTAGCGAAACGTCGGAACTGCAAATTTATGGACTGCAGAATGAACGGATGTACTTTAGATAGTAACTATTCATCATATATTTTCATCCGTGAAGGAATATGTATCAGCATATATATATAAATTTATAGGTTAGTTTTGGTTGGTAAAAGATTATTTAGATTTTTTGGACTAGGAGACTGACAGACTTACCTTGGTAAGAGTCCACTCTGTAGTCTTGAAATAGGAACACATAAAAGCACTTAACGAATGATATATTTCAACCACACAGTGCTCTTTGTCAATCAAAGAGAAAACACAAAAAGAAAAGAGATTGGAGACGTCTAAGGCTATTAGGAGAAAAAAATGATGAAATAAAATAAATGGATTTTAGGGAAAAAATCCATTCTTTTTTTTTGTACCTAATAGCCTTAGACGTCTCCAATCTCTTTTCCCCTGATGATCTTTTCTATTAATGAGTTTAGTTATTAATGTGCTGGTTTCCATGAATATATTGGCACATCATGCTACAAATGTTGGCTATATAGAAATTTAAATTCATTTCAGTTGTTCAATAATTGTTGAATTTCATACTTATTATTTTGTAGATATAATTCAAATATAATTGTCAAAAAATATATGTTGTTCAACAGAGATGAAAGAAATAGTTGTTACTGGTTTAGTTCCATCCAGAAATCTTAATAAACAGTATTATAATATTGTTGTGTAATTTAAAGTATTGTTTTTACATTTTTTAAATTTTTATTGCCATATCACTTGACTGTTCCTTACCCTTTTTGCAAATCCTAAATATTTTTGTTGCTGTATTAAAAAAACCTATTATTATGAACTTCTCTTAGTTGTAATGTCTGTTCTCCAACACCCTTGTCATATACCATTGCTTCATTTTTTTAATGTTAAGGCTGCACTGAACTAAATTAGAGTTCTGATTTTTGGTTCCTCATCACCTTGAATCCACATCTTCCAGTAATCAGATACCAAAATCCCATCTCGTATCTTTTTTTCTATACGTTAATGCTGCAATGAATTAACTTGCAGTTATTATTATTGGTTCCTCGTCACCTTGAAACCATATCTTCCAGTAATCAGATACAAAAATCCCTTCTTGTATCTAGTTTGAACTTTGTGTTCACCTAAAGTAAATTTGTTTTTCAGGTTGTCAGCATTGCTGTACAGGCACTTTGCTGCTATAATTTATCAACATTGTGGAAAACTTTGAGTGACGGTAGTGTAAAATAAAGTTTTATTGGTTTATACAAATAAGACTTTAGTTTCATACATATCAAATGCTTTGCCTTTCCATCCTTGTGGAATTCCTTTCCGTCTTGTTTTCATTTTTATCATCTGGTTATTGATATCAGGAGTTATATATTCTTAGTCTTTTTTATATCTAACTTTTATTGACATTATCCATGTCTCAATTATTTAAAAATATTGATTTTTTGTCATGTTTAGTTGATATTGTTGTAGGATTACAAAATATTTTCAATTTTGACTTAAATCATTACATATGTCACCATCTAGAAAAAGAACTTGACTCACATAATACAATCTTATAGATATGCAGTTTGTTGGTTAATAAAATTGCTCGACCCGTTTTATCATTGTGGTAATAGCTTTTTTTTTAAAATTTCACCAGTTTTCCCTTTCAAAAGGTTTTTGGAGAGTGTTCATTTAAACTATAATAGATATATGTAAGCAATATATTGTAGTTGGTGTTTTACAATAAAATTCTTTTTTTTTATGGTTTCTGTGTTTTTGTTGCAACTGACCTGAACTTCCTTTCATAATTTTCAAATTTTTTATTCTGTGTGTAATTTAGTTGCTACAACTACAACTTTATCAGGTGAAAATATCTATTCGAGACATGATTTTTTTTTGTTTTGGAATTGTGGGTTTTTAGCCTTTAGATATTTTGTATTTATTTAAATTTCTCAATTATTTTTATCTTTAATGTAATAAATATTAATTTAACTATGTTTAATTTTATAACAGACCATTATAAAATAAAAAATGACAAGTATAATTTCTTTAAATTCCAAAATATCTCATTTTATAATTGCCTATTTTCTTTCTACTTTTAAAACTATATCTCTTATGGCTCTATAGGCAAATGTGTGTCATGTATATAACTCTGTCCATGTGCTGCCATGGCCATCCCTTCCATCTCTATAAACGTACTTGGGGGTTTAGTTCAAAAGACTTCCCAAAATTTTATAACTGATAATAGTAAAACTGGGTGATCATATTAAAACAATACAAAATATTTGAATGAATATTTTGTTGTCAGTCTGTATAAAAGTTAAAAGTATAAGTGCAACAGAATAGTAAAAGGACTAGGTTGACAAATTATAACTAGAAATAAATTCAGGCACACATTTTAATGTGGTATTGATTTTAATCCTTTAACTTGAAAGTTTTTTCTTACTAAAGAGTACTGTGGAGTGAGGTTTTTCAATTCATTCTATTAGTTCACACTCTCCTTGTACATATCTTGTTCAAATTTTCAATCTTTAATTAAATACTTTGTATCCATCCTCTCAAACTCAAATAGATTTTGATGAGGTGTACACTCACAAGATTTTGTTTAATAAAAACACGGTTGAAGCGCGAATCAAAGAAACCTTACAGAAAACATTTAATTGTAGTTTATAGTTTTTATTGTCATGGATTATCACGCTTTATAGTGTTTTTTTAATTATTGTAATGTATTTGATTTTATGTTAATTTTGTTGTGAATTTTTATGACGTAGATGTTAATTCTGTCTATTATACTTGTAGGCCTGAATAGGGGCGACAATTTAGTCGTCGAAACATTGCCAAATTTTTAATAAATCAGATTTCTTTAACTAGTGCATCAACCGTGTTTTTATTTATCAATTAAATTTTCTTAAACTCGTAGTGGATGACACTTATTAATAAAAATTTTCAAATATTAATTAATCCATTTTAATAATTAATTTTGCTTTCTATTTTACCTCTTAAAATTGTGATTCTGTCATATATATATATATATATATATATATATATATATATATATATATATATATATATATATATATATATATATATATATATATATATATATATATATATATACATATTTATATTCATTGTAATTACTTAGTTAAATGAATTTTTATTTGTTGACCTAAGTAGAAATTGAGTTTAAAATTTTTTATTTACTTTATTGTTTAAGAATACTTTGTTTGCTACAACCCATTATGTAAGTCCAATGTATATTGCCTACATTTAGCACTGAAACGTAGATCCTTGGCTTGTACACTCAGAACTTGCTTAGAGCCCTAACTTGAAAGCCCCAAATACCTTTGAAGTTTAGCTTACCGACATGTAAACAGTGTCATCACATAGGCTACGGATTATTTATTTTTCCGTACACACTTCATAAACAAGGATATTCATGATAAAAATGGTTCTAAGTCTGTCATAGTTTTGTTATTCTTGATAACAAGAGCCTCTTTACTAACCAACAGTTAAACCAAGACCCTTCATTTCAACTGTTGACTAGTGAAGAGGTTCTTGATTATGTCAATAATATTTACTGGTCATTAAAAGCTTTGAGCCTTTATTTTTATAAATACAAGTATTCTCTTTTATGAAATGTATTGTTATACTATGAGAATAATGTTTATCTGAAACTCATAAATGATAGTATTAGTTTTAAAAAACCTAAACACAATACAATTACAATATATGTGTACGGACACATGAGAGGGGAGCAAAAACAAAATTAGTTTTTAAAAGCTATAAATTTCAATTTTTTATTCGAATTATTCCCCTCTTTTGAATTATTCTCCATTACACTTGATAAATTTGTCCCATCAGTACTTCCACTGTTCCGAAACATTTTTTGTACTCTTGTTCAGAAATGGCTGACAGCTGCATCCTCGTTTTTCCTTGATATCAATGTTGGCGAATCCAACTTCTTTCATACCCCTTTTTTATTCATAGAAATAAAATAAAATCTTCTGAAACCAGATCAGGTAACTGGAATACATGTGATAACAGGACCATTGCCATTTTTTTGCCAAAATGGCTGCATGTAGGTGTGTTATCATAGTGGAAAAACTAGATGCCTATCTAACAAAAATCTGGGTTTTTGGACATTGTGTAACTTCTTAAAACTTCAAATAAAAAGCTTGACAAAAACTCGGGCCTGGTGGAACAAACTGAATGAACATCAAAAAAGCAAATGATTGTTGCCTAGATATTTGACTTGCGTATTTTAACTTGACATGCTTTTTTTAGGAGTCGGTAGTGACTCATTTCGTCCCCAAATCTTTAGTTAAAATTTGCTAAACCAAGCTTCAAGATAATTCACTTATCTCCAAAATTTGGACTTTGGACTGTCGATGGCCTGAGGGCAAATGTTTTAAAATTATCTGAATATTCTCCCCTGATCGGGCAATGAGACTAGTCATTCATTGACTTGTCACCATTGAGAAAACAAACAAACCACTAGTTTTATTATAGCATCACCACTATAGGCTGTTGTCAACATTAAAACAGTTTCAGCAGGGTTTTCACCTAGCAGAGAGACAAATTTCCCAGCCACATGTTCACTCAAACTTGTCATAGAAGAGTTTGAAACAGAATTAGCAAAATCTAACACTTTAAATAAAAAAAACAACCCAGGTACTAATGAACTAGGAATAAGTTTTAATACATACACCCAACAGGAGAAATTCATCCTGCATAAACCCACCCACAGCAAGTTTTATTTCAGAAACATTTTGGTATCCGCTTTAATTAATTACATACACACACACACACACACACACACATATATATATATATATATATATATATATATATATTTATATATTTATATATATATATATATATATATATATATATATATATATATCACTCACATTATAATGTACTTAAACAAGAATCTTACTTGGTATATATGAGAGTTAACTTTCGATTACTTTAATTACGTATCCTCATTTTTGAGCATCAACTGAGACAGTGCTTCTGCAGGTTGCCAAGTGTGTGGGATTTCCGTTGTCACATGGTATACTGTTAATGTTCTTATTTCGAATTCACACACTGTGGGAAAGTTTTTAGAGTGTCTTGGGGTTAATTTTGTCTAGTCAGTAGATTAATTTACCTTTTTTTTATTTTATTTGTTCATTAATGATATTATTTTTCTGTTTGTAAATTTGTAGCGGTTTCAGATTGTCATTTTGAGACATTTTTGTACTTTTTTTTATTAGATGTGTGTTTTCTAATATGAGGAATGTATGGTTGTTTTTGATAGTATGCGTGACTTAGTTTGAATTGTTAATGTATGCCTTGAGATGCTCTTTATATCTGTCTTAATTTCTGTTTTGTTTGGCCAATGTATAATTTGTTATTGTCTTGGCATTGATTTTATATACAATAAAGCGTCGCAAATCCAGATAGTGGTTTCAGCGGGCATGGAACTCTGCGTGCAGAGTGTGGCGCTCAGTGCCACTACAATAGATATCTAAACAGTGTTATCTTGAATTATAAATGCAAAGAAGATACATCAATTCCGAAAAATGTATCATAACTTGATTTAAAGCGCAACATACTATATTAATCATTTATATATAATTATTATATTTAATCATTTATTTAGAATGTTTTAGATTTATATGTTTTATATGCATTAATGTGTATTGTATCCAATTAGTAAAATAATAAAATTTATTGTTAAACTTAATATTTAGCTAATTTGTCATATAATACACTTTTGTTGAAAGAACAATAAAAATGTTTTTCACTCAAGTTTTTACCGGCATATTTTTTTGGCATTGTGGGCTGTGTATTAGAATGTACATTATATGTTCTTTCATTAAAATATTTTGTACTTTTCAAGCCCTATGACATCTATTTTGTAATAATTCCTGGTATAATTTAAACCTTCATGATACTGTAATCATTAAAATAGATTGTAGTTAATGAAATATCTGTTATACACAGTAGTTTAGAGAATGTTTAAAAATCTCTAGTCCGGATAGGCCCTGGTTCCATTTGATCCGGATTTTTGACACTACTGTGTTCCGCTAATAAGCGTGGGACATATTTTTTCCGATTATTTTATTTTATTTATTATGCTTTCTGTATTTTTGTAAGTTATATTAATATGGTTGTTTTTTAGTATTTTAGTTATTCCTTTTATATTGTATCCTGTGTATGTGGCCCATTTTGTTGCTTGTGGGTCAGGTTTTTAGGTTCTTTTAATTTGTTTAATATTTTTAAATCTAATTTATTTATAGTTTTTTTATTGTATCAATTTTTTGGGGCTATTTGATATATTACTTGTTTTTCTTTTGCTTTTCCTTCATTTTTTAGTCTTAGTTCACAAAAAGTGTAATTTCTACAAAAAACCTCAAGATGTACAGCATAAAAACTAGATACAATAAAAAACTATAGATAAATTAGAATTTAAAATGTTAAACAAATAAAACAACCTAAACACGAACCACAAACAACAAAATGGGCCATATTCACATACACAGGACACAACATTAAAAGAATAAGCAAAACAGTAAAAAATAACCATATTAACATAACTTACAAACCAAGTAAGGAAGCAAAATCAATATAATAAACCAATCGGAAAAAATATGTCCCAAACTTAATAACAGAATATATAGAATTGAATACCCAGACTGTTAACAAATTATACACCAGCCAAACAAAAAAGAAATTAAAAGACATAAAGACCACCTCAAGCCATACAGCATACCAAACATTTAGAATTCTAACTTAGCCATGCATGCCATCAGAAACAACCATATATTCCCCATATTAGAAAACGTACATCTAATAAAAAAAAGTACAAAATGACAATATGAGAACAGCTACAAATTTATAAACACAAAAATAACTAAATTAATGATAGAATAATAATTTTAAAATAAATATAAATCATTAACGAAGAAATAAAATCAAAAAAGGTAAATTTATCAACTGACTAGGCAAAATTAACCCCAAGACAAATTAAAAGCTTCCCACAGTGCAGTGAATCCGAAATAAGAATAGTGTACCACTTGACAACAAAAATCCCACAAACTTGGTAATCTGCAGAAGTACTTGGTCTCAGTTGATGCTTAAAAATAAAGACACGTAATTAAAATCCTCGAAAGTTAACTCGCATATATACAAAATAAGATTCTTGTTTATGTACATTATAGTGTAAGTGGTAAGTGAATATATATACAGTTAATCCTCTATAATTCGGATCAACTGGGAACACGGTCCAGCCGGAAACTAAAGTCAAATTTAAAAAAGACATTGTTCTTACAGAAAAACTTATATATTTATCAAACAGTACAGTATATGAATGTACATAGTGTATATACAGATAAACTCCACTGCAATTAATTTCTTAGCAAACAAATTGTCAATTTTAGCTGTTAAAATATTTGATCCAGTTTCGTTTGAAGTGACCCCGTAGTCATTCCATTATTTTGTTTATCTGTAGGTCCTTAAAAATTTTACTGTTAATAGACTTTTTATGTATACACTGTACTTTTTTGATTTTTCTTACTTATTGTACTACAAAATCATACCGGGTTATCCAGAGATCTGTGTTATCAGGGTACAACTTATCGAGGTTCTACTGTATATATGTGTGTGTATTATTTATTTATATAAAGAATTTTATCACCGTACAGTTGAAACAAATTAAATTGTTTTCTAAATATGATAAACTAACATAAAAGAATAAAATGAAAATTCATTAACATTGCATCATACAAAATTTGTCAAAAACTAAATAATTAAGCATGAAGAATAACAATGCATTCAAATTGTCAACACTTAAAACATATAATATTTTGTGATATCTATAGGGGCACTTACTTTTTTTTAATGAGTTTCACAGTTTTGAGTATCTATACCATTGTCAACTCAGGCAGTACCTGATGTCTTCTTTAGATTGGGGTGGAGGAGGGGTTAGAATGGGCACATTACAAAAGTAATTAAAAACAGCGTATTTATAATTAATAAACAAACAATTATATATCCTTGCTACAAAATAGTTACACAACCATCACATACACAGTTAGCATCATAATGGATTGTAATTGTTTATTGATAATAGCTATAGCTGATCACATGTTGGAACTGTTGTCCTCTTTGTAGACAATGAATAAGTACTATTCAAGAAGAGCAAGTGTCACATATTATTATATGTTTAAGTGTAAACTAGTAGCTCAAGGTGAATGAGAAATTTAAAAAAAATGTGAATTGTTAAATTATAACCTACATTCATTTGTAACAATTACAGATTATTAACCTTAATTTAGTTTTTGACAAATTCTTTTGATGCGATATTTATTTAGTTATGTTATTTTTAGTAAACACTATCCCTCCGATGGCCCTTCTTTGTCTCAACACTGGTAGGGATTAGCATTAAACTTGTAAGTTTTTAAGCAGTAAAAACTGAAATGTATTTATCTTCAATATTTGATTTCCATTTACTAACTCATGTTCCACACACTGATAACTAAAATGTCAATTCTGTTTAACTTGAAAACACACACACCAATGAAGTTAAAGAATTCCCTACCCACTTAAGCTGAAGTTTCTACAAAAGAACTCTAGGAGGTGTAGCTATTCACACGTAAGCTGGTGACCTCGAAGGGCGATCATATGTGAGGGTAAGGGTAGAGGAAGCAAAAGAGCGTTCCACAGACATTGTAACATGTGGTATAGAATTACAAGGCTGAAAGACCGATATAAATATTATTTTAATTGTTTTGTCGTAATAACCAGATCACTTACATTAAGCTTTGAACAGATTTAGTTATATCAGTTTTCTAAACGAACGCAACCCCTTCTTAGCAATGGGCTTTGATGCAACAAGTACTACAAAAACCAATGTTTTTGAGTAGGGCTAGTTCTTTGTTTTCTATCTATCTATGTGCACCAGCTTAAGAGTGAACAGCTATACTTTCCACTTCCTGATTAAATAGTGAAAAAAAACGACAGAAACGAAGAGCAAAGTAGAAAATCCAATATACTTTAACCAAGTTTGAAAACTCAAATATTTCACATTTTTAGTACCAACATTTATAAGGAAAAATCAATTCCTAAATACACTTGGAAATACCTTTAACTGTATAAAGCAACTGTGGGATAATGTTTAATTTAAATAAATGAAACCTCTATACCACAAATAACTTTTCCCATATACATAATAAGACAAAAATTTATTAATAAATTGTGATAAAGGGCATATCCCGATCTCTCAATTAAATTCATTATTTAGAAGATGGTTTTAGTCATATTTTATAAAGTTAAAACACATGTATAATTGTATTTTGGTTAAAATTAAAATATGTATAACGGTAACTCTTCATCACAGAAGTTAAGAGATCAGACCTAGTTGTAGAGGGGGGAATTTACTGCAACGTGATTGGTTAGACAATAGAATGGACCGACAAAGTAGTTGCCGGTCTATATATTTCATGAAAAATGTTGTATTTTTATTGTAAATTATTTCTGAGGATGATTGCTATACAGTTGAAATGTACATAAGGTTTTAAATAAAGGAAAACGTTTAGGGGTATAGAGGTTTCATTTATTTAAATTGAAATACTTTTGTTTATGATTAAATAAACTTGTAATACTCTCTACACAGAGTATATATTAGCCTATATCGAAACTTAACTTTAACGCTACCAGAATATAGCTCCAACTGGTACATTTCTGTTTTAATAAAATTATTAGCATTTGTTGATTCCATCTTCGCGTGAGCTACTAGTAATCACTAAACACTTTTTAAATGTTTTAAACTTGCCTATAGTAGCACTTACTTTGCTTGTTGAGAACGGCCGTTTCGGGAGATGTGTCCCTTTGTCAACTCAGACCGTAACTGTTGCGATCTGAGTTGACAAAGGGACACATCTCCCGAAACGGCCGTCCTCAACAAGCAAAGTAAGTGCTACTATAGGCAAGTTTAAAACATTTAAAAATTATTTAGCAAAATATTAGGTTTTAATATTTCACAATGTTCTAAATGCAGTCTCAAGCATCTCACTAACAGATTTATATATATATATATATATATATATATATATATATATATATATATATATATATATATATATATATAAATTCGCAATTATAATTCTTGTATTTGTCTTTTGACTTAGTTCATTATATATATATATATATATATATATATATATATATATATATATATATATATATATATATATATATATATATTTATAGGTTAGTTTTGGTTGGTAAAGATTATTTAGATTTTTTGGACTAGGAGACTGACAGACTTACCTTGGTAAGAGTCCACTCTGTAGTCTTGAAATAGAAATACATAAAAGCACTTAACAATGATATATTTCAACCACACAGTGGTCTTTGTCAATCGAAGAGAAAACACAAAAAGAAATATGAGAGAATGAAATAAAATAATTGTAATCACAATTAATTGTGAAAGGATTTGGCTGTTGGTAAGTTAGTTTAGGTATTTGGTGATAATTAGTCTCTGGGTTGAATGGTTTTCTTACAGTATTACGAACTTTGACCTTTCTGAAAAACTGATTGTTTGTTCGGTTGTGCAAACATTTTATTAATTTTAAACTGAAAATTGTTAGTTAGCATATTTAAAGCTTCTGCTAGTGTTGTGGAGTTTTTAGTTCTCATTAAAGACCCTAGTGGTTCTTGAAGACCTCTTAACAAAACTCCTAATGCTAATTTTTGAACATAATCACACATTGTATCAACAGAATTAACTGGTTCTTTATTGATAAAATATGCTATTTGTAAATTTAATCATTGTTCTATCCTTTCATAAAATTTAAAAGGAGATTCACTTACTTCTTGTTTTAGCTCTGCCATTTCAAGATTGTATGTAAAACAATCTCTTTTATCTAGGAAACTAGTTAAAAGAATTTTCTTAACATCTAACCAGTTATTACTGTTTGAACTTACAACTAACTCTAAAGCTTGTCACTTTAGTTTTACTAAAATTAAGGACATCAAATATTCATTTTGAAAGTCATCTGGATTATTAGCAACAAAGAATTTAGTTATTATTTTATTACAAATTGTGACAAATCTGTTTAGCATTATATGCTCTCCAGAAAATTCTGGTATCATATCTAAGAATTTCTTCTTTAAAGTTGGAGTAGCCATATTTCTTTTATATTTAATTTCAAAACAAAAAATTTAAAATTAAAATATACAGTGAAAATATAACAATCTTTTACTCAATAATATTTTCTAGGATTTACTTATAGTATAATCCAAAATAACGCTTATTTTTCACTGAACAAATAGCACTTTCACTTTACATTTTAAGTGATGCTTTTTTCTTCTTGTAGATATTTGGTCTACGGTTTTTTCCGACATCGTTGCAGATATACACTCTACATTGTTATCGTGGTTGAAGTATCTCGGTAAACGGTTTATAAAAAAAATTATATTTATTATATTCATTAATTTTCCTGAGGTGTTATACCGATTGCGCCAGTTACGTGTTTTATTAAGCACCAAAGGTTTTAAAAATGATTTTATTTTTACAAACCATTTCTTAAATTTAGAATAACTTGAAGTTGAAATTATTACAAAATTAGGCTTAACAAATAACAACTGATGTACATTCAGTTGGAGTGGAAACAACTGTTCTCTTCTAAAGCTCGCTACACACTAACTTGACTATTGTCCGCAGGTGCACAATACAGATAACCTGCAACAACAAAATTATGACTAGGTAATTTTAATAGTAGCTAAATCTACAATTCTTAGTTACATAACCTATATATATATAGAGGTTAGTTGCTTGAAGCTTGTTTTAGGAATTTTTGGACTAGATAGGAGACGACTTACCTACTATCAATAGTCCAAAACTGCAATCTCTTGGAAATAAATAAATAGACACATATAAAAACATTACATACTATTGAAATATTTCGATCATACAATGATCTTTATCAATCAAAAAAGAAAAGTCTTCAGTTGTTTGTTTTTCTTTTTTGATTTATAAAGATCATTATATGATCGAAATATTTTAATAGTGTGATATGTTTTTATATGTGTCTATTTATTTCCAAGAGATTGCAGTTTTGGACTATTGCCACTAGGTATGTCTGTCAGTCTCCTATTTGTCAAAAATTCCTACTCATATATATATATATATATATATATATATATATATATATAGTGATATTTCACGTCGTCCATTATTTTTCCATTGCACTGACTTTATGTAGTTATTAAAATTACTTGTAAATAATTTTTTTTCACCACTTAGTGGTGAAAAAATTATTTACAAGTAATAATAATAACTTCATATATATATATATATATATATATATATATATATATATATATATATATATGTATATATATATATATATATATATATATATATATATATATATATATATATATAATATTACCATCTAAAAATATGGATTTTCAAAGAAACATATTTTTAGAAAGTTTCTTAAATTGGTTTGTTACATTTTTTTAACGTAATGCATTAGGAAAACTTTATATCTTCAAATTAATTTTTCATCATGAAAACCCTTAGAAATTGGCTGATGCTAAGTTGAGAGAGTAAGAAAGTTGTTCCATAGAACATTATTGCCTTTCAAGGTGAAGTTTCACTGTTAGGGACCAATGAGCATTGTCATGCTACAAAAACTAATTATTCCCTATCTAATTTCTATCTGATTGAAACTCATAGATATGTAAAGAGCTCCACATACATTTTGTTACTGACAGGTTGGTTTTCAGGCATAAATGTTGATGATTCACACCACATAAATAAAAAAACATGATTTCTTCTGGCTTTGGCCGAAGCTAAATTTTACTTCTTGGTGATGTTTTTCTATTTCTATTCTGCTAGCCATCATTTTGTCTGAGTGTCATAAATATACCTCTATGTTTCATCATCTGTCATAATTTTTTTTAAAGAAACTTCCATTGCCTAATATTGGACTCTCCTTCTTTGGAAGTAGTAACTTAATTACAGAGCCTAGGAATTGCAGACAGGATCAGTCCTCTAGGGTAGCACGGAAGGTCTGGACAAGTATTATACAAAGTATATAGAATACCATTTAGTAATGGAACTACTTTATTTTTTTTATTCTGAAAATTCTACTTGTATCCTCTCAAGAAGCCCTATTATGAATGGTAACACCAAAGCTCACAAATTCATAATTGGAAACATTACATTTCTTTCCATGTCAGAGTATTATGCTTCCAAAATATTTTTCTGCTTGTTGTTTAAAGAGGTTTAAATCTCCCTTCATGTCTTCCAACTACCCACAGCTACTTATCCAACTTATTCTTGTGAAATGCATATTGTTTTTATTTTATATTTATATTAGGCTACTTATTTTCTTGTATTATGTGTTTCACAACACAATACTGATTGGTAATATAAACATAAGTATATAATGTATATAATGTAAATGCTGACAATGCCTATGTCAAATCCTGATCTACTTATAGCAGTGATTATCTGACATTTGTTTACATTACTATGTAAATTATGTTATCTGAGTATTTATTGTTGTGTAAAATGTGGGAATAATTTACTGGTACAGATACATCGACGACATCATAGCATTATATAAAGGCAACACACGCAGAGCACACATATTTCTAAAACACCTTAATTCAATACACCCAAAACTAACATACACCATCGAAACAGAACAACAAAACTCCCTTAACTTCTTAGACCTTACAATTAAACGAACAGACAAACAAACACATAAATTCAACATATACCGAAAACCCACTTGTACTAATACGACCATACACAGTTCCTCAAACCACCCACACCAACATAAACACAAACTAATGGATACAACCCAACAATGATTGACAAATTATCTAACTGCCTAAAAAATAAACATAATAACCCAAATACAAACACACAAGATGACAATCGCATAAAATACTTATCAATACCATATAGATCATCCAAAACCCACAATCTAACTAACACACTATGAGAAAACAACTACAAAATAGCTTACTCCACACACAACACTCTCAACAAACAATTAAAACCCAACAACAGTATCAACGACATTTACAACAACACTGGAGTTTACAAACTAACTTGCAGTTCATGCCCCAGTTTTTACATAGGCCAGACAGGGAGGTCGTTCTACACACGTTACCAAGAACATATAAAAGCACTAAAAAACAATAATTACCAATCAAACTTCGCTGATCATCTCAACTCCACAAAACATGACTACATAGACATAACATCTAACCTACAAATTCTTCATAAACAACACAGAAATAACCAACTCTACATAACCTAACAATACGAAATTTACAGACACTTCAAACTACACCCTACACACATACTCAATACACAATTACATTACAACTCACATGCACTTTTTGACATCATAACTCCTAATACACACAAAATACACCCATATCACCAAAATATCCGACCCCACCCTAACCTACGTAAACCTTGAGATCAGTTACGGTCCAAGTTGACAAAGGGACAAATCTCCTGAAACGGCCGTCCTCAACAATCAAAGTAAATGCTACTATAGGCAAGTTTAAAACATTTAAAAGTGTTTAGTGATTACTAGTAGTTCACACGAAGATGGAATCAACAAATGTTAATAACTTCTCTTTTTTGATGACCTTTCCCGGATAAAAAAAATTAAAATCACTAATTAAATAATAATAACAATGATAACAACTTTAGAGCTTCTAAAGTCAAAACTTGTAAGGGAATGAACTGTGGGTATTAGTTAAGTAGTAGTAGCTTAAACCGCATTTCTCCTGACTTTATTCACAAAATAAAATGAGGCTTAGTTGATAGGGATAATTAACTGCACTTTAATTTTTTAGAATATTGAGATCACTTAACTTTTCCCATTAAACATTGTTTCTTTACAGACCAAAGCTTTAAAAGTTTTCTACAGTTTAAAAACGATGTTTTGGAGGAAAAGGTTTTTTAATGAAACAGTTTATTCCAATATTGCCATTGTAGCAATATAGTGTCAAATATAGTATATTAATTATTTTATCAGTTATTTTAACAAAACTTTATTATTAATCTAGTGTTATTGCAATAACATATCAGTTTAATACTTACAAATAGGTAAGAATTATGTATCTTTATCTACATAAAATTTTAAAAACTGAGGAATGCAACAGTATATAGTATTGTTTTATTTAAATAAACTTCATAAAGACTTTTATAATTTATTTTTAGTTCTTAAAAACCAAATCTTACTTGGAAATGTTTTTCTTTTGTTTCAGGTTTTTGTAGTCTGAAGCCCAGAGCTTGCAGACAGCAGGTCAGTGTTAGTTTAAGCCCGAGTCCGTTATAAAAAGAAATAATTGCGTGTTTCGCTGTCGTGAAATTTACGTGCATGTTAGCAAGTAGTGGTCATGTCAGCTAACCAGTATATCCATCACTATCTTTGTCTGATTTTGTTTCCTTTTTTAAAGATGGGTAAAACCAAAAAGGTTTCATCTTAAACAATTTAAACAGGGTGGTTTGCAAATACCAGGGTGGTTTTATCATGGGCCCCATTTGGCCTATATGTACTTTCTCTTTCAGGTACCTTTATGTTTTCAGCTGTTTCTTTTTTTAATTTCCAGGTATTTCTTTTAAATTTCAGATCCGGAGAAGCCCACCCCTCAGTTAATGTTAAGTTAGTTTTAAGTTACCACTCCTGTCTCTGCTTCCCAGTAATGCAAAGATGTGATGGAGTTTTCTGAAATGTAATGGAATAGAAGCTCAGATCAGTTTGCCGCTGACGCACAGTATCTATAAACAGTATCGGTTCCTTTATCCCACCATCCCTCCTTTTTCTGTTTCATTACATTTCTCTCATTTATTTCAAATTGTTTCTCATCTTAACTTTACACTAAAGTTTAATATCACCTGATTTATCATAACCAATTTTATAATGCAAATAAAACAATATAATTATTTATGTAAAATTTAAAATATAATAGTTTTTAAAGGAATAAATAGTAATATTTTTATTATGTTAAAAATTTAATTCGCAAAACTTATTAAAAATTTATTTGTCTTTGTGTCCAGTGTTAATTTATTTGTCACTATTTGACAACTTAAAGTTGTGTTTCCAATACTGAGAGTAAATAGTGTTGTACACTGTGCAATGTTCAGTAGAAATATATAGCTATATAAGATAATTGGTTAAAAAATTGTCACAATTCTGGGTTACTTTTTGAGAATAATTAGGGTGCAAACTGAATACGGAGACTAACTGGGCAGACTGGATCATGATTGTAACGCTCTGGTAAAAACGTGGTATTCAGGGTAAAGAAGGATAGCAATAATAAATCTAGGTATATATATTGGTCTTGTTGTATAGCAAGGTAGTGTTGGGAGGTATTTATGTTTGTAGGATTTGTAGATTTTTTGTCTGTAGGTTATAATTTCTTGAGATTTTTGCTTATGATTTAAAGCAAGCCTGAATATTGCTCTTGTTGTACAGTATAGCATGGCAGTATTGGGATGCTTTTATATTTGTCGTGTAGGGTGTCTCACTTTTTGTCCATTTATAAGTCATCTGTTAGGTTTAGTTTAGTAGGTCAGGGATGGTTTTAACCTATTGTATTCTATATACCTTCTACAAGAACAGGTATTAGTATATGTTTTATACTCAAATTGCTTTCAGTAAGGATCTCAGTTTAGTTTACTCTTGTATTAAAAGAAATAACATTAAAAAACTTAAATATAAGGATTAATAAATAATTTTAAAAAACAAAAAAATAATAATATATATGTATCAGTAGTTATAAAAAACTTGTGTTAAGAATGAGACTAAAATATTCTATTGAAATTATAATATGAAATAAAAAACCAACAAATAAAGAAACTTATGCATAGAAAACAAATATTCAATTAGACATAAAAGTAATTATTTATTTCTTTACATAAAAAAATGTTAATTTAAATAAACAGAACAAGTATATAAACTCAACTTTAGACTGGCATGCTCTGATTAATATTAAAAATAACAATTGTCAAATTTATTGGGTTATGTAAAATTATGAATGACAAGTAAAAAAATTTCTATAATTATATTTAAATTAATGCGAAGATGTATAAGGAAGTCCCTACATGGTTGGCTGGCATGTACTTTTAGAATAAACTCTAAATGTAAGTCTTGCTCACATTTCATGTACAACAATCCAAACAGAATTTTATATAACAATTCAAAAATAAGTTTTAATAAATCTAAAACGATTACACACAAAAAATAATCAGTTAAAAATAACAGATACATAATAAATTACAGTAGTCTTTGAGAAGCCTGAAGTTTTTACAATTATGTTCAGTAATTATTATTCATAAAAAAAATAGTATATAATTAAACATGTGCACATATAATTAAACATGTTCTAGCATTTAGTTGAACATTATGAATAACAATTTCTGCAAAATTTAATAAGAAACTTTTAGTACAGACAGTTTGAGACGAATATGTTACACAAAGCATACAAAATCTATTTTATTACATTAGGTAGTATTAGGAAAAGAAGACAGTGGATTCTGCATCAGAATTATCTAGTATACAGTTAGAGTAAACTTATAAATAAAAAAATAATTAGATTAGGTAGTTTTAGGACAATAACATTAGTTCTATATCAGGTTTCATTAGAATAATATAAGAGTACATTTATAAAAAAAACATCATTATATTAGGTAGTTTTAGAGAAAGAAAATAGTGGTTTACTATTAGTGTAGCATCTAGTGTAGCGACATGGTAAACTAGTTAAGTGTTAAGTATACTCAACTTGGGAGCATCTGGTGGGGTGGCATTCTGGACTAATGGAGCATCAAGTCTACTCAACTTGGGAACTTCTAGTGCAGTGACATTCCGGACTGTGAAGCTTCAAGTCTTCTCAACTTGGGAACTTGTAGTATAGTGACATTCCAGACTATCAAGTTTCAAATCTACACAAATTGGGAGCTTCTAGTGCAGTGACATTCTGGACTAATGAAGCTTCAAGTCTACTCAACTTGGGAAATTTTAGTGCAGTAACATTCTGGAATAATGAAGCTTCAAGTCTAATCAACTTGGGAACTTTTAGTGCAGTTACATTCCGGACTAATGGAGCATCAAGTCTACTCAACTTGGGAACATTTAGTGCATTGACATTCTGGACTGTGATGCTTCAAGTCTTCTCAACTTGGGAACTTCTAGTGCAGTGACATTCCGGACTGTGAAACTTCAAGTCTTCTCAACTTGGGAACTTCTAGTGCAGTGACATTCTGGACTAATGAAGCTTCAAGTCTTCTCAACTTGGGAAATTTTAGTGCAGTGACATTCTGGACTAATGAAGCTTCAAGGCTACTCAACTTGGGAACTTTTAGTGCAGTGACATTCCGGACTGTAAAACTTTAAGTCTTCTCAACTTGGGACCTTCTAGTGCAGTGACATTCCGGACTGTGTAGCTTCAAATCTTCTCAACTTGGGAACTTTTAGTGCACTGACATTCTGAACTAATAAGCATCGAGTCTACTTAACTTGGGAACTTCTAGTGCAGTGATATTCTAGACTAATGGAACATCAAGTCTACTCAACTTGGGAACTTTTAGTGCAGTTATATTCAGGACTAATGAAGCTTCAAGTTTTCTCAACTTGGGAACTTCTAGTGCAGTGACATTAAAGACTAATATAGCATCAAATCTACTCAACTTGGGAACTTTGAGTGCAATGATATTCAGGACTAATGGAGCATCAAGTCTACTCAACTTGGGAACTTCTAGTGTAGTGATATTCCAAACTATGAAGCTTCAAATCTACTCAACTTGAGAACTTTTAGTGCAGTGACATTCAGGACTAATGAAGCTTCAAGTCTATTCAACTTGGGAACTTCTAGTGCAGTGACATTCTGGACTAATAGAGCATCAAGACTACTCAATTTGGGAACTTGTAGTGCAGTGACATTCCGGACTATGAAGCTTCAAGTTTACTCAACTTGGGAACTTCTAGTGAAGTGATATTCAGGACTAATAGAGCATCAAATCTGCTCAACTCTGGAACTTCTAGCGTAGAGAAATTCCAGACTATGAAGCTCCAAATCTACTCAACTTGGGAACTTGTAGTATAGTGACATTCCGGACTATGAAGCTTCAAGTCTACTCAAATTGGGAACTTCTAGTGGAGTGACATTCTGGACTAATGAAGCTTCAAGTCTACTCAACTTGGCAACATTTAGTGCATTGACATTCTGGACTGTGAAGCTTCAAGTCTTCACAACTTGGGAAATTTTAGTGCAGTGACACTCTGGACTAATGAAGCTTCAAGTCTACTCGACTTGGGAACTTGTAGTGCAGTGACATTCCGGACTAATGGCGCATCAAGTCTACTCAACTTGGGAACTTGGAGTATAGTGATATTCCAGACTATGAAGCTTCACGTCTACTCAAATTGAGAACTTCTAGTGCAGTGACATTCTGGACTAATAGAGCATCATGTCTACTCAATTTGGGAGCTTCTAGTGCAGTGACATTCCGGACTGTGAAGCTTCAAGTCTTCTCAACTTGGGAACTTGTAGTATAGTGACATTCCGGACTATGAAGCTTCAGGTCTACTCAAATTGGGAACTTCTAGTGCATTGACATTCTGGACTAATGAAGCTTCAAGTCTACTCAACTTGGCAACCATTAGTGCATTGACATTCTGGACTGTGAAGCTTCAAGTCTTCTCAACTTGGAAAATTTGAGTGCAGTTATATTCTGGACTAATGAAGCTTCAAGTCTACTCAACTTGGGAACTTTTAGTGCAGTGACATTCCGGACTGTAAAAATTCAAGTCTTCTCAACTTGGGACCTTCTAGTGCAGTGACATTCCGGACTGTGTAGCTTCAAATCTTCTCAACTTGAAAACTTTTAGTGCACTGACATTCTGGACTAATAAGCATCGAGTCTACTTAACTTGGGAACTTCTAGTGCAGTGATATTCTAGACTAATGGAACATCATGTCTACTCAACGTGGGAACTTTTAGTGCAGTTATATTCACTAATTAATGAAACTTCAAGTTTTCTCAACTTGGGAACTTCTAGTGCAGTGACATTATAGACTAATATAGCATCAAATCTACTCAACTTGGGAACTTTCAGTGCAATGATATTCAGGACTAATGGAGCATCAAGTCTACTCAACTTGGGAACTTCTAGTGTAGTGATATTCCAGACTATGAAGCTTCAAATCTACTCAACTTGAGAACTTTTAGTGCAGTGACATTCAGGACTAATGAAGCTTCAAGTCTATTCAACTTGGGAACTTCTAGTGCAGTGGCATTCTGGACTAATAGAGCATCAAGTCTACTCAATTTGGGAACTTGTAGTGCATTGACATTCCGGACTATGAAGCTTCAAGTCTACTCAAATTGGGAACTTCTAGTGCAGTGACATTCCGGAATATGAAGCTTCAACTCTACTCAAATTGGGAACTTCTAGTGCAGTGACATTCTGGACTAATGAAGCTTCAAGTCTACTTATCTTGGCAACATTTTGTGCAGTGACATTCTGGACTGTGAAGCTTCAAGTCTTCTCAACCTGGGAACTTTTAGTGCAGTGACTTTCTGGACTAATAAGCATCGAGTGTACTTAACTTGGGAACTTCTAGTACAGTGATATTCTAGACTAATGGAACATCAAGTCTACTCAACGTGGGAACTTTTAGTGCAGTTGTATTCAGGACTAATGAAGCTTCAAGTTTTCTCAACTTGGGAACTTCTAGTGAAGTGACATTCAGGACTAATATAGCATCAAATCTACTCAACTCTGGAACTTCTAGCGTAGTGACATTCCAGACTATGAAGCTTCAAATCTACTCAACTTGGGAACTTGTAGTATAGTGACATTCCGGACTATGAAGCTTCAGGTCTACTCAAATTGGGAACTTCTAGTGCAGTGACATTCTGGACTAATGAAGCTTCAAGTCTACTCAACTTGGCAACCATTAGTGCATTGACATTCTGGACTGTGAAGCTTCAAGTCTTCTCAACTTGGAAAATTTGAGTGCAGTTATATTCTGGACTAATGAAGCTTCAAGTCTACTTAACTTGGGAACTTTTAGTGCAGTGACATTCCGGACTGTAAAAATTCAAGTCTTCTCAACTTGGGACCTTCTAGTGCAGTGACATTCCGGACTGTGTAGCTTCAAATCTTCTCAACTTGAAAACTTTTAGTGCAATGACATTCTGGACTAATAAGCATCGAGTCTACTTAACTTGGGAACTTCTAGTGCAGTGATATTCTAGACTAATGGAACATCATGTCTACTCAACGTGGGAACTTTTAGTGCAGTTATATTCACTAATTAATGAAACTTCAAGTTTTCTCAACTTGGGAACTTCTAGTGCAGTGACATTATAGACTAATATAGCATCAAATCTACTCAACTTGGGAACTTTCAGTGCAATGATATTCAGGACTAATGGAGCATCAAGTCTACTCAACTTGGGAACTTCTAGTGTAGTGATATTCCAGACTATGAAGCTTCAAATCTACTCAACTTGAGAACTTTTAGTGCAGTGACATTCAGGACTAATGAAGCTTCAAGTCTATTCAACTTCGAACTTCTAGTGCAGTGGCATTCTGGACTAATAGAGCATCAAATCTACTCAATTTGGGAACTTGTAGTGCAGAGACATTCCGGACTATGAAGCTTCAAGTCTACTCAAATTGGAAACTTCTAGTGCAGTGACATTCCGGAATATGAAGCTTCAACTCTACTCAAATCGGGAACTTCTAGTGCAGTGACATTCTGGACTAATGAAGCTTCAAGTCTACTTATCTTGGCAACATTTTGTGCAGTGACATTCTGGACTGTGAAGCTTCAAGTCTTCTCAACCTGGGAACTTTTAGTGCAGTGACTTTCTGGCCTAATAAGCATCGATTGTACTTAACTTGGGAACTTCTAGTACAGTGATATTCTAGACTAATGGAACATCAAGTCTACTCAACGTGGGAACTTTTAGTGCAGTTGTATTCAGGACTAATGAAGCTTCAAGTTTTCTCAACTTGGGAACTTCTAGTGAAGTGACATTCAGGACTAATATAGCATCAAATCTACTCAACTCTGGAACTTCTAGCGTAGTGACATTCCAGACTATGAAGCTTCAAATCTACTCAACTTGGGAACTTGTAGTATAGTGACATTCCAGACTATGAAGCTTCAAGTCTACTCAAATTGTTAACTTCTAGTGCAGTGACATTCTGGACTAATGAAGCTTCAAGTCTACTCAACTTGGCAACATTTAGTGCATTGACATTCTGGACTGTGAAGCTTCAAGTCTTCTCAACTTGGGAACTTGGAGTATAGTGATATTCCGGACTATGAAGCTTCAAGTCTACTCAAATTGGGAAGTTCTAGTGCAGTGACATTCTGGACTAATGGAGCATTAAGTCTACTCAACTTGGGAACTTCTAGTGCAGTGACATTCCGGACTGTGAAGCTTCAAGTCTTCTCAACTTGGGAACTTGTAGTATAGTGACATTCCGGACTATGAAGCTTCAAGTCTACTCAGATTGGGAACTTCTAGTGCAGTGACATTCTGGACTAATGAAGCTTCAAGTCTACTTATCTTGGCAACATTTACTGCAGTGACATTCTTGACTGTGAAGCTTCAAGTGTTCTCAACTTGGTAAATTTTAGTGCAGTTACATTCTGGACTAATGAAGTTTCAAGTCTACTCAACTTGGGAACTTTTAGTGCAGTCACATTCCGGACTGTGAAGCTTCAAGTCTTCTCAACTTGGGAAATTTTAGTGCAGTGACATTCTGGACTAATGAAGCTTCAAGTCTAATCAACTTGGGAACTCCTTGTGCAGTGACATTCCGGACTAATGGAGCATCAAGTCTACTCAATTTGGGAACTTGTAGTGCAGTGACATTCCAGACTATTAAGCTTCAAGTTTACTCAACTTGGGAACTTCTAGTGAAGTGACATTCAGGACTAATAGAGCATCAAATCTACTCAACTCTGGAACTTCTAGCGTAGTGACATTCCAGACTATGAAGCTTCAAATCTACTCAACTTGGGAACTTGTAGTATAGTGACATACCGGACTATGAAGCTTCAAGTCTACTCAACTTGGCAACATTTAGTGCATTGACATTCTGGACTGTGAAGCTTCAAGTCTTCTCAACTTGGGAAATTTTAGTGCAGTTACATTCTGGACTAATGAAGCTTCAAGTCTACTCAACTTGGGAACTTTTAGTGCAGTCACATTCCGGACTGTGAAGCTTCAAGTCTTCTAAACTTGGGAACTTGTAGTATAGTGACATTCCGGACTATGAAGCTTCAGGTCTACTCAAATTGGGAACTTCTAGTGCATTGACATTCTGGACTAATGAAGCTTCAAGTCTACTCAACTTGGCAACCATTAGTGCATTGACATTCTGGACTGTGAAGCTTCAAGTCTTCTCAACTTGGAAAATTTGAGTGCAGTTATATTCTGGACCAATGAAGCTTCAAGTCTACTCAACTTGGGAACTTTTAGTGCAGTGACATTCCGGACTGTAAAAATTCAAGTCTTCTCAACTTGGGACCTTCTAGTGCAGTGACATTCCGGACTGTGTAGCTTCAAATCTTCTCAACTTGAAAACTTTTAGTGCACTGACATTCTGGACTAATAAGCATCGAGTCTACTTAACTTGGGAACTTCTAGTGCAGTGATATTCTAGACTAATGGAACATCATGTCTACTCAACGTGGGAACTTTTAGTGCAGTTATATTCACTAATTAATGAAACTTCAAGTTTTCTCAACTTGGGAACTTCTAGTGCAGTGACATTATAGACTAATATAGCATCAAATCTACTCAACTTGGGAACTTTCAGTGCAATGATATTCAGGACTAATGGAGCATCAAGTCTACTCAACTTGGGAACTTCTAGTGTAGTGATATTCCAGACTATGAAGCTTCAAATCTACTCAACTTGAGAACTTTTAGTGCAGTGACATTCAGGACTAATGAAGCTTCAAGTCTATTCAACTTTGGAACTTCTAGTGCAGTGGCATTCTGGACTAATAGAGCATCAAGTCTACTCAATTTGGGAACTTGTAGTGCATTGACATTCCGGACTATGAAGCTTCAAGTCTACTCAAATTGGGAACTTCTAGTGCAGTGACATTCCGGAATATGAAGCTTCAACTCTACTCAAATTGGGAACTTCTAGTGCAGTGACATTCTGGACTAATGAAGCTTCAAGTCTACTTATCTTGGCAACATTTTGTGCAGTGACATTCTGGACTGTGAAGCTTCAAGTCTTCTCAACCTGGGAACTTTTAGTGCAGTGACTTTCTGGACTAATAAGCATCGAGTGTACTTAACTTGGGAACTTCTAGTACAGTGATATTCTAGACTAATGGAACATCAAGTTTACTCAACGTGGGAACTTTTAGTGCAGTTGTATTCAGGACTAATGAAGCTTCAAGTTTTCTCAACTTGGGAACTTCTAGTGAAGTGACATTCAGGACTAATATAGCATCAAATCTACTCAACTCTGGAACTTCTAGCGTAGTGACATTCCAGACTATGAAGCTTCAAATCTACTCAACTTGGGAACTTGTAGTATAGTGACATTCCAGACTATGAAGCTTCAAGTCTACTGAAATTGTTAACTTCTAGTGCAGTGACATTCTGGACTAATGAAGCTTCAAGTCTACTCAACTTGGCAACATTTAGTGCATTGACATTCTGGACTGTGAAGCTTCAAGTCTTCTCAACTTGGGAACTTGGAGTATAGTGATATTCCGGACTATGAAGCTTCAAGTCTACTCAAATTGGGAAGTTCTAGTGCAGTGACATTCTGGACTAATGGAGCATTAAGTCTACTCAACTTGCGAACTTCTAGTGCAGTGACATTCCGGACTGTGAAGCTTCAAGTCTTCTCAACTTGGGAACTTGTAGTATAGTGACATTCCGGACTATGAAGCTTCAAGTCTACTCAGATTGGGAACTTCTAGTGCAGTGACATTCTGGACTAATGAAGCTTCAAGTCTACTTATCTTGGCAACATTTACTGCAGTGACATTCTTGACTGTGAAGCTTCAAGTCTTCTCAACTTGGGAACTTTTAGTGCACTGACATTCTGTACTAATAAGCATCGAGTCTATTTAACTTGGGAACTTCTAGTACAGTGATATTCTAGACTAATGGAACATCAAGTCTACTCAACGTGGGAACTTTTAGTGCAGTTATATTCAGGACTAATGAAGCTTCAAGTTTTCTCAACTTGGGAAATTTTAGTGCAGTTACATTCTGGACTAATGAAGCTTCAAGTCTACTCAACTTGGGAACTTTTAGTGCAGTCACATTCCGGAATGTGAAGCTTCAAGTCTTCTCAACATGGGAACTTGTAGTATAGTGACATTCCGGACTATGAAGCTTCAGGTCTACTCAAATTGGGAACTTCTAGTGCATTGACATTCTGGACTAATAAAGCTTCAAGTCTACTCAACTAGGGAACTATTAGTGCAGTGACATTCCGGACTGTGAAACTTCAAGTCTTCTCAACTTGGGACCTTCTAGTGCAGTGACATTCCGGACTGTGTAGCTTCAAATCTTCTCAACTTGGGAACTTTTAGTGCACTGACATTCTGGACTAATAAGCATCAAGTCTATTTAACTTGGGAACTTCTAGTGCAGTGATATTCTAGACTAATGGAACATCAAGTCTACTCAACGTGGGAAATTTTAGTGCAGTTTAATTCACTAATTAATGAATCTTCAAGTTTTGTCAACTTGGGAACTTCTAGTGCAGTGACAATTTGACTAATATAGCATCAAATCTACTCAACGTGGGAACTTTCAGTGCAATGATATTCAGGACTAATGGAGCATCAAGTCTACTCAACTTGGGAACTTCTAGTGTAGTGATTTTTCAGACTATGAAGCTTCAAATCTACTCAACTTGAGAACATTTAGTGAAGAGACATTCAGGACTAATGAAGCTTCAAGTCTATTCAACTTGGGACTTCTAGTGCAGTGACATTCTGGACTAATAGAACATCAAGTCTACTCAATTTGGGAACTTGTAGTGCAGTGACATTCCGGACTATGAAGCTTCAAGTCTACTCAAATTGGGAACTTCTAGTGCAGTGACATTCCGGACTTTGAAGCTTCAAGTCTTCTCAACTTGGGAACTTCTAGTATAGTGACATTCCGGACTATGAAGCTTCAACTCTACTCAAATTGGGAACTTCTAGTGCAGTGACATTCTGGACTAATGAAGCTACAAGTCTACTTATCTTTACAACATTTAGTGCAGTGACATTCTGGACTGTGAAGCTTCAAGTCTTCTCAACTTGGGAACTTTTAGTGCACTGACATTCTGTACTAATAAGCATCGAGTCTATTTAACTTGGGAACTTCTAGTACAGTGATATTCTAGACTAATGGAACATCAAGTCTACTCAACGTGGGAACTTTTAGTGCAGTTATATTCAGGACTAATGAAGCTTCAAGTTTTCTCAACTTGGGAAATTTCAGTGGAATGACATTCTGGACTAATAGAGCATCAAATCTACAAAACTCTGGAACTTCTAGCGTAGTGACATTCCAGAATATGAAACTTCAAATCTACTCAACTTGGGAACTTGTAGTATAGTGACATTCCGGACTATGAAGCTTCAAGTCTTCTCAACTTGGGAAGTTTTAGTGCAGTTACATTCTGGACTAATGAAGCTTCAAGTCTACTCAACTTGGGAACTTTTAGTGCCGTCACATTCCGGACTGTGAAGCTTCAAGTCTTCTCAACTTGGGAACTTGTAGTATAGTGACATTCCGGACTATGAAGCTTCAGGTCTATTCAAATTGGGAACTTCTAGTGCTGTGACATTCCGGACTAATGAAGCTTCAAGTCTACTCAACTTGGGAACATTTAGTTCAGTGACATTCCGGACTGTGAAGCTTCAAGTCTTCTCAACTTGGGAAATTTTAGTGCAGTGACATTCTGGACTAATGAAGCTTCAAGTCTAATCAACTTGGGAACTTCTAGTGAAGTGACATTCATAACTAATAGAGCATCAAATCTACTCAACTCTGGAAATTATAGCGTAGTGACATTCCAGACTTTGAAGCTTCAAATCTACTCAACTTGGGAACTTGTAGTATAGTGACATTCCGGACTATGAAGCTTCAAGTCTACTCAAATTGGCAACTTCTAGTGCAGTGACATTCTGGACTAATGAAGCTTCAAGTCTACTCAACTTGGCAACATTTAGTGCATTGACATTCTGGATTGTGAAGCTTCAAGTCTTCTCAACTTGGGAAATTTTAGAGCACTTACATTCTGGACTAATGAAGCTTCAAGTTTACTCAACTTGGGAACTTTTAGTGCAGTGACATTCCGGACTGTGAAGCTGCAAGTCTTCTCAACTTGGGAAATTTTAGTGCAGTGACATTCTGGAATAATGAAGCTTCAAGTCTACTCAACTTGGCAATATTTAGTGCATTGACATTCTGGATTGTGAAGCTTCAAGTCTTCTCAACTTGGGAAATTTTAGAGCACTTACATTCTGGACTAATGAAGCTTCAAGTTTACTCAACTTGGGAACTTTTAGTGCAGTGACATTCCGGACTGTGAAGCTTCAAGTCTTCTCAACTTGGGAACTTGTAGTATAGTGACATTCCGGACTATGAAGCTTCAAGTCTACTCAACTTGGGAACTTTTAGTGCAGTGACATTCCGGACTGTGAAACTTCAAGTCTTCTCAACTTGGGACCTTCTAGTGCAGTGACATTCCGGACTGTGTGGCTTCAAATCTTCTCAACTTGGGAACTTTTAGTGCACTGACATTCTGGAGTAATAAGCATCAAGTCTACTTAACTTGGGAACTTCTAGTGCAGTGATATTCTAGACTAATGGAACATCAAGTCTACTCAACGTGGGAACTTTTAGTGCATTTACATTCACTAATTAATGAAGCTTCAAGTTTTGTCAACTTGGGAACTTCTAGTGCAGTGACAATTTAGACTAATATAGCATCAAATCTACTCAACGTGGGAACTTTCAGTGCAATGATATTCAGGACTAATGGAGCATCAAGTCTACTCAACTTGGGAACTTCTAGTGTAGTGATATTCCAGACTATGAAGCTTCAAATCTACTCAACGTGAGAACATTTAGTGCAGTGACATTCAGGACTATTGAAGCTTCAAGTCTATTCAACTTAGGGACTTCTAGTGCAGTGACATTCTGGACTAATAGAGCATCAAGTCTACTCAATTTGGGAACTTGTAGTGCAGTGACATTCCGGACTATGAAGCTTCAAGTCTACTAAAATTGGGAACTTCTAGTGCAGTGACATTCCGGACTGTGAAGCTTCAAGTCTTCTCAACTAGGGAACTTGTAGTATAGTGACATTCCGGACTATGAAGCTTCAACTCTACTCAAATTGGGAACTTCTAGTGCAGTGACATTCTGGACTAATGAAGCTACAAGTCTACTTATCTTTACAACATTTAGTGCAGTGACATTCCAGACTATGAAGATTCAAATCTACTCAACTTGGGAACTTGTAGTATAGTGACATTCAGGACTATGAAGCTTCAAGTCTACTCAACTTGGGAACTTCTAGTGCAGTGACATTCCGGACTGTGAAGCTTCAAGTCTTCTCAACTTGGGAACTTGTAGTATAGTGATATTCCGGTTTATGAAGCTTCAAGTCTACTCAAATTGGGAAGTTCTAGTGCAGTGACATTCTGGACTAATGGAGCATCAAGTCTACTCAACTTGGGAACTTCTAGTGCAGTGACATTCCGGACTGTGAAGCTTCAAGTCTTCTCAACTTGGGAACTTGTAGTATAGTGACATTCCGGACTATGAAGCTCAAGTCTACTCAAATTGGGAACTTCTAGTGCAGTGTCATTCTGGACTAATGAAGCTTCAAGGCTACTTATCTTGGGAACTTTTAGTGCAGTGACATTCCGGACTAATGGCGCATCAAGTCTACTCAACTTGGGAACTTCTAGTGCAGTGACATTCCGGACTGTGAAGCTTCAAGTCTTCTCAACTTGGGAAATTTTAGTGCAGTGACATTCTGGACTAATGAAGCTTCAAGTCTAATCAACTTGGGAACTTCTTGTGCAGTGACATTCCGGACTAATGGAGCATCAAGTCTACTCAACTTGGGAACTTCTAGTGAAGTGACATTCATGACTAATAGAGCATCAAATCTACTCAACTCTGGAACTTATAGCGTAGTGACATTCCAGACTTTGAAGCTTCAAATCTACTCAACTTGGGAACTTCTAGTGTAGTGATATTCCAGACTATGAAGCTTCAAATCTACTCAACTTGAGAACTTTTAGTGCAGTGACATTCAGGACTCATGAAGCTTCAAGTCTATTCAACTTGGGAACTTCTAGTGCAGTGGCATTCTGGACTAATAGAGCATCAAATCTACTCAATTTGGGAACTTGTAGTGCAGAGACATTCCGGACTATGAAGCTTCAAGTCTACTCAAATTGGGAACTTCTAGTGCAGTGACATTCCGGAATATGAAGCTTCAACTCTACTCAAATTGGGAACTTCTAGTGCAGTGACATTCTGGACTAATGAAGCTTCAAGTCTACTTATCTTGGCAACATTTTGTGCAGTGACATTCTGGACTGTGAAGCTTCAAGTCTTCTCAACCTGGGAACTTTTAGTGCAGTGACTTTCTGGACTAATAAGCATCGAGTGTACTTAACTTGGGAACTTCTAGTACAGTGATATACTAGACTAATGGAACATCAAGTCTACTCAACGTGGGAACTTTTAGTGCAGTTGTATTCAGGACTAATGAAGCTTCAAGTTTTCTCAACTTGGGAACTTCTAGTGAAGTGACATTCAGGACTAATATAGCATCAAATCTACTCAACTCTGGAACTTCTAGCGTAGTGACATTCCAGACTATGAAGCTTCAAATCTACTCAACTTTTGAACTTGTAGTATAGTGACATTCCAGACTATGAAGCTTCAAGTCTACTCAAATTGTTAACTTCTAGTGCAGTGACATTCTGGACTAATGAAGCTTCAAGTCTACTCAACTTGGCAACATTTAGTGCATTGACATTCTGGACTGTGAAGCTTCAAGTCTTCTCAACTTGGGAACTTGGAATATAGTGATATTCCGGACTATGAAGCTTCAAGTCTACTCAAATTGGGAAGTTCTAGTGCAGTGACATTCTGGACTAATGGAGCATTAAGTCTACTCAACTTGGGAACTTCTAGTGCAGTGACATTCCGGACTGTGAAGCTTCAAGTCTTCTCAACTTGGGAACTTGTAGTATAGTGACATTCCGGACTATGAAGCTTCAAGTCTACTCAGATTGGGAACTTCTAGTGCAGTGACATTCTGGACTAATGAAGCTTCAAGTCTACTTATCTTGGCAACATTTACTGCAGTGACATTCTGGACTGTGAAGCTTCAAGTGTTCTCAACTTGGTAAATTTTAGTGCAGTTACATTCTGGACTAATGAAGTTTCAAGTCTACTCAACTTGGGAACTTTTAGTGCAGTCACATTCCGGACTGTGAAGCTTCAAGTCTTCTCAACTTGGGAACTTGTAGTATAGTGACATTCCGGACTATGAAGCTTCAGGTCTATTCAAATTGGGAACTTCTAGTGCAGTGACATTCTGGACTAATGAAGCTTCAAGTCTACTCAACTTGGCAACATTTAGTGCATTGACATTCTGGACTGTGAAGCTTCAAGTCTTCTCAACTTGGGAACTTCTAGTGCAGTGACATTCCGGACTGTGAAGCTTCAAGTCTTCTCAACTTGGGAACTTGTAGTATAGTGACATTCCGGACTATGAAGCTACAAGTCTACTCAAATTGGGAACTTTTAGTGCAGTGACATTCCGGACTGTGAAATTTCAAGTCTTCTCAACTTGGGAACTTCTAGTGCAGTGACATTCTGGACTAATGAAGCTTCAAGTCTTCTCAACTTGGGAAATTTTAGTGCAGTGACATTCTGGACTAATGAAGCTTCAAGGCTACTCAACTTGGGAACTTTTAGTGCAGTGAAATTCCGGACTGTAAAACTTTAAGTCTTCTCAACTTGGGACCTTCTAGTGCAGTGACATTCCGGTCTGTGTAGCTTCAAATCTTCTCAACTTGGGAACTTTTAGTGCACTGACATTCAGAACTAATAAGCATTGAGTCTACTTAACTTGGGAACTTCTAGTGCAGTGATATTCTAGACTAATGGAACATCAAGTCTACTCAACTTGGGAACTTTTAGTGCAGTTATATTCAGGACTAATGAAGCTTCAAGTTTTCTCAACTTGGGAACTTCTAGTGCAGTGACATTAAAGACTAATATAGCATCAAATCTACTCAACTTGGGAACTTTGAGTGCAATGATATTCAGGACTAATGGAGCATCAAGTCTACTCAACTTGGGAACTTCTAGTGTAGTGATATTCCAAACTATGAAGCTTCAAATCTACTCAACTTGAGAACTTTTAGTGCAGTGACATTCAGGACTAATGAAGCTTCAAGTCTATTCAACTTGGGAACTTCTAGTGCAGTGACATTCTGGACTAATAGAGCATCAAGACTACTCAATTTGGGAACTTGTAGTGCAGTGACATTCCGGACTATGAAGCTTCAAGTTTACTCAACTTGGGAACTTCTAGTGAAGTGATATTCAGGACTAATAGAGCATCAAATCTGCTCAACTCTGGAACTTCTAGCGTAGAGAAATTCCAGACTATGAAGCTCCAAATCTACTCAACTTGGGAACTTGTAGTATAGTGACATTCCGGACTATGAAGCTTCAAGTCTACTCAAATTGGGAACTTCTAGTGCAGTGACATTCTGGACTAATGAAGCTTCAAGTCTACTCAACTTGGCAACATTTAGTGCATTGACATTCTGGACTGTGAAGCTTCAAGTCTTCACAACTTGGGAAATTTTAGTGCAGTGACATTCTGGACTAATGAAGCTTCAAGTCTACTCGACTTGGGAACTTTTAGTGCAGTGACATTCCGGACTGTGAAGCTTTAAGTCTTCTCAACTTGGGAAATTTTAGTGCGGTGACATTCTGGACTAATGAAGCTTCAAGTCTTCTCAACTTGGGAACTTGTAGTATAGTGACATTCCGGACTATGAAGCTTCAGGTCTACTCAAATTGGGAACTTCTAGTGCAGTGACATTATGGACTAATGAAGCTTCAAGTCTACCCAACTTGGCAACCATTAGTGCATTGACATTCTGGACTGTGAAGCTTCAAGTCTTCTCAACTTGGAAAATTTGATTGCAGTTATATTCTGGACTAATGAAGCTTCAAGTCTACTCAACTTGGGAACTTTTAGTGCAGTGACATTCCGGACTGTAAAAATTCAAGTCTTCTCAACTTGGGACCTTCTAGTGCAGTGACATTCCGGACTGTGTAGCTTCAAATCTTCTCAACTTGAAAACTTTTAGTGCACTGACATTCTGGACTAATAAGCATCAAGAAGCTTCAAGACTACTTATCTTGGCAACATTTACTGCAGTGACATTCTTGACTGTGAATCTTCAAGTGTTCTCAACTTGGTAAATTTTAGTGCAGTTACATTCTGGACTAATGAAGTTTCAAGTCTACTCAACTTGGGAACTTTTAGTGGAGTCACATTCCGGACTGTGAAGCTTCAAGTCTTCTCAACTTGGGAACTTGTAGTATAGTGACATTCCGGACTATGAAGCTTCAGGTCTATTCAAATTGGGAACTTCTAGTGCAGTGACATTCTGGACTAATGAAGCTTCAAGTCTGCTCAACTTGGCAACATTTAGTGCATTGACATTCTGGACTGTGAAGCTTCAAGTCTTCTCAACTTGGGAAATTTTAGTGCAGTTATATTCTGGACTAATGAAGCTTCAAGTCTACTCAACTTGGGAACATTTAGTGCAGTGACATTCCGGACTGTGAAGCTTCAAGTCTTCTCAACTTGGGAAATTTTAGTGCAGTGACATTCTGGACTAATGAAGCTTCAAGTCTACTCAAATTGGGAAGTTCTAGTGCAGTGACATTCCGGACTAATGGAGCATCAAGTCTACTCAATTTGGGAACTTGTAGTGCAGTGACATTCCAGACTATTAAGCTTCAAGTTTACTCAACTTTTGAACTTCTAGTGAAGTGACATTCAGGACTAATAGAGCATCAAATCTACTCAACTATGGAACTTCTAGCGTAGTGACATTCCAGACTATGAAGCTTCAAATCTACTCAACTTGGGAACTTGTAGTATAGTGACATACCGGACTATGAAGCTTCAAGTCTACTCAACTTGGCAACATTTAGTGCATTGACATTCTGGACTGTGAAGCTTCAAGTCTTCTCAACTTGGGAAATTTTAGTGCAGTTACATTCTGGACTAATGAAGCTTCAAGTCTACTCAACTTGGGAACTTTTAGTGCAGTCACATTCCGGACTGTGAAGCTTCAAGTCTTCTCAACTTGGGAACTTGTAGTATAGTGACATTCCGGACTACGAAGCTTCAGGTCTACTCAAATTGGGAACTTCTAGTGCATTGACATTCTGGACTAATGAAGCTTCAAGTCTACTCAACTAGGGAACTTTTAGTGCAGTGACATTCCGGACTGTGAATCTTCAAGTCTTCTCAACTTGGGACCTTCTAGTGCAGTGACATTCCGGACTGTGTAGCTTCAAATCTTCTCAACTTGGGAACTTTTAGTGCACTGACATTCTGGACTAATAAGCATCAAGTCTATTTAACTTGGGAACTTCTAGTGCAGTGATATTCTAGACTAATGGAACATCAAGTCTACTCAACGTGGGAAATTTTAGTGCAGTTTAATTCACTAATTAATGAATCTTCAAGTTTTGTCAACTTGGGAACTTCTAGTGCAGTGACAATTTGACTAATATAGCATCAAATCTACTCAACGTGGGAACTTTCAGTGCAATGATATTCAGGACTAATGGTGCATCAAGTCTACTCAACTTGGGAACTTCTAGTGTAGTGATATTTCAGACTATGAAGCTTCAAATCTACTCAACTTGAGAACTTGTAGTATAGTGACATTCCGGACTATGAAGCTTCAACTCTACTCAAATTGGGAACTTCTAGTGCAGTGACATTCCGGACTGTGAAGCTTCAAGTCTTCTCAACTTGGGAACTTGTAGTATAGTGACATTCCGGACTATGAAGCTTCAACTCTACTCAAATTGGGAACTTCTAGTGCAGTGACATTCTGGACTAATGAAGCTACAAGTCTACTTATCTTTACAACATTTAGTGCAGTGACATTCTGGACTGTGAAGCTTCAAGTCTTCTCAACTTGGGAACTTTTAGTGCACTGACATTATGTACTAATAAGCATCGAGTCTATTTAACTTGGGAACTTCTAGTACAGTGATATTCTAGACTAATGGAACATCAAGTCTACTCAACGTGGGAACTTTTAGTGCAGTTATATTCAGGACTAATGAAGCTTCAAGTTTTCTCAACTTGGGAAATTTCAGTGGAATGACATTCTGGACTAATAGAGCATCAAATCTACTCAACTCTGGAACTTCTAGCGTAGTGACATTCCAGAATATGAAGCTTCAAATCTACTCAACTTGGGAACTTGTAGTATAGTGACATTCCGGACTATGAAGCTTCAAGTCTTCTCAACTTGGGAAGTTTTAGTGCAGTTACATTCTGGACTAATGAAGCTTCAAGTCTACTCAACTTGGGAACTTTTAGTGCCGTCACATTCCGGACTGTGAAGCTTCAAGTCTTCTCAACTTGGGAACTTGTAGTATAGTGACATTCCGGACTATGAAGCTTCAGGTCTATTCAAATTGGGAACTTCTAGTGCTGTGACATTCCGGACTAATGAAGCTTCAAGTCTACTCAACTTGGCAACATTTAGTGCATTGACATTCTGGACTGTGAAGCTTCAAGTCTTCTGAACTTGGGAAATTTTAGTGCAGTTATATTCTGGACTAATGAAGCTTCAAGTCTACTCAACTTGGGAACATTTAGTTCAGTGACATTCCGGACTGTGAAGCTTCAAGTCTTCTCAACTTGGGAATTTTTAGTGCAGTGACATTCTGGACTAATGAAGCTTCAAGTCTAATCAACTTGGGAACTTCTAGTGAAGTGACATTCATGACTAATAGAGCATCAAATCTACTCAACTCTGGAACTTATAGCGTAGTGACATTCCAGACTTTGAAGCTTCAAATCTACTCAACTTGGGAACTTGTAGTATAGTTACATTCCGGACTATGAAGCTTCAAGTCTACTCAAATTGGCAACTTCTAGTGCAGTGACATTCTGGACTAATGAAGCTTCAAGTCTACTCAACTTGGCAACATTTAGTGCATTGACATTCTGGATTGTGAAGCTTCAAGTCTTCTCAACTTGGGAAATTTTAGAGCACTTACATTCTGGACTAATGAAGCTTCAAGTTTACTCAACTTGGGAACTTTTAGAGCAGTGACATTCCGGACTGTGAAGCTGCAAGTCTTCTCAACTTGGGAAATTTTAGTGCAGTGACATTCTGGAATAATGAAGCTTCAAGTCTACTCAACTTGGCAATATTTAGTGCATTGACATTCTGGATTGTGAAGCTTCAAGTCTTCTCAACTTGGGAAATTTTAGAGCACTTACATTCTGGACTAATTAGGCTTCAAGTTTACTCAACTTGGGAACTTTTAGTGCAGTGACATTCCGGACTGTGAAGTTTCAAGTCTTCTCAACTTTTGAACTTGTAGTATAGTGACATTCCGGACTATGAAGCTTCAAGTCTACTCAAACTGGGAACTTCTAGTGCAGTGACATTCCCGACTAATGAAGCTTCAAGTCTACTTATCTTGGCAACATTTAGTGCAGTGACATTCTGGACTGTGAAGCTTCAAGTCTTCTCAACTTGGGAAATTTTAGTGCAGTTACATTCTGGAGTAATGAAGCTTCAAGTCTACTCAACTTGGGAACTTTTAGTGCAGTCACATTCCGGACTGTGAAGCTTCAAGTCTTCTCAACTTGGGAACTTGTAGTATAGTGACATTCCGGACTATGAAGCTTCAGGTCTACTCAAATTGGGAACTTCTAGTGCAGTGACATTCTGGACTAATGAAGCTTCAAGTCTACTCAACTTGGGAACTTTTAGTGCAGTGACATTCCAGACTGTGAAACTTCAAGTCTTCTCAACTTGGGACCTTCTAGTGCAGTGACATTCCGGACTGTGTGGCTTCAAATCTTCTCAACTTGGGAACTGTTAGTGCACTGACATTCTGGAGTAATAAGCATCAAGTCTACTTAACTTGGGAACTTCTAGTGCAGTGATATTCTAGACTAATGGAACATCAAGTCTACTCAACGTGGGAACTTCTAGTGTAGTGATATTCCAGACTATGAAGCTTCAAATCTACTCAACGTGAGAACATTTAGTGCAGTGACATTCAGGACTATTGAAGCTTCAAGTCTATTCAACTTAGGGACTTCTAGTGCAGGGACATTCTGGACTAATAGAGCATCAAGTCTACTCAATTTGGGAACTTGTAGTGCATTGACATTCCGGACTATGAAGCTTCAAGTCTACTCAAATTGGGAACTTCTAGTGCAGTGACATTCCGGACTGTGAAGCTTCAAGTCTTCTCAACTAGGGAACTTGTAGTATAGTGACATTCCGGACTATGAAGCTTCAACTCTACTCAAATTGGGAACTTCTAGTGCAGTGACATTCTGGACCAATGAAGCTACAAGTCTACTTATCTTTACAACATTTAGTGCAATGACATTCCAGACTATGAAGCTTCAAATCTACTCAACTTGGGAACTTGTAGTATAGTGACATTCAGGACTATGAAGCTTCAAGTCTACTCAACTTGGGAACTTCTAGTGCAGTGACATTCCGGACTGTGAAGCTTCAAGTCTTCTCAACTTGGGAACTTGTAGTATAGTGATATTCCGGTTTATGAAGCTTCAAGTCTACGCAAATTGGGAAGTTCTAGTGCAGTGACATTCTGGACTAATGGAGCATCAAGTCTACTCAACTTGGGAACTTCTAGTGCAGTGACATTCCGGACTGTGAAGCTTCAAGTCTTCTCAACTTGGGAACTTGTAGTATAGTGACATTCCGGACTATGAAGCTCAAGTCTACTCAAATTGGGAACTTCTAGTGCAGTGTCATTCTGGACTAATGAAGCTTCAAGGATACTTATCTTGGAAACTTTTAGTGCAGTGACATTCCGGACTAATGGCGCATCAAGTCTACTCAACTTGGGAACTTCTAGTGCAGTGACATTCCGGACTGTGAAGCTTCAAGTCTTCTCAACTTGGGAAATTTTAGTGCAGTGACATTCTAGACTAATGAAGCTTCAAGTCTAATCAACTTGGGAACTTCTTGTGCAGTGACATTCCGGACTAATGGAGCATCAAGTCTACTCAACTTGGGAACTTCTAGTGAAGTGACATTCATGACTAATAGAGCATCAAATCTACTCAACTCTGGAACTTATAGCGTAGTGACATTCCAGACTTTGAAGCTTCAAATCTACTCAACTTGGGAACTTTCAGTGCAATGATATTCAGGACTAATGGAGCATCAAGTCTACTCAACTTGGGAACTTCTAGTGTAGTGATATTCCAGACTATGAAGCTTCAAATCTACTCAACTTGAGAACTTTTAGTGCAGTGACATTCAGGACTAATGAAGCTTCAAGTCTATTCAACTTGGGAACTTCTAGTGCAGTGGCATTCTGGACTAATAGAGCATCAAATCTACTCAATTTGGGAACTTGTAGTGCAGTGACATTCCGGACTATGAAGCTTCAAGTCTACTCAAATTGGGAACTTCTAGTGCAGTGACATTCTGGACTAATGAAGCTTCAAGTCTACTTATCTTGGCAACATTTTGTGCAGTGACATTCTGGACTGTGAAGCTTCAATTCTTCTCAACCTGGGAACTTTTAGTGCAGTGACTTTCTGGACTAATAAGCATCGAGTGTACTTAACTTGGGAACTTCTAGTACAGTGATATTCTAGACTAATGGAACATCAAGTCTACTCAACGTGGGAACTCTTAGTGCAGTTGTATTCAGGACTAATGAAGCTTCAAGTTTTCTCAACTTGGGAACTTCTAGTGAAGTGACATTCAGGACTAATATAGCATCAAATCTACTCAACTCTTTAACTTCTAGCGTAGTGACATTCCAGACTATGAAGCTTCAAATCTAATGAACTTGGGAACTTGTAGTATAGTGACATTCCAGACTATGAAGCTTCAAGTCTACTCAAATTGTTAACTTCTAGTGCAGTGACATTCTGGACTAATGAAGCTTCAAGTCTACTCAACTTGGCAACATTTAGTGCATTGACATTCTGGACTGTGAAGCTTCAAGTCTTCTCAACTTGGGAACTTGGAGTATAGTGATATTCCGGACTATGAAGCTTCAAGTCTACTCAAATTGGGAAGTTCTAGTGCAGTGACATTCTGGACTAATGGAGCATTAAGTCTACTCAACTTGGGAACTTCTAGTGCAGTGACATTCCGGACTGTGAAGCTTCAAGTCTTCTCAACTTGGGAACTTGTAGTATAGTGACATTCCGGACTATGAAGCTTCAAGTCTACTCAGATTGGGAACTTCTAGTGCAGTGACATTCTGGACTAATGAAGCTTCAAGTCTACTTATCTTGGCAACATTTACTGCAGTGACATTCTGGACTGTGAAACTTCAAGTGTTCTCAACTTGGTAAATTTTAGTGCAGTTACATTCTGGACTAATGAAGTTTCAAGTCTACTCAACTTGGGAACTTTTAGTGCAGTCACATTCCGGACTGTGAAGCTTCAAGTCTGCTCAACTTGGGAACTTGTAGTATAGTGACATTCCGGACTATGAAGCTTCAGGTCTATTCAAATTGGGAACTTCTAGTGCAGTGACATTCTGGACTAATGAAGCTTCAAGTCTACTCAACTTGGCAACATTTAGTGCATTGACATTCTGGACTGTGAAGCTTCAAGTCTTTTCAACTTGGGAAATTTTAGTGCAGTTATATTCTGGACTAATGAAGCTTCAAGTCTACTCAACTTGGGAACATTTAGTGCAGTGACATTCCGGACTGTGAAGCTTCAAGTCTTCTCAACTTGGGAAATTTTAGTGCAGTGACATTCTGGACTAATGAAGCTTCAAGTCTAATCAACTTGGGAACTCCTTGTGCAGTGACATTCCGGACTAATGGAGCATCAAGTCTACTCAATTTGGTAACTTGTAGTGCAGTGACATTCCAGACTATTAAGCTTCAAGTTTACTCAACTTGGGAACTTCTAGTGAAGTGACATTCAGGACTAATAGAGCATCAAATCTACTCAACTGTGGAACTTCTAGCGTAGTGACATTCCAGACTATGAAGCTTCAAATCTACTCAACTTGGGAACTTGTAGTATAGTGACATACCGGACTATGAAGCTTCAAGTCTACTCAACTTGGCAACATTTAGTGCATTGACATTCTGGACTGTGAAGCTTCAAGTCTTCTCAACTTGGGAAATTTTAGTGCAGTTACATTTTGGACTAATGAAGCTTCAAATCTACTCAACTTGAGAACATTTAGTGCAGAGACATTCAGGACTAATGAAGCTTCAAGTCTATTCAACTTGGGACTTCTAGTGCAGTGACATTCTGGACTAATAGAACATCAAGTCTACTCAATTTGGGAACTTGTAGTGCAGTGACATTCCGGACTATGAAGCTTCAAGTCTACTCAAATTGGGAACTTCTAGTGCAGTGACATTCCGGACTGTGAAGCTTCAAGTCTTCTCAACTTGGGAACTTGTAGTATAGTGACATTCCGGACTATGAAGCTTCAACTCTACTCAAATTGGGAACTTCTAGTGCAGTGACATTCTGGACTAATGAAGCTACAATTCTACTTATCTTTACAACATTTAGTGCAGTGACATTCTGGACTGTGAAGCTTCAAGTCTTCTCAACTTGGGAACTTTTAGTGCACTGACATTCTGTACTAATAAGCATCGAGTCTATTTAACTTGGGAACTTCTAGTACAGTGATATTCTAGACTAATGGAACATCAAGTCTACTCAACGTGGGAACTTTTAGTGCAGTTATATTCAGGACTAATGAAGCTTCAAGTTTTCTCAACTTGGGAAATTTCAGTGGAATGACATTCTGGACTAATAAAGCATCAAGCCTACTCAACTCTGGAACTTCTAGTGCAGTGACATTCCAGAATGTGAAGCTTCAAATCTTCTCAACTTGGGAACTTGTAGTATAGTGACATTCCGGACTATGAAGCTCAAGTCTTCTCAAATTGGGAAGTTCTAGTGCAGTTACATTCTGGACTAATGAAGCTTCAAGTCTACTCAACTTGGGAACTTTTAGTGCCGTCACATTCCGGACTGTGAAGCTTCAAGTCTTCTCAACTTGGGAACTTGTAGTATAGTGACATTCCGGACTATGAAGCTTCAGGTCTATTCAAATTGGGAACTTCTAGTGCTGTGACATTCCGGACTAATGAAGCTTCAAGTCTACTCAACTTGGCAACATTTAGTGCATTGACATTCCGGACTGTGAAGCTTCAAGTCTTCTGAACTTGGGAAATTTTAGTGCAGTTACATTCTGGACTAATGAAGCATCAAGTCTACTCAACTTGGGAACATTTAGTGCAGTGACATTCCGGACTGTGAAGCTTCAATTCTAATCAACTTGGGAACTTCTAGTGAAGTGACATTCATGACTAATAGAGCATCAAATCTACTCAACTCTGGAACTTATAGCGTAGTGACATTCCAGACTTTGAAGCTTCAAATCTACTCAACTTGGGAACTTGTAGTATAGTGACATTCCGGACTATGAAGCTTCAAGTCTACTCAAATTGGCAACTTCTAGTGCAGTGACATTCTGGACTAATGAAGCTTCAAGTCTACTCAACTTGGCAACATTTAGTGCATTGACATTCTGGATTGTGAAGCTTCAAGTCTTCTCAACTTGGGAAATTTTAGAGCACTTACATTCTGGACTAATGAAGCTTCAAGTTTACTCAACTTGGGAACTTTTAGTGCAGTGACATTCCGGACTGTGAAGCTGCAAGTCTTCTCAACTTGGGAAATTTTAGTGCAGTGACATTCTGGAATAATGAAGCTTCAAGTCTACTCAACTTGGCAATATTTAGTGCATTGACATTCTGGATTGTGAAGCTTCAAGTCTTCTCAACTTGGGAAATTTTAGAGCACTTACATTCTGGACTAATGAAGCTTCAAGTTTACTCAACTTGGGAACTTCTAGTGCAGTGACATTCCGGACTAATGAAGCTTCAAGTCTACTTATCTTGGCAACATTTAGTGCACTGACATTCTGGACTGTGAAGCTTCAAGTCTTCTCAACTTGGGAAATTTTAGTGCAGTTACATTCTGGAGTAATGAAGCTTCAAGTCTTCTCAACTTGGGACCTTCTAGTGCAGTGACATTCCGGACTGTGTGGCTTCAAATCTTCTCAACTTGGGAACTTTTAGTGCACTGACATTCTGGAGTAATAAGCATCAAGTCTACTTAACTTGGGAACTTCTAGTGCAGTGACAATTTAGACTAATATAGCATCAAATCTACTCAACGTGGGAACTTTCAGTGCAATGATATTCAGGACTAATGGAGCATCAAGTCTACTCAACTTGGGAACTTCTAGTGTAGTGATATTCCAGACTATGAAGCTTCAAATCTACTCAACGTGAGAACATTTAGTGCAGTGACATTCAGTACTATTGAAGCTTCAAGTCTATTCAACTTAGGGACTTCTAGTGCAGTGACATTCTGGACTAATAGAGCATCAAGTCTACTCAATTTGGGAACTTGTAGTGCAGTGACATTCCGGACTATGAAGCTTCAAGTCTACTCAAATTGGGAACTTCTAGTGCAGTGACATTCCGGACTGAAAGCTTCAAGTCTTCTCAACTTGGGAACTTGTAGTATAGTGACATTCCGGACTATGAAGCTTCAACTCTACTCAAATTGGGAACTTCTAGTGCAGTGTCATTCTGGACTAATGAAGCTACAAGTCTACTTATCTTTACAACATTTAGTGCAGTGACATTCCAGACTATGAAGCTTCAAATCTACTCAACTTGGGAACTTGTAGTATAGTGACATTCAGGACTATGAAGCTTCAAGTCTACTCAACTTGGGAACTTCTAGTGCAGTGACATTCCGGACTGTGAAGCTTCAAGTCTTCTCAACTTGGGAACTTGTAGTATAGTGATATTCCGGTTTATGAAGCTTCAAGTCTACCCAAATTGGGAAGTTCTAGTGCAGTGACATTCTGGACTAATGGAGCATCAAGTCAACTCAACTTGGGAACTTCTAGTGCAGTGACATTCCGGACTGTGAAGCTTCAAGTCTTCTCAACTTGGGAACTTGTAGTATAGTGACATTCCGGACTATGAAGCTCAAGTCTACTCAAATTGGGAACTTCTAGTGCAGTGTCATTCTGGACTAATGAAGCTTCAAGGCTACTTATCTTGGGAACTTTTAGTGCAGTGACATTCCGGACTAATGGCGCATCAAGTCTACTCAACTTGGGAACTTCTAGTGCAGTGACATTCCGGACTGTGAAGCTTCAAGTCTTCTCAACTTGGGAAATTTTAGTGCAGTGACATTCTGGACTAATGAAGCTTCAAGTCTAATCAACTTGGGAACTTCTTGTGCAGTGACATTCCGGACTAATGGAGCATCAAGTCTACTCAACTTGGGAACTTCTAGTGAAGTGACATTCGTGACTAATAGAGCATCAAATCTACTCAACTCTGGAACTTATAGCGTAGTGACATTCCAGACTTTGAAGCTTCAAATCTACTCAACTTGGGAACTTTTAGTATAGTGACATTCCGGACTATGAAGCTTCAAGTCTACTCAAATTGGCAACTTTTAGTGCAGTGACATTCTGGACTAATGAAGCTTCAAGTCTACTCAACTTGGCAACATTTAGTGCATTGACATTCTGGATTGTGAAGCTTCAAGTCTTCTCAACTTGGGAAATTTTAGAGCACTTACATTCTGGACTAATGAAGCTTCAAGTTTACTCAACTTGGGAACTTTTAGTGCAGTGACATTCCGGACTGTGAACCTGCAAGTCTTCTCAACTTGGGAAATTTTAGTGCAGTGATATTCTGGAATAATGAAGCTTCAAGTCTACTCAACTTGGCAATATTTAGTGCATTGACATTCTGGATTGTGAAGCTTCAAGTCTTCTCAACTTGGGAAATTTTAGAGCACTTACATTCTGGACTAATGAAGCTTCAAGTTTACTCAACTTGGGAACTTTTAGTGCAGTGACATTCCGGACTGTGAAGCTTCAAGTCTTCTCAACTTGGGAACTTGTAGTATAGTGACATTCCGGACTATGAAGCTTCAAGTCTACTCAAATTGGGAACTTCTAGTGCAGTGACATTCCCGACTAATGAAGCTTCAAGTCTACTTATCTTGGCAACATTTAGTGCAGTGACATTCTGGACTGTGAAGCTTCAAGTCTTCTCAACTTGGGAAATTTTAGTGCAGTTACATTCTGGAGTAATGAAGCTTCAAGTCTACTCAACTTGGGAACTTTTAGTGCAGTCACATTTCGGACTGTGAAGCTTCAAGTCTTCTCAACTTGGGAACTTGTAGTATAGTGACATTCCGGACTATGAAGCTTCAGGTCTACTCAAATTGGGAACTTCTAGTGCAGTGACATTCTGGACTAATGAAGTTTCAAGTCTACTCAACTTGGGAACTTTTAGTGCAGTGACATTCCGGACTGTGTGGCTTCAAATCTTCTCAACTTGGGAACTTTTAGTGCACTGACATTCTGGAGTAATAAGCATCAAGTCTACTTAACTTGGGAACTTCTAGTGCAGTGATATTCTAGACTAATGGAACATCAAGTCTACTCAACGTGGGAACTTTTAGTGCAGTTATATTCACTAATTAATGAAGCTTCAAGTTTTGTCAACTTGGGAACTTCTAGTGAAGTGACAATTTAGACTAATATAGCATCAAATCTACTCAACGTGGGAACTTTCAGTGCAATGATATTCAGGACTAATGGAGCATCAAGTCTACTCAACTTGGGAACTTCTAGTGTAGTGATATTCCAGACTATGAAGCTTCAAATCTACTCAACGTGAGAACATTTAGTGCAGTGACATTCAGTACTATTGAAGCTTCAAGTCTATTCAACTTAGGGACTTCTAGTGCAGTGACATTCTGGACTAATAGAGCATCAAGTCTACTCAATTTGGGAACTTGTAGTGCAGTGACATTCCGGACTATGAAGCTTCAAGTCTACTCAAATTGGGAACTTCTAGTGCAGTGACATTCCGGACTGAAAGCTTCAAGTCTTCTCAACTTGGGAACTTGTAGTATAGTGACATTCCGGACTATGAAGCTTCAACTCTACTCAAATTGGGAACTTCTAGTGCAGTGTCATTCTGGACTAATGAAGCTACAAGTCTACTTATCTTTACAACATTTAGTGCAGTGACATTCCAGACTATGAAGCTTCAAATCTACTCAATTTGTGAACTTGTAGTATAGTGACATTCAGGACTATGAAGCTTCAAGTCTACTCAACTTGGGAACTTCTAGTGCAGTGACATTCCGGACTGTGAAGCTTCAAGTCTTCTCAACTTGGGAACTTGTAGTATAGTGATATTCCGGTTTATGAAGCTTCAAGTCTACCCAAATTGGGAAGTTCTAGTGCAGTGACATTCTGGACTAATGGAGCATCAAGTCTACTCAACTTGGGAACTTCTAGTGCAGTGACATTCCGGACTGTGAAGCTTCAAGTCTTCTCAACTTGGGAACTTGTAGTATAGTGACATTCCGGACTATGAAGCTCAAGTCTACTCAAATTGGGAACTTCTAGTGCAGTGTCATTCTGGACTAATGAAGCTTCAAGGCTACTTATCTTGGGAACTTTTAGTGCAGTGACATTCCGGACTAATGGCGCATCAAGTCTACTCAACTTGGGAACTTCTAGTGCAGTGACATTCCGGACTGTGAAGCTTCAAGTCTTCTCAACTTGGGAAATTTTAGTGCAGTGACATTCTGGACTAATGAAGCTTCAAGTCTAATCAACTTGGGAACTTCTTGTGCAGTGACATTCCGGACTAATGGAGCATCAAGTCTACTCAACTTGGGAACTTCTAGTGAAGTGACATTCGTGACTAATAGAGCATCAAATCTACTCAACTCTGGAACTTATAGCGTAGTGACATTCCAGACTTTGAAGCTTCAAATCTACTCAACTTGGGAACTTTTAGTATAGTGACATTCCGGACTATGAAGCTTCAAGTCTACTCAAATTGGCAACTTTTAGTGCAGTGACATTCTGGACTAATGAAGCTTCAAGTCTACTCAACTTGGCAACATTTAGTGCATTGACATTCTGGATTGTGAAGCTTCAAGTCTTCTCAACTTGGGAAATTTTAGAGCACTTACATTCTGGACTAATGAAGCTTCAAGTTTACTCAACTTGGGAACTTTTAGTGCAGTGACATTCCGGACTGTGAAGCTGCAAGTCTTCTCAACTTGGGAAATTTTAGTGCAGTGATATTCTGGAATAATGAAGCTTCAAGTCTACTCAACTTGGCAATATTTAGTGCATTGACATTCTGGATTGTGAAGCTTCAAGTCTTCTCAACTTGGGAAATTTTAGAGCACTTACATTCTGGACTAATGAAGCTTCAAGTTTACTCAACTTGGGAACTTTTAGTGCAGTGACATTCCGGACTGTGAAGCTTCAAGTCTTCTCAACTTGGGAACTTGTAGTATAGTGACATTCCGGACTATGAAACTTCAAGTCTACTCAAATTGGGAACTTCTAGTGCAGTGACATTCCCGACTAATGAATCTTCAAGTCTACTTATCTTGGCAACATTTAGTGCAGTGACATTCAGGACTGTGAAGCTTCAAGTCTTCTCAACTTGGGAAATTTTAGTGCAGTTACATTCTGGAGTAATGAAGCTTCAAGTCTACTCAACTTGGGAACTTTTAGTGCAGTCACATTTCGGACTGTGAAGCTTCAAGTCTTCTCAACTTGGGAACTTGTAGTATAGTGACATTCCGGACTATGAAGCTTCAGGTCTACTCAAATTGGGAACTTCTAGTGCAGTGACATTCTGGACTAATGAAGCTTCAAGTCTACTCAACTTGGGAACTTTTAGTGCAGTGACATTCTGGACTGTGAAACTTCAAGTCTTCTCAACTTGGGACCTTCTAGTGCAGTGACATTCCGGACTGTGTGGCTTCAAATCTTCTCAACTTGGGAACTTTTAGTGCACTGACATTCTGGAGTAATAAGCATCAAGTCTACTTAACTTGGGAACTTCTAGTGCAGTGATATTCTAGACTAATGGAACATCAAGTCTACTCAACGTGGGAACTTTTAGTGCAGTTATATTCACTAATTAATGAAGCTTCAAGTTTTGTCAACTTGGGAACTTCTAGTGCAGTTACAATTTAGACTAATATAGCATCAAATCTACTCAACGTGGGAACTTTCAGTGCAATGATATTCAGGACTAATGGAGCATCAAGTCTACTCAACTTGGGAACTTCTAGTGTAGTGATATTCCAGACTATGAAGCTTCAAATCTACTCAACGTGAGAACATTTAGTGCAGTGACATTCAGTACTATTGAAGTTTCAAGTCTATTCAACTTAGGGACTTCTAGTGCAGTGACATTCTGGACTAATAGAGCATCAAGTCTACTCAATTTGGGAACTTGTAGTGCAGTGACATTCCGGACTATGAAGCTTCAAGTCTACTCAAATTGGGAACTTCTAGTGCAGTGACATTCCGGACTGAAAGCTTCAAGTCTTCTCAACTTGGGAACTTGTAGTATAGTGACATTCCGGACTATGAAGCTTCAACTCTACTCAAATTGGGAACTTCTAGTGCAGTGTCATTCTGGACTAATGAAGCTACAAGTCTACTTATCTTTACAACATTTAGTGCAGTGACATTCCAGACTATGAAGCTTCAAATCTACTCAACTTGTGAACTTGTAGTATAGTGACATTCAGGACTATGAAGCTTCAAGTCTACTCAACTTGGGAACTTCTAGTGCAGTGACATTCCGGACTGTGAAGCTTCAAGTCTTCTCAACTTGGGAACTTGTAGTATAGTGATATTCCGGTTTATGAAGCTTCAAGTCTACCCAAATTGGGAAGTTCTAGTGCAGTGACATTCTGGACTAATGGAGCATCAAGTCTACTCAACTTGGGAACTTCTAGTGCAGTGACATTCCGGACTGTGAAGCTTCAAGTCTTCTCAACTTGGGAACTTGTAGTATAGTGACATTCCGGACTATGAAGCTCAAGTCTACTCAAATTGGGAGTTTCTAGTGCAGTGTCATTCTGGACTAATGAAGCTTCAAGGCTACTTATCTTGGGAACTTTTAGTGCAGTGACATTCCGGACTAATGGCGCATCAAGTCTACTCAACTTGGGAACTTCTAGTGCAGTGACATTCCGGACTGTGAAGCTTCAAGTCTTCTCAACTTGGGAAATTTTAGTGCAGTGACATTCTGGACTAATGAAGCTTCAAGTCTAATCAACTTGGGAACTTCTTGTGCAGTGACATTCCGGACTAATGGAGCATCAAGTCTACTCAACTTGGGAACTTCTAGTGAAGTGACATTCGTGACTAATAGAGCATCAAATCTACTCAACTCTGGAACTTATAGCGTAGTGACATTCCAGACTTTGAAGCTTCAAATCTACTCAACTTGGGAACTTTTAGTATAGTGACATTCCGGACTATGAAGCTTCAAGTCTACTCAAATTGGCAACTTTTAGTGCAGTGACATTCTGGACTAATGAAGCTTCAAGTCTACTCAACTTGGCAACATTTAGTGCATTGACATTCTGGATTGTGAAGCTTCAAGTCTTCTCAACTTGGGAAATTTTAGAGCACTTACATTCTGGACTAATGAAGCTTCAAGTTTACTCAACTTGGGAACTTTTAGTGCAGTGACATTCCGGACTGTGAAGCTGCAAGTCTTCTCAACTTGGGAAATTTTAGTGCAGTGATATTCTGGAATAATGAAGCTTCAAGTCTACTCAACTTGGCAATATTTAGTGCATTGACATTCTGGATTGTGAAGCTTCAAGTCTTCTCAACTTGGGAAATTTTAGAGCACTTACATTCTGGACTAATGAAGCTTCAAGTTTACTCAACTTGGGAACTTTTAGTGCAGTGACATTCCGGACTGTGAAGCTTCAAGTCTTCTCAACTTGGGAACTTGTAGTATAGTGACATTCCGGACTATGAAACTTCAAGTCTACTCAAATTGGGAACTTCTAGTGCAGTGACATTCCCGACTAATGAAGCTTCAAGTCTACTTATCTTGGCAACATTTAGTGCAGTGACATTCTGGACTGTGAAGCTTCAAGTCTTCTCAACTTGGGAAATTTTAGTGCAGTTACATTCTGGAGTAATGAAGCTTCAAGTCTACTCAACTTGGGAACTTTTAGTGCAGTCACATTTCGGACTGTGAAGCTTCAAGTCTTCTCAACTTGGGAACTTGTAGTATAGTGACATTCCGGACTATGAAGCTTCAGGTCTACTCAAATTGGGAACTTCTAGTGCAGTGACATTCTGGACTAATGAAGCTTCAAGTCTACTCAACTTGGGAACTTTTAGTGCAGTGACATTCCGGACTGTGAAACTTCAAGTCTTCTCAACTTGGGACCTTCTAGTGCAGTGACATTCCGGACTGTGTGGCTTCAAATCTTCTCAACTTGGGAACTTTTAGTGCACTGACATTCTGGAGTAATAAGCATCAAGTCTACTTAGCTTGGGAACTTCTAGTGCAGTGATATTCTAGACTAATGGAACATCAAGTCTACTCAACGTGGGAACTTTTAGTGCAGTTATATTCACTAATTAATGAAGCTTCAAGTTTTGTCAACTTGGGAACTTCTAGTGCAGTGACAATTTAGACTAATATAGCATCAAATCTACTCAACGTGGGAACTTTCAGTGCAATGATATTCAGGACTAATGGAGCATCAAGTCTACTCAACTTGGGAACTTCTAGTGTAGTGATATTCCAGACTATGAAGCTTCAAATCTACTCAACGTGAGAACATTTAGTGCAGTGAGATTCAGGACTATTGAAGCTTCAAGGCTATACATCTTGGGGACTTCTAGTGCAGTGACATTCTGGACTAATAGAGCATCAAGTCTACTCAATTTGGGAACTTGTAGTGCAGTGACATTCCGGACTATGAAGCTTCAAGTCTACTCAAATTGGGAACTTCTAGTGCAGTGATATTCCGGACTGTGAAGCTTCAAGTCTTCTCAACTTGGGAACTTGTAGTATAGTGACATTCCGGACTATGAAGAATCAACTCTACTCAAATTGGGAACTTCTAGTGCAGTGACATTCTGGACTAATGAAGCTACAAGTCTACTTATCTTTACAACATTTAGTGCAGTGACATTCCAGACTATGAAGCTTCAAATCTACTCAACTTGGGAACTTGTAGTATAGTGACATTCAATACTATGAAGCTTCAAGTCTACTCAACTTGGGAACTTCTAGTGCAGTGACATTCCGGACTGTGAAGCTTCAAGTCTTCTCAACTTGGGAACTTGTAGCATAGAGACATTCCGGACTATGAAGCTCAAGTCTACTCAAATTGGGAACTTCTAGTGCAGTGTCATTCTGGACTAATAAAGGTTCAAGTCTACTCAACTTGGCAACATTTAGTGCATTGACATTCTGGATTGTGAAGCTTCAAGTCTTCTTAACTTGGGAAATTTTAGAGCACTTACATTCTGGACTAATGAAGCTTCAAGTTTACTCAACTTGGGAACTTTTAGTGCAGTGACATTCTGGACTGTGAAGCTGCAAGTCTTCCCAACTTGGGAAATTGTAGTGCAGTGACATTCTGGAATAATGAAGCTTCAAGTCTACTCAACTTGGCAATATTTAGTGCATTGACATTCTGGATTGTGAAGCTTCAAGTCTTCTCAACTTGGGAAATTTTAGAGCACTTACATTCTGGACTAATGAAGCTTCAAGTTTACTCAACTTAGGAACTTTTAGTGCAGTGACATTCCGGACTATGAAGCTTCAAGCCTACTCAAATTGGGAACTTCTAGTGCAGTGACATTCCCGACTAATGAAGCTTCAAGTCTACTTATCTTGGCAACATTTAGTGCAGTGACATTCTGGACTGTGAAGCTTCAAGTCTTCTCAATTTGGGAAATTTTAGTGCAGTTACATTCTGGACTAATGAAGCTTCAAGTCTACTCAACTTGGGAAGTTTTAGTGCAGTCACATTCCGGACTGTGAAGCTTCAAGTCTTCTCAACTTGGGAAATTTTAGTGCAGTGACATTCTGGACTAATGAAGCTTCAAAACTAATCAACTTGGGAACTTCTTGTGCAGTGACATTCCGGACTAATGGAGCTACAAGTCTACTCAACTTGGGAACTTCTATTGAAGTGACATTCATGACTAATAGAGCATCAAATCTACTCAACTCTGGAACTTATAGCGTAGTGACATTCCAGACTTTGAAGCTTCAAATCTACTCAACTTGGGAACTTGTAGTATAGTGACATTCCGGACTATGAAGCTTCAAGTCTACTCAAATTGGCAACTTCTAGTGCAGTGACATTCTGGACTAATAAAGGTTCAAGTCTACTCAACTTGGCAACATTTAGTGCATTGACATTCTGGATTGTGAAGCTTCAAGTCTTCTTAACTTGGGAAATTTTAGAGCACTTACATTCTGGACTAATGAAGCTTCAAGTTTACTCAACTTGGGAACTTTTAGTGCAGTGACATTCCGGACTGTGAAGCTGCAAGTCTTCCCAACTTGGGAAATTGTAGTGCAGTGACATTCTGGAATAATGAAGCTTCAAGTCTACTCAACTTGGCAATATTTAGTGCATTGACATTCTGGATTGTGAAGCTTCAAGTCTTCTCAACTTGGGAAATTTTAGAGCACTTACATTCTGGACTAATGAAGCTTCAAGTTTACTCAACTTAGGAACTTTTAGTGCAGTGACATTCCGGACTATGAAGCTTCAAGCCTACTCAAATTGGGAACTTCTAGTGCAGTGACATTCCCGACTAATGAAGCTTCAAGTCTACTTATCTTGGCAACATTTAGTGCAGTGACATTCTGGACTGTGAAGCTTCAAGTCTTCTCAATTTGGGAAATTTTAGTGCAGTTACATTCTGGACTAATGAAGCTTCAAGTCTACTCAACTTGGGAAGTTTTAGTGCAGTCACATTCCGGACTGTGAAGCTTCAAGTCTTCTCAACTTGGGAACTTGTAGTATAGTGACATTCCGGACTATGAAGCTTCAGGTCTACTCAAATTGGGAACTTCTAGTGCAGTGACATTCTGGACTAATGAAGCTTCAAATCTACTCAACTTGGGAACTTTTAGTGCAGTAACATTCCGGACTGTGAAACTTCTAGTCTTCTCAACTTGGGACCTTCTAGTGCAGTGACATTCCGGACTGTGTAGCTTCAAATCTTCTCAACTTGGGAACTTTTAGTGCACTGACATTCTGGAGTAATAAGCATCAAGTCTACTTAACTTGGGAACTTCTAGTGCAGTGATATTCTAGGTTAATGGAACATCAAGTCTACTCAACGTGGGAACATTTAGTGCAGTTATATTCAATAATTAATGAAGCTTCAAGTTTTGTCAACTTGGGAACTTCTAGTGCAGTGACAATTTAGACTAATATAGCATCAAATCTACTCAACGTGGGAACTTTCAGTGCAATGACATTCAGGATTATTGAAGCTTCAAGTCTATTCAACTTGGGGACTTCTAGTGCAGTGACATTCTGGACTAATAGAGCATCAAGTCTACTCAATTTGGGAACTTGTAGTGCAGTGACATTCCGGACTATGAAGATTCAAGTCTACTCAAATTGGGAACTTCTAGTGCAGTGACATTCCGGACTGTGAAGCTTCAAGTCTTCTCAACTTGGGAACTTGTAGTATAGTGACATTCCGGACTATGAAGCTTCAACTCTACTCAAATTGGGAACTTCTAGTGCAGTGACATCTGGACTAATGAAGCTACAAGTCTACTTATCTTTACAACATTTAGTGCAGTGACATTCCAGACTATGAAGCTTCAAATCTACTCAACTTGGGAACTTGTAGTATAGTGACATTCAGGACTATGAAGCTTCAAGTCTACTCAACGTGGGAACTTCTAGTGCAGTGACATTCTGGACTGTGAAGCTTCAAGTCTTCTCAACTTGGGAACTTGTAGTATAGTGATATTCCGGTTTATGAAGCTTCAAGTCTACCCAAATTGGGAAGTTCTAGTGCAGTGACATTCTGGACTAATGGAGCATCAAGTCTACTCAACTTGGGAACTTCTAGTGCAGTGACATTCCGGACTGTGAAGCTTCAAGTCTTCTCAACTTGGGAACTTGTAGTATAGTGACATTCCGGACTATGAAGCTCAAGTCTACTCAAATTGGGAACTTCTAGTGCAGTGTCATTCTGGACTAATGAAGCTTCAAGGCTACTTATCTTGGGAACTTTTAGTGCAGTGACATTCCGGACTAATGGCGCATCAAGTCTACTCAACTTGGGAACTTCTAGTGCAGTGACATTCCGGACTGTGAAGCTTCAAGTCTTCTCAACTTGGGAAATTTTAGTGCAGTGACATTCTGGACTAATGAAGCTTCAAGTCTAATCAACTTGGGAACTTCTTGTGCAGTGACATTCCGGACTAATGGAGCATCAAGTCTACTCAACTTGGGAACTTCTAGTGAAGTGACATTCGTGACTAATAGAGCATCAAATCTACTCAACTCTGGAACTTATAGCGTAGTGACATTCCAGACTTTGAAGCTTCAAATCTACTCAACTTGGGAACTTTTAGTATAGTGACATTCCGGACTATGAAGCTTCAAGTCTACTCAAATTGGCAACTTTTAGTGCAGTGACATTCTGGACTAATGAAGCTTCAAGTCTACTCAACTTGGCAACATTTAGTGCATTGACATTCTGGATTGTGAAGCTTCAAGTCTTCTCAACTTGGGAAATTTTAGAGCACTTACATTCTGGACTAATGAAGCTTCAAGTTTACTCAACTTGGGAACTTTTAGTGCAGTGACATTCCGGACTGTGAAGCTGCAAGTCTTCTCAACTTGGGAAATTTTAGTGCAGTGATATTCTGGAATAATGAAGCTTCAAGTCTACTCAACTTGGCAATATTTAGTGCATTGACATTCTGGATTGTGAAGCTTCAAGTCTTCTCAACTTGGGAAATTTTAGAGCACTTACATTCTGGACTAATGAAGCTTCAAGTTTACTCAACTTGGGAACTTTTAGTGCAGTGACATTCCGGACTGTGAAGCTTCAAGTCTTCTCAACTTGGGAACTTGTAGTATAGTGACATTCCGGACTATGAAACTTCAAGTCTACTCAAATTGGGAACTTCTAGTGCAGTGACATTCCCGACTAATGAAGCTTCAAGTCTACTTATCTTGGCAACATTTAGTGCAGTGACATTCTGGACTGTGAAGCTTCAAGTCTTCTCAACTTGGGAAATTTTAGTGCAGTTACATTCTGGAGTAATGAAGCTTCAAGTCTACTCAACTTGGGAACTTTTAGTGCAGTCACATTTCGGACTGTGAAGCTTCAAGTCTTCTCAACTTGGGAACTTGTAGTATAGGGACATTCCGGACTATGAAGCTTCAGGTCTACTCAAATTGGGAACTTCTAGTGCAGTGACATTCTGGACTAATGAAGCTTCAAGTCTACTCAACTTGGGAACTTTTAGTGCAGTGACATTCCGGACTGTGAAACTTCAAGTCTTCTCAACTTGGGACCTTCTAGTGCAGTGACATTCCGGACTGTGTGGCTTCAAATCTTCTCAACTTGGGAACTTTTAGTGCACTGACATTCTGGAGTAATAAGCATCAAGTCTACTTAGCTTGGGAACTTCTAGTGCAGTGATATTCTAGACTAATGGAACATCAAGTCTACTCAACGTGGGAACTTTTAGTGCAGTTATATTCACTAATTAATGAAGCTTCAAGTTTTGTCAACTTGGGAACTTCTAGTGCAGTTACAATTTAGACTAATATAGCATCAAATCTACTCAACGTGGGAACTTTCAGTGCAATGATATTCAGGACTAATGGAGCATCAAGTCTACTCAACTTGGGAACTTCTAGTGTAGTGATATTCCAGACTATGAAGCTTCAAATCTACTCAACGTGAGAACATTTAGTGCAGTGAGATTCAGGACTATTGAAGCTTCAAGGCTATACATCTTGGGGACTTCTAGTGCAGTGACATTCTGGACTAATAGAGCATCAAGTCTACTCAATTTGGGAACTTGTAGTGCAGTGACATTCCGGACTATGAAGCTTCAAGTCTACTCAAATTGGGAACTTCTAGTGCAGTGATATTCCGGACTGTGAAGCTTCAAGTCTTCTCAACTTGGGAACTTGTAGTATAGTGACATTCCGGACTATGAAGAATCAACTCTACTCAAATTGGGAACTTCTAGTGCAGTGACATTCTGGACTAATGAAGCTACAAGTCTACTTATCTTTACAACATTTAGTGCAGTGACATTCCAGACTATGAAGCTTCAAATCTACTCAACTTGGGAACTTGTAGTATAGTGACATTCAATACTATGAAGCTTCAAGTCTACTCAACTTGGGAACTTCTAGTGCAGTGACATTCCGGACTGTGAAGCTTCAAGTCTTCTCAACTTGGGAACTTGTAGCATAGAGACATTCCGGACTATGAAGCTCAAGTCTACTCAAATTGGGAACTTCTAGTGCAGTGTCATTCTGGACTAATAAAGGTTCAAGTCTACTCAACTTGGCAACATTTAGTGCATTGACATTCTGGATTGTGAAGCTTCAAGTCTTCTTAACTTGGGAAATTTTAGAGCACTTACATTCTGGACTAATGAAGCTTCAAGTTTACTCAACTTGGGAACTTTTAGTGCAGTGACATTCCGGACTGTGAAGCTGCAAGTCTTCCCAACTTGGGAAATTGTAGTGCAGTGACATTCTGGAATAATGAAGCTTCAAGTCTACTCAACTTGGCAATATTTAGTGCATTGACATTCTGGATTGTGAAGCTTCAAGTCTTCTCAACTTGGGAAATTTTAGAGCACTTACATTCTGGACTAATGAAGCTTCAAGTTTACTCAACTTAGGAACTTTTAGTGCAGTGACATTCCGGACTATGAAGCTTCAAGCCTACTCAAATTGGGAACTTCTAGTGCAGTGACATTCCCGACTAATGAAGCTTCAAGTCTACTTATCTTGGCAACATTTAGTGCAGTGACATTCTGGACTGTGAAGCTTCAAGTCTTCTCAATTTGGGAAATTTTAGTGCAGTTACATTCTGGACTAATGAAGCTTCAAGTCTACTCAACTTGGGAAGTTTTAGTGCAGTCACATTCCGGACTGTGAAGCTTCAAGTCTTCTCAACTTGGGAAATTTTAGTGCAGTGACATTCTGGACTAATGAAGCTTCAAAACTAATCAACTTGGGAACTTCTTGTGCAGTGACATTCCGGACTAATGGAGCTACAAGTCTACTCAACTTGGGAACTTCTATTGAAGTGACATTCATGACTAATAGAGCATCAAATCTACTCAACTCTGGAACTTATAGCGTAGTGACATTCCAGACTTTGAAGCTTCAAATCTACTCAACTTGGGAACTTGTAGTATAGTGACATTCCGGACTATGAAGCTTCAAGTCTACTCAAATTGGCAACTTCTAGTGCAGTGACATTCTGGACTAATAAAGGTTCAAGTCTACTCAACTTGGCAACATTTAGTGCATTGACATTCTGGATTGTGAAGCTTCAAGTCTTCTTAACTTGGGAAATTTTAGAGCACTTACATTCTGGACTAATGAAGCTTCAAGTTTACTCAACTTGGGAACTTTTAGTGCAGTGACATTCCGGACTGTGAAGCTGCAAGTCTTCCCAACTTGGGAAATTGTAGTGCAGTGACATTCTGGAATAATGAAGCTTCAAGTCTACTCAACTTGGCAATATTTAGTGCATTGACATTCTGGATTGTGAAGCTTCAAGTCTTCTCAACTTGGGAAATTTTAGAGCACTTACATTCTGGACTAATGAAGCTTCAAGTTTACTCAACTTAGGAACTTTTAGTGCAGTGACATTCCGGACTATGAAGCTTCAAGCCTACTCAAATTGGGAACTTCTAGTGCAGTGACATTCCCGACTAATGAAGCTTCAAGTCTACTTATCTTGGCAACATTTAGTGCAGTGACATTCTGGACTGTGAAGCTTCAAGTCTTCTCAATTTGGGAAATTTTAGTGCAGTTACATTCTGGACTAATGAAGCTTCAAGTCTACTCAACTTGGGAAGTTTTAGTGCAGTCACATTCCGGACTGTGAAGCTTCAAGTCTTCTCAACTTGGGAACTTGTAGTATAGTGACATTCCGGACTATGAAGCTTCAGGTCTACTCAAATTGGGAACTTCTAGTGCAGTGACATTCTGGACTAATGAAGCTTCAAGTCTACTCAACTTGGGAACTTTTAGTGCAGTAACATTCCGGACTGTGAAACTTCTAGTCTTCTCAACTTGGGACCTTCTAGTGCAGTGACATTCCGGACTGTGTAGCTTCAAATCTTCTCAACTTGGGAACTTTTAGTGCACTGACATTCTGGAGTAATAAGCATCAAGTCTACTTAACTTGGGAACTTCTAGTGCAGTGATATTCTAGGTTAATGGAACATCAAGTCTACTCAACGTGGGAACATTTAGTGCAGTTATATTCAATAATTAATGAAGCTTCAAGTTTTGTCAACTTGGGAACTTCTAGTGCAGTGACAATTTAGACTAATATAGCATCAAATCTACTCAACGTGGGAACTTTCAGTGCAATGACATTCAGGATTATTGAAGCTTCAAGTCTATTCAACTTGGGGACTTCTAGTGCAGTGACATTCTGGACTAATAGAGCATCAAGTCTACTCAATTTGGGAACTTGTAGTGCAGTGACATTCCGGACTATGAAGATTCAAGTCTACTCAAATTGGGAACTTCTAGTGCAGTGACATTCCGGACTGTGAAGCTTCAAGTCTTCTCAACTTGGGAACTTGTAGTATAGTGACATTCCGGACTATGAAGCTTCAACTCTACTCAAATTGGGAACTTCTAGTGCAGTGACATCTGGACTAATGAAGCTACAAGTCTACTTATCTTTACAACATTTAGTGCAGTGACATTCCAGAATATGAAGCTTCAAATCTACTCAACTTGGGAACTTGTAGTATAGTGACATTCAGGACTATGAAGCTTCAAGTCTACTCAACGTGGGAACTTCTAGTGCAGTGACATTCTGGACTAATGGAGCATCAAGTCTACTCAACTTGGGATATTCTAGTGCAGTGACATTCCGGACTGTGAAGCTTCAAGTCTTCTCAACTTGGGAACTTGTAGTATAGTGACATTCCGGACTATGAAGCTCAAGTCTACTCAAATTTCGAACTTCTAGTGCAGTGTCATTCTGGACTAATGAAGCTTCAAGTCTACTTATCTTGGGAACTTTTAGTGCAGTGACATTCCGGACTAATGGCGCATCAAGTCTTCTCAACTTGGGAACTTTTAGTGCAGTGACATTCCGGACTGTGAAGCTTCAAGTCTTCTCAACTTGCGAAATTTTAGTGCAGTGACATTCTGGAATAATGAAGCTTCAAGTCTACTCAACTTGGGAACCTTTAGTGCAGTGACATTCCGGACTCTGAAACTTCAAGTTTTCTCAACTTGGGACCTTCTAGTGCAGTGACATTCCGGACTGTGTAGCTTCAAATCTTCTCAACTTGGGAAATTTTAGTGCAGTGACATTCTGGACTAATGAAGCTTCAAGTCTAATCAACTTGGGAACTTCTTGTGCAGTGACATTCCGGACTAATGGAGCATCAAGTCTACTCAACTTGGGAACTTCTAGTGAAGTGACATTCATGACTAATAGAGCATCAAATCTACTCAACTCTGGAACTTATAGCGTAGTGACATTCCAGACTTTGAAGCTTCAAATCTACTCAACTTGGGAACTTGTAGTATAGTGACATTCCGGACTATGAAGCTTCAAGTCTACTCAAATTGGCAACTTCTAGTGCAGTGACATTCTGGACTAATGAAGCTTCAAGTCTACTCAACTTGGCAACATTTAGTGCATTGACATTCTGGATTGTGAAGCTTCAAGTCTTCTCAACTTGGGAAATTTTTGAGCACTTACATTCTGGACTAATGAAGCTTCAAGTTTACTCAACTTGGGAACTTTTAGTGCAGTGACATTCCGGACTGTGAAGCTGCAAGTCTTCTCAACTTGGGAAATTTTAGTGCAGTGACATTCTGGAATAATGAAGCTTCAATTCTACTCAACTTGGCAATATTTAGTGCATTGACATTCTGGATTGTGAAGCTTAAGGTCTTCCCAACTTGGGAAATTTTAGAGCACTTACATTCTGGACTAATGAAGCTTCACGTTTACTCAACTTGGGAACTTTTAGTGCAGTGACATTCCGGACTGTGAAGCTGCAAGTCTTCTCAACTTGGGAAATTTTAGTGCAGTGACATTCTGGAATAATGAAGCTTTAATTCTACTCAACATGGCAATATTTAGTGCAGTGACATTCCGGACTGTGAAGCTTCAAGTCTTCTCAACTTGGGAACTTGGAGTATAGTGATATTCCGGACAATGAAGCTTCAAGTCTACTCAAATTGGGAAGTTCTAGTGCAGTGACATTCTGGACTAATGGAGCATTACGTCTACTCAACTTGGGAACTTCTAGTGCAGTGACATTCCGGACTGTGAAGCTTCAAGTCTTCTCAACTTCGGATCTTGTAGTATAGTGACATTCCGGACTATGAAGCTTCAAGTCTACTCAGATTGGGAACTTCTAGTGCAGTGACATTCTGGACTAATGAAGCTTCAAGTCTACTTATCTTGGCAACATTTACTGCAGTGACATTCTGGACTGTAAAGCTTCAAGTCTTCTCAACTTGGGATATTTTAGTGCAGTTACATTCTGGACTAATGAAGTTTCAAGTCTACTCAACTTGGGAACTTTTAGTGCAGTCACATTCCGGACTGTGAAGCTTCAAGTCTTCTCAACTTGGGAACATGTAGTATAGTGACATTCCGGACTATGAAGCTTCAGGTCTACTCAAATTGGGAACTTCTAGTGCAGTGACATTCTGGACTAATGAAGCTTCAAGTCTACTCAACTTGGGAACTTTTAGTGCAGTGACATTCCGGACTGTGAAACTTCAAGTCTTCTCAACTTGGGACCTTCTAGTGCAGTGTCATTCCGGACTGTGTAGCTTCAAATCTTCTCAACTTGGGAACTTTTAGTGCACTGACATTCTGGAGTAATAAGCATCAAGTCTACTTAACTTGGGAACTTCTAGTGCAGTGATATTCTAGACTAATGGAACATCAAGTCTACTCAACGTGGGAACTTTTAGTGCAGTTATATTCACTAATTAATGAAGCTTCAAGTTTTGTCAACTTGGGAACTTCTAGTGCAGTGACAATTTAGACTAATATAGCATCAAATCTACTCAACGTGGGAACTTTCAGTGCAATGATATTCAGGACTAATGAAGCTTCAAGTCTACTCAACTTGGCAACATTTAGTGCATTGACATTCTGGACTGTGAAGCTTCAAGTCTTCTGAACTTGGGAAATTTTAGTGCAGTTATATTCTTGACTAATGAAGCTTCAAGTCTACTCAACTTGGGAACATTTAGTGCAGTGACATTCCGGACTGTGAAGCTTCAATTCTTCTCAACTTGGGAAATTTTAGTGCAGTGACATTCTGGACTAATGAAGCTTCAAGTCTAATCAACTTGGGAACTTCTAGTGAAGTGACATTCATGACTAATAGAGCATCAAATCTACTCAACTCTGGAACTTATAGCGTAGTGACATTCCAGACTTTGAAGCTTCAAATCTACTCAACTTGGGAACTTGTAGTATAGTGACATTCCGGACTATGAAGCTTCAAGTCTACTCAAATTGGCAACTTCTAGTGCAGTGACATTCTGGACTAATGAAGCTTCAAGTCTACTCAACTTGGCAACATTTAGTGCATTGACATTCTGGATTGTGAAGCTTCAAGTCTTCTCAACTTGGGAAATTTTAGAGCACTTACATTCTGGACTAATGAAGCTTCAAGTTTACTCAACTTGGGAACTTTTAGTGCAGTGATATTCCGGACTGTGAAGCTGCAAGTCTTCACAACTTGGGAAATTTTAGTGCAGTGACATTCTGGAATAATGAGGCTTCAAGTCTACTCAACTTGGCAATATTTAGTGCATTGACATTCTGGATTGTGAAGCTTCAAGTCTTCTCAACTTGGGAAATTTTAGAGCACTTACATTCTGGACTAATGAAGCTTCAAGTTTACTCAACTTGGGAACTTTTAGTGCAGTGACATTCCGGACTGTGAAGCTTCAAGTCTTCTCAACTTGGGAACTTGTAGTATAGTGACATTCCGGACTATGAAGCTTCAAGTCTACTCAAATTGGGAACTTCTAGTGCAGTGACATTCCCGACTAATGAAGCTTCAAGTCTACTTATCTTGGCAACATTTAGTGCACTGACATTCTGGACTGTGAAGCTTCAAGTCTTCTCAACTTGGGAACTTTTAGTGCAGTCACATTCCGGACTGTGAAGCTTCAAGTCTTCTCAACTTTGGAACTTGTAGTATAGTGACATTCCGGACTATGAAGCTTCAGGTCTACTCAAATTGGGAATTTTTAGTGCAGTGACATTCCGGACTGTGAAACTTCAAGTCTTCTCAACTTGGGACCTTCTAGTGCAGTGACTTTCCGGAGTGTGTGGCTTCAAATCTTCTCAACTTGGGAACTTTTAGTGCACTGACATTCTGGAGTAATAAGCATCAAGTCTACTTAACTTGGGAACTTCTAGTGCAGTGACAATTTAGACTAATATAGCATCAAATCTACTCAACGTGGGAACTTTCAGTGCAATGATATTCAGGACTAATGGAGCATCAAGTCTACTCAACTTGGGAACTTCTAGTGTAGTGATATTCCAGACTATGAAGCTTCAAATCTACTCAACGTGAGAACATATAGTGCAGTGACATTCAGGACTATTGAAGCTTCAAGTCTATTCAACTTAGGGACTTCTAGTGCAGTGACATTCTGGACTAATAGAGCATCAAGTCTACTCAATTTGGGAACTTGTAGTGCAGTGACATTCCGGACTGTGAAGCTTCAAGTCTTCTCAACTTGGGAACTTGTAGTATAGTGACATTCCGGACTATGAAGCTTCAACTCTACTCAAATTGGGAACTTCTAGTGCAGTGACATTCTGGACTAATGAAGCTACAAGTCTAATTATCTTTACAACATTTAGTGCAGTGACATTCCAGACTATGAAGCTTCAAATCTACTCAACTTGGGAACTTGTAGTATAGTGACATTCAGGACTATGAAGCTTCAAGTCTACTCAACTTGGGAACTTCTAGTGCAGTGACATTCCGGACTGTGAAGCTTCAAGTCTTCTCAACTTGGGAACTTGTAGTATAGTGATATTCCGGTTTATGAAGCTTCAAGTCTACCCAAATTGGGAAGTTCTAGTGCAGTGACATTCTGGACTAATGGAGCATCAAGTCTACTCAACTTGGGAACTTCTAGTGCAGTGACATTCCGGACTGTGAAGCTTCAAGTCTTCTCAACTTGGGAACTTGTAGTATAGTGACATTCCGGACTATGAAGCTCAAGTCTACTCAAATTGGGAACTTCTAGTGCAGTGTCATTCTGGACTAATGAAGCTTCAAGGCTACTTATCTTGGGAACTTTTAGTGCAGTGACATTCCGGACTAATGGCGCATCAAGTCTACTCAACTTGGGAACTTCTAGTGCAGTGACATTCCGGACTGTGAAGCTTCAAGTCTTCTCAACTTGGGAAATTTTAGTGCAGTGACATTCTGGACTAATGAAGCTTCAAGTCTAATCAACTTGGGAACTTCTTGTGCAGTGACATTCCGGACTAATGGAGCATCAAGTCTACTCAACTTGGGAACTTCTAGTGAAGTGACATTCGTGACTAATAGAGCATCAAATCTACTCAACTCTGGAACTTATAGCGTAGTGACATTCCAGACTTTGAAGCTTCAAATCTACTCAACTTGGGAACTTGTAGTATAGTGACATTCCGGACTATGAAGCTTCAAGTCTACTCAAATTGGCAACTTCTAGTGCAGTGACATTCTGGACTAATGAAGCTTCAAGTCTACTCAACTTGGCAACATTTAGTGCATTGACATTCTGGATTGTGAAGCTTCAAGTCTTCTCAACTTGGGAAATTTTAGAGCACTTACATTCTGGACTAATGAAGCTTCAAGTTTACTCAACTTGGGAACTTTTAGTGCAGTGAAATTCCGGACTGTAAAGCTGCAAGTCTTCTCAACTTGGGAAATTTTAGTGCAGTGACATTCTGGAATAATGAAGCTTCAAGTCTACTCAACTTGGCAATATTTAGTGCATTGACATTCTGGATTGTGAAGCTTCAAGTCTTCTCAACTTGGGAAATTTTAGAGCACTTACATTCTGGACTAATGAAGCTTCAAGTTTACTCAACTTGGGAACTTTTAGTGCAGTGACATTCCGGACTGTGAAGCTTCAAGTCTTCTCAACTTGGGAACTTGTAGTATAGTGACATTCCGGACTATGAAGCTTCAAGTCTACTCAAATTGGGAACTTCTAGTGCAGTGACATTCCCGACTAATGAAGCTTCAAGTCTACTTATCTTGGCAACATTTAGTGCAGTGACATTCTGGACTGTGAAGCTTCAAGTCTTCTCAACTTGGGAAATTTTAGTGCAGTTACATTCTGGACTAATGAAGCTTCAAGTCTACTCAACTTGGGAAGTTTTAGTGCAGTCACATTCCGGACTGTGAAGCTTCAAGTCTTCTCAACTTGGGAACTTGTAGTATAGTGACATTCCGGACTATGAAGCTTCAGGTCTACTCAAATTGGGAACTTCTAGTGCAGTGACATTCTGGACTAATGAAGCTTCAAGTCTACTCAACTTGGGAACTTTTAGTGCAGTAACATTCCGGACGGTGAAACTTCAAGTCTTCTCAACTTGGGACCTTCTAGTGCAGTGACATTCCGGACTGTGTAGCTTCAAATCTTCTCAACTTGGGAACTTTTAGTGCACTGACATTCTGGAGTAATAAGCATCAAGTCTACTTAACTTGGGAACTTCTAGTGCAGTGATATTCTAGGTTAATGGAACATCAAGTCTACTGAACGTGGGAACATTTAGTGCAGTTATATTCACTAATTAATGAAGCTTCAAGTTTTGTCAACTTGGGAACTTCTAGTGCAGTGACAATTTAGACTAATATAGCATCAAATCTACTCAACGTGGGAACTTTCAGTGCAATGATATTCAGGACTAATGGAGCATCAAGTCTACTCAACTTGGGAACTTCTAGTGTAGTGATATTCCAGACTATGAAGCTTCAAATCTACTCAACGTGAGAACATTTAGTGCAGTGACATTCAGGATTATTAAAGCTTCAAGTCTATTCAACTTGGGGACTTCTAGTGCAGTGACATTCTGGACTAATAGAGCCTCAAGTCTACTCAATTTGGGAACTTGTAGTGCAGTGACATTCCGGACTATGAAGCTTCAAGTCTACTCAAATTGGGAACTTCTAGTGCAGTGACATTCCGGACTGTGAAGCTGCAAGTCTTCTCAACTTGGGAAATTTTAGTGCAGTGACATTCTGGAATAATGAAGCTTCAATTCTACTCAACTTGGCAATATTTAGTGCATTGACATTCTGGATTGTGAAGCTTAAGGTCTTCCCAACTTGGGAAATTTTAGAGCACTTACATTCTGGACTAATGAAGCTTCACGTTTACTCAACTTGGGAACTTTTAGTGCAGTGACATTCCGGACTGTGAAGCTGCAAGTCTTCTCAACTTGGGAAATTTTAGTGCAGTGACATTCTGGAATAATGAAGCTTTAATTCTACTCAACATGGCAATATTTAGTGCAGTGACATTCCGGACTGTGAAGCTTCAAGTCTTCTCAACTTGGGAACTTGGAGTATAGTGATATTCCGGACAATGAAGCTTCAAGTCTACTCAAATTGGGAAGTTCTAGTGCAGTGACATTCTGGACTAATGGAGCATTACGTCTACTCAACTTGGGAACTTCTAGTGCAGTGACATTCCGGACTGTGAAGCTTCAAGTCTTCTCAACTTCGGATCTTGTAGTATAGTGACATTCCGGACTATGAAGCTTCAAGTCTACTCAGATTGGGAACTTCTAGTGCAGTGACATTCTGGACTAATGAAGCTTCAAGTCTACTTATCTTGGCAACATTTACTGCAGTGACATTCTGGACTGTAAAGCTTCAAGTCTTCTCAACTTGGGATATTTTAGTGCAGTTACATTCTGGACTAATGAAGTTTCAAGTCTACTCAACTTGGGAACTTTTAGTGCAGTCACATTCCGGACTGTGAAGCTTCAAGTCTTCTCAACTTGGGAACATGTAGTATAGTGACATTCCGGACTATGAAGCTTCAGGTCTACTCAAATTGGGAACTTCTAGTGCAGTGACATTCTGGACTAATGAAGCTTCAAGTCTACTCAACTTGGGAACTTTTAGTGCAGTGACATTCCGGACTGTGAAACTTCAAGTCTTCTCAACTTGGGACCTTCTAGTGCAGTGTCATTCCGGACTGTGTAGCTTCAAATCTTCTCAACTTGGGAACTTTTAGTGCACTGACATTCTGGAGTAATAAGCATCAAGTCTACTTAACTTGGGAACTTCTAGTGCAGTGATATTCTAGACTAATGGAACATCAAGTCTACTCAACGTGGGAACTTTTAGTGCAGTTATATTCACTAATTAATGAAGCTTCAAGTTTTGTCAACTTGGGAACTTCTAGTGCAGTGACAATTTAGACTAATATAGCATCAAATCTACTCAACGTGGGAACTTTCAGTGCAATGATATTCAGGACTAATGAAGCTTCAAGTCTACTCAACTTGGCAACATTTAGTGCATTGACATTCTGGACTGTGAAGCTTCAAGTCTTCTGAACTTGGGAAATTTTAGTGCAGTTATATTCTTGACTAATGAAGCTTCAAGTCTACTCAACTTGGGAACATTTAGTGCAGTGACATTCCGGACTGTGAAGCTTCAATTCTTCTCAACTTGGGAAATTTTAGTGCAGTGACATTCTGGACTAATGAAGCTTCAAGTCTAATCAACTTGGGAACTTCTAGTGAAGTGACATTCATGACTAATAGAGCATCAAATCTACTCAACTCTGGAACTTATAGCGTAGTGACATTCCAGACTTTGAAGCTTCAAATCTACTCAACTTGGGAACTTGTAGTATAGTGACATTCCGGACTATGAAGCTTCAAGTCTACTCAAATTGGCAACTTCTAGTGCAGTGACATTCTGGACTAATGAAGCTTCAAGTCTACTCAACTTGGCAACATTTAGTGCATTGACATTCTGGATTGTGAAGCTTCAAGTCTTCTCAACTTGGGAAATTTTAGAGCACTTACATTCTGGACTAATGAAGCTTCAAGTTTACTCAACTTGGGAACTTTTAGTGCAGTGATATTCCGGACTGTGAAGCTGCAAGTCTTCACAACTTGGGAAATTTTAGTGCAGTGACATTCTGGAATAATGAGGCTTCAAGTCTACTCAACTTGGCAATATTTAGTGCATTGACATTCTGGATTGTGAAGCTTCAAGTCTTCTCAACTTGGGAAATTTTAGAGCACTTACATTCTGGACTAATGAAGCTTCAAGTTTACTCAACTTGGGAACTTTTAGTGCAGTGACATTCCGGACTGTGAAGCTTCAAGTCTTCTCAACTTGGGAACTTGTAGTATAGTGACATTCCGGACTATGAAGCTTCAAGTCTACTCAAATTGGGAACTTCTAGTGCAGTGACATTCCCGACTAATGAAGCTTCAAGTCTACTTATCTTGGCAACATTTAGTGCACTGACATTCTGGACTGTGAAGCTTCAAGTCTTCTCAACTTGGGAACTTTTAGTGCAGTCACATTCCGGACTGTGAAGCTTCAAGTCTTCTCAACTTTGGAACTTGTAGTATAGTGACATTCCGGACTATGAAGCTTCAGGTCTACTCAAATTGGGAATTTTTAGTGCAGTGACATTCCGGACTGTGAAACTTCAAGTCTTCTCAACTTGGGACCTTCTAGTGCAGTGACTTTCCGGAGTGTGTGGCTTCAAATCTTCTCAACTTGGGAACTTTTAGTGCACTGACATTCTGGAGTAATAAGCATCAAGTCTACTTAACTTGGGAACTTCTAGTGCAGTGACAATTTAGACTAATATAGCATCAAATCTACTCAACGTGGGAACTTTCAGTGCAATGATATTCAGGACTAATGGAGCATCAAGTCTACTCAACTTGGGAACTTCTAGTGTAGTGATATTCCAGACTATGAAGCTTCAAATCTACTCAACGTGAGAACATATAGTGCAGTGACATTCAGGACTATTGAAGCTTCAAGTCTATTCAACTTAGGGACTTCTAGTGCAGTGACATTCTGGACTAATAGAGCATCAAGTCTACTCAATTTGGGAACTTGTAGTGCAGTGACATTCCGGACTGTGAAGCTTCAAGTCTTCTCAACTTGGGAACTTGTAGTATAGTGACATTCCGGACTATGAAGCTTCAACTCTACTCAAATTGGGAACTTCTAGTGCAGTGACATTCTGGACTAATGAAGCTACAAGTCTAATTATCTTTACAACATTTAGTGCAGTGACATTCCAGACTATGAAGCTTCAAATCTACTCAACTTGGGAACTTGTAGTATAGTGACATTCAGGACTATGAAGCTTCAAGTCTACTCAACTTGGGAACTTCTAGTGCAGTGACATTCCGGACTGTGAAGCTTCAAGTCTTCTCAACTTGGGAACTTGTAGTATAGTGATATTCCGGTTTATGAAGCTTCAAGTCTACCCAAATTGGGAAGTTCTAGTGCAGTGACATTCTGGACTAATGGAGCATCAAGTCTACTCAACTTGGGAACTTCTAGTGCAGTGACATTCCGGACTGTGAAGCTTCAAGTCTTCTCAACTTGGGAACTTGTAGTATAGTGACATTCCGGACTATGAAGCTCAAGTCTACTCAAATTGGGAACTTCTAGTGCAGTGTCATTCTGGACTAATGAAGCTTCAAGGCTACTTATCTTGGGAACTTTTAGTGCAGTGACATTCCGGACTAATGGCGCATCAAGTCTACTCAACTTGGGAACTTCTAGTGCAGTGACATTCCGGACTGTGAAGCTTCAAGTCTTCTCAACTTGGGAAATTTTAGTGCAGTGACATTCTGGACTAATGAAGCTTCAAGTCTAATCAACTTGGGAACTTCTTGTGCAGTGACATTCCGGACTAATGGAGCATCAAGTCTACTCAACTTGGGAACTTCTAGTGAAGTGACATTCGTGACTAATAGAGCATCAAATCTACTCAACTCTGGAACTTATAGCGTAGTGACATTCCAGACTTTGAAGCTTCAAATCTACTCAACTTGGGAACTTGTAGTATAGTGACATTCCGGACTATGAAGCTTCAAGTCTACTCAAATTGGCAACTTCTAGTGCAGTGACATTCTGGACTAATGAAGCTTCAAGTCTACTCAACTTGGCAACATTTAGTGCATTGACATTCTGGATTGTGAAGCTTCAAGTCTTCTCAACTTGGGAAATTTTAGAGCACTTACATTCTGGACTAATGAAGCTTCAAGTTTACTCAACTTGGGAACTTTTAGTGCAGTGAAATTCCGGACTGTAAAGCTGCAAGTCTTCTCAACTTGGGAAATTTTAGTGCAGTGACATTCTGGAATAATGAAGCTTCAAGTCTACTCAACTTGGCAATATTTAGTGCATTGACATTCTGGATTGTGAAGCTTCAAGTCTTCTCAACTTGGGAAATTTTAGAGCACTTACATTCTGGACTAATGAAGCTTCAAGTTTACTCAACTTGGGAACTTTTAGTGCAGTGACATTCCGGACTGTGAAGCTTCAAGTCTTCTCAACTTGGGAACTTGTAGTATAGTGACATTCCGGACTATGAAGCTTCAAGTCTACTCAAATTGGGAACTTCTAGTGCAGTGACATTCCCGACTAATGAAGCTTCAAGTCTACTTATCTTGGCAACATTTAGTGCAGTGACATTCTGGACTGTGAAGCTTCAAGTCTTCTCAACTTGGGAAATTTTAGTGCAGTTACATTCTGGACTAATGAAGCTTCAAGTCTACTCAACTTGGGAAGTTTTAGTGCAGTCACATTCCGGACTGTGAAGCTTCAAGTCTTCTCAACTTGGGAACTTGTAGTATAGTGACATTCCGGACTATGAAGCTTCAGGTCTACTCAAATTGGGAACTTCTAGTGCAGTGACATTCTGGACTAATGAAGCTTCAAGTCTACTCAACTTGGGAACTTTTAGTGCAGTAACATTCCGGACGGTGAAACTTCAAGTCTTCTCAACTTGGGACCTTCTAGTGCAGTGACATTCCGGACTGTGTAGCTTCAAATCTTCTCAACTTGGGAACTTTTAGTGCACTGACATTCTGGAGTAATAAGCATCAAGTCTACTTAACTTGGGAACTTCTAGTGCAGTGATATTCTAGGTTAATGGAACATCAAGTCTACTGAACGTGGGAACATTTAGTGCAGTTATATTCACTAATTAATGAAGCTTCAAGTTTTGTCAACTTGGGAACTTCTAGTGCAGTGACAATTTAGACTAATATAGCATCAAATCTACTCAACGTGGGAACTTTCAGTGCAATGATATTCAGGACTAATGGAGCATCAAGTCTACTCAACTTGGGAACTTCTAGTGTAGTGATATTCCAGACTATGAAGCTTCAAATCTACTCAACGTGAGAACATTTAGTGCAGTGACATTCAGGATTATTAAAGCTTCAAGTCTATTCAACTTGGGGACTTCTAGTGCAGTGACATTCTGGACTAATAGAGCCTCAAGTCTACTCAATTTGGGAACTTGTAGTGCAGTGACATTCCGGACTATGAAGCTTCAAGTCTACTCAAATTGGGAACTTCTAGTGCAGTGACATTCCGGACTGTGAAGCTTCAAGTCTTCTCAACTTGGGAACTTGTAGTATAGTGACATTCCGGACTATGAAGCTTCAACTCTACTCAAATTGGGAACTTCTAGTGCAGTGACATTCTGGACTAATGAAGCTACAAGTCTACTTATCTTTACAACATTTAGTGCAGTGACATTCCAGACTATGAAGCTTCAAATCTACTCAACTTGGGAACTTGTAGTATAGTGACATTCAGGACTATGAAGCTTCAAGTCTACTCAACTTGGGAACTTCTAGTGCAGTGACATTCCGGACTGTGAAGCTTCAAGTCTTCTCAACTTGGGAACTTGTAGTATAGTGATATTCCGGTTTATGAAGCTTCAAGTCTACTCAAATTGGGAAGTTCTAGTGCAGTGACATTCTGGACTAATAGAGCATCAAGTCTGCTCAACTTGGGAACTTCTAGTGCAGTGACATTCCGGACTGTGAAGCTTCAAGTCTTCTCAACTTGGGAACTTGTAGTATAGTGACATTCCGGACTATGAAGCTCAAGTCTACTCAAATTTCGAACTTCTAGTGCAGTGTCATTCTGGACTAATGAAGCTTCAAGTCTGCTTATCTTGGGAACTTTTAGTGCAGTGACATTCCGGACTAATGGCGCATCAAGTCTTCTCAACTTGGGAACTTTTAGTGCAGTGACATTCCGGACTGTGAAGCTTCAAGTCTTCTCAACTTGCGAAATTTTAGTGCAGTGACATTCTGGAATAATGAACCTTCAAGTCTACTCAACTTGGGAACCTTTAGTGCAGTGACATTCCGGACTGTGAAACTTCAAGTTTTCTCAACTTGGGACCTTCTAGTGCAGTGACATTCCGGACTGTGTAGCTTCAAATCTTCTCAACTTGGGAAATTTTAGTGCAGTGACATTCTGGACTAATGAAGCTTCAAGTCTAATCAACTTGGGAACTTCTAGTGCAGTGACATTCCCGACTAATGAAGCTTCAAGTCTACTTATCTTGGCAACATTTAGTGCAGTGACATTCTGGACTGTGAAGCTTCAAGTCTTCTCAACTTGGGAAATTTTAGTGCAGTTACATTCTGGACTAATGAAGCTTCAAGTCTACTCAACTTGGGAAGTTTTAGTGCAGTCACATTCCGGACTGTGAAGCTTCAAGTCTTCTCAACTTGGGAACTTGTAGTATAGTGACATTCCGGAATATGAAGCTTCAGGTCTACTCAAATTGGGAACTTCTAGTGCAGTGACATTCTGGACTAATGAAGCTTCAAGTCTACTCAACTTGGGAACTTTTAGTGCAGTAACATTCCGGACTGTGAAACTTCAAGTCTTCTCAACTTGGGACCTTCTAGTGCAGTGACATTCCGGACTGTGTAGCTTAAAATCTTCTCAACTTGGGAACTTTTAGTGCACTGACATTCTGGAGTAATAAGCATCAAGTCTACTTAACTTGGGAACTTCTAGTGCAGTGATATTCTAGGTTAATGGAACATCAAGTCTACTGAACGTGGGAACATTTAGTGCAGTTATATTCACTAATTAATGAAGCTTCAAGTTTTGTCAACTTGGGAACTTCTAGTGCAGTGACAATTTAGACTAATATAGCATCAAATCTACTCAACGTGGGAACTTTCAGTGCAATGATATTCAGGACTAATGGAGCATCAAGTCTACTCAACTTGGGAACTTCTAGTGTAGTGATATTCCAGACTATGAAGCTTCAAATCTACTCAACGTGAGAACATTTAGTGCAGTGACATTCAGGATTATTGAAGCTTCAAGTCTATTCAACTTGGGGACTTCTAGTGCAGTGACATTCTGGATTAATAGAGCCTCAAGTCTACTCAATTTGGGAACTTGTAGTGCAGTGACATTCCGGACTATGAAGCTTCAAGTCTACTCAAATTGGGAACTTCTAGTGCAGTGACATTCCGGACTGTGAAGCTTCAAGTCTTCTCAACTTGGGAACTTGTAGTATAGTGACATTCCGGACTATGAAGCTTCAACTCTACTCAAATTGGGAACTTCTAGTGCAGTGACATTCTGGACTAATGAAGCTACAAGTCTACTTATCTTTACAACATTTAGTGCAGTGACATTCCAGACTATGAAGCTTCAAATCTACTCAACTTGGGAACTTGTAGTATAGTGACATTCAGGACTATGAAGCTTCAAGTCTACTCAACTTGGGAACTTCTAGTGCAGTGACATTCCGGACTGTGAAGCTTCAAGTCTTCTCAACTTGGGAACTTGGAGTATAGTGATATTCCGGTTTATGAAGCTTCAAGTCTACTCAAATTGGGAAGTTCTAGTGCAGTGACATTCTGGACAAATAGAGCATCAAGTCTACTCAACTTGGGAACTTCTAGTGCAGTGACATTCCGGACTGTGAAGCTTCAAGTCTTCTCAACTTGGGAACTTGTAGTATAGTGACATTCCGGACTATGAAGCTCAAGTCTACTCAAATTTCGAACTTCTAGTGCAGTGTCATTCTGGACTAATGAAGCTTCAAGTCTACTTATCTTGGGAACTTTTAGTGCAGTGACATTCCGGACTAACGGCGCATCAAATCTTCTCAACTTGGGAACTTTTAGTGCAGTGACATTCCGGACTGTGAAGCTTCAAGTCTTCTCAACTTGCGAAATTTTAGTGCAGTGACATTCTGGAATAATGAACCTTCAAGTCTACTCAACTTGGGAACCTTTAGTGCAGTGACATTCCGGACTGTGAAACTTCAAGTTTTCTCAACTTGGGACCTTCTAGTGCAGTGACATTCCGGACTGTGTAGCTTCAAATCTTCTCAACTTGGGAAATTTTAGTGCAGTGACATTCTGGACTAATGAAGCTTCAAGTCTAATCAACTTGTGAACTTCTTGTGCAGTGACATTCCGGACTAATGGAGCATCAAGTCTACTCAACTTGGGAACTTCTAGTGAAGTGACATTCATGACTAATAGAGCATCAAATCTACTCAACTCTGGAACTTATAGCGTAGTGACATTCCAGACTTTGAAGCTTCAAATCTACTCAACTTGGGAACTTGTAGTATAGTGACATTCCGGACTATGAAGCTTAAAGTCTACTCAAATTGGCAACTTCTAGTGCAGTGACATTCTGGACTAATGAAGCTTCAATACTACTCAACTTGGCAACATTTAGTGCATTGACATTCTGGATTGTGAAGCTTCAAGTCTTCTCAACTTGGGAAATTTTAGAGCACTTACATTCTGGACTAATGAAGCTTCACGTTTACTCAACTTGGGAACTTTTAGTGCAGTGACATTCCGGACTGTGAAGCTGCAAGTCTTCTCAACTTGGGAAATTTTAGTGCAGTGACATTCTGGAATAATGAAGCTTTAATTCTACTCAACTTGGCAATATTTAGTGCAGTGACATTCCGGACTGTGAAGCTTCAAGTCTTCTCAACTTGGGAACTTGGAGTATAGTGATATTCCGGACAATGAAGCTTCAAGTCTACTCAAATTGGGAAGTTCTAGTGCAGTGACATTCTGGACTAATGGAGCATTACGTCTACTCAACTTGGGAACTTCTAGTGCAGTGACATTCCGGACTATGAAGCTTCAAGTCTACTCAGATTGGGAACTTCTAGTGCAGTGACATTCTGGACTAATGAAGCTTCAAGTCTACTTACCTTGGCAACATTTACTGCAGTGACATTCTGGACTGTGAAGCTTCAAGTCTTCTCAACTTGGGATATTTTAGTGCAGTTACATTCTGGACTAATGAAGTTTCAAGTCTACTCAACTTGGGAACTTTTAGTGCAGTCACATTCCGGACTGTGAAGCTTCAAGTCTTCTCAACTTGGGAACTTGTAGTATAGTGACATTCCGGACTATGAAGCTTCAGGTCTACTCAAATTGGGAACTTCTAGTGCAGTGACATTCTGGACTAATGAAGCTTCAAGTCTACTCAACTTGGGAACTTTTAGTGCAGTGACATTCCGGACTGTGAAACTTCAAGTCTTCTCAACTTGGGACCTTCTAGTGCAGTGACATTCCGGACTGTGTAGCTTCAAATCTTCTCAACTTGGGAACTTTTAGTGCACTGACATTCTGGAGTAATAAGCATCAAGTCTACTTAACTTGGGAACTTCTAGTGCAGTGATATTCTAGACTAATGGAACATCAAGTCTACTCAACGTGGAAACTTTTAGTGCAGTTATATTCACTAATTAATGAAGCTTCAAGTTTTGTCAACTTGGGAACTTCTAGTGCAGTGACAATTTAGACTAATATAGCATCAAATCTACTCAACGTGGGAACTTTCAGTGCAATGATATTCAGGACTAATGGAGCATCAAGTCTACTCAACTTGGGAACTTCTAGTGTAGTGATATTCCAGACTATGAAGCCTCAAATCTACTCAACGTGAGAACATTTAGTGCAGTGACATTCAGGACTATTGAAGCTTCAAGTCTATTCAACTTGGGGACTTCTAGTGCAGTGACATTCTGGACTAATAGAGCATCAAGTCTACTCAATTTGGGAACTTGTAGTGCAGTGACATTTCGGACTATGAAGCTTCAAGTCTACTCAAATTGGGAACTTCTAGTGCAGTGACATTCCGGACTGTGAAGCTTCAAGTCTTCTCAACTTGGGAACTTGTAGTATAGTGACATTCCGGACTATGAAGCTTCAACTCTACTCAAATTGGGAACTTCTAGTGCAGTGACATTCTGGACTAATGAAGCTACAATCTACTTATCTTTACAACATTTAGTGCAGTGACATTCCGGACTATGAAGCTTCAAATCTACTCAACTTGGGAACTTGTAGTATAGTGACATTCCGGACTATGAAGCTTCAAGTCTACTCAAATTGGGAACTTCTAGTGCAGTGACATTCCGGACTGTGAAGCTTCAAGTCTTCTCAACTTGGGAACTTGTAGTATAGTGATATTCCGGTTTATGAAGCTTCAAGTCTACTCAAATTGGGAAGTTCTAGTGCAGTTACATTCTGGACTAATGGAGCATCAAGTCTACTCAACTTGGGAACTTCTAGTGCAGTGACATTCCGGACTGTGAAGCTTCAAGTCTTTTCAACTTGGGAACTTGTAGTATAAAGACATTCCGGACTATGAAGCTCAAGTCTACTCAAATTGGGAACTTCTAGTGCAGTGTCATTCTGGACTAATGAAGCTTCAAGTCTACTTATCTTGGGAACTTTTAGTGCAGTGACATTCCGGACTAATGGCGCATCAAGTCTACTCAACTTGGGAACTTCTAGTGCAGTGACATTCCGGACTGTGAAGCTTAAAGTCTTCTCAACTTGGGAACTTATAGTATAGTGATATTCCGGACTATGAAGCTTCACGTCTACTCAAATTGAAAACTTCTAGTGCAGTGACATTCTGGACTAATGGAGCATCATGTCTACTCAACTTGGGAGCTTCTAGTGCAGTGACATTCTGGACTGTGAAGCTTCAAGTCTTCTCAACTTGGGAACTTGTAGTATAGTGACATTCCGGACTATGAAGCTTCAGGTCTACTCAAATAGGGAACTTCTAGTGCAGTGACATTCTGGACTAATAAAGCTTCAAATCTACTCAACTTTCGAACTTTTAGTGCAGTGACATTCCGGACTGTGAAGCTTCAAGTCTTCTCAACTTGCGAAATTTTAGTGCAGTGACATTCTGGAATAATGAAGCTTCAAGTCTACTCAACTTGGGAACTTTTAGTGCAGTAACATTCCGGACTGTGAAACTTCAAGTTTTCTCAACTTGGGACCTTCTAGTGCAGTGACATTCCGGACTGTGTAGCTTCAAATCTTCTCAACTTTAGAACTTTTAGTGCACTGACATTCTGGACTAATGAAGCTTCAAGTCTACTCAACTTGGGAACGTTTAGTGCATTGACATTCCGGACTGTGAAACTTCAAGTTTTCTCAACTTGGGACCTTCTAGTGCAGTGACATTCCGGATTGTGTAGCTTCAAATTTTCTCAACTTGGGAACTTTTAGTGCACTGACAATCTGGACTAATAAGCATCGAGTCTACTTAACTTGGGAACTTCTAGTATAGTGATATTCTAGACTAATGGAACATCAAGTCTACTCAACGTGGGAACTTTTAGTGCAATTATATTCAGGACTAATGAAGCTTCAAGTTTTCTCAACTTGGGAACTTTCAGTGCACTGACATTCTGGACTAATAGAGCATCAAATCTACTCAACTCTGGAACTTCTAGCGTAGTGACATTCCAGACTATGAAGCTTCAAATCTACTCAACTTGGGAACTTGTAGTATAGTGACATTCCGGACTATAAAGCTTCAAGTCTATTCAACTTGGGAACTTCTAGTGCAGTGACATTCCGGACTGTAAAGCTTCAAGTCTTATCAACTTGGGAACTTGTAGTATAGTGATATTCCGGACTATGAAGCTTCAAGTCTGCTCCAATTGGGAAGTTCTAGTGCAGTGACATTCTGGACTAATGGAGCATCAAGTCTACTCAAATTGGGAACTTTTAGTGCAGTGACATTCCGGACTGTGATGCTTCAAGTCTACTCAACTTGGGAACTTTCAGTGCAATGATATTCAGGACTAATGGAGCATCAAGTCTACTCAACCTTGGAACTTCTAGTGTAGTGATATTCCAGACTATGAAGCTTCAAATCTACTCAACCTGAGAACTTTTAGTGCAGTGACATTCAGCACTAATGAAGCTTCAAGTCTATTCAACTTGGGAACCTCTAGTGCAGTGACATTCTTTACTAATAGAGCATCAAGTCTACTCAATTTGGGAACTTGTAGTGCAGTGACATTCCGGACTATGAAGCTTCAAGTCTACTCAAATTGGGAACTTCTAGTGCAGTGACATTCCGGACTGTGAAGCTTCAAGTCTTCTCAACTTGGGAAATTTTAGTGCAGTGACATTCTGGAATAATGAAGCTTCAAGTCTACTTAACTTTGGAACATTTAGTGCAGTGACATTCCGGACTGTGAAGCTTCAAGTCTTCTCAACTTAGGAACTTGGAGTATAGTGATATTCCGGACTATGAAGCTTCAAGTCTACTCAAATTGGGAACTTCTAGTGAAGTGACATTCTGGACTAATGAAGCTTCAAGTCTACTTATGTTGGCAACATTTAGTGCAGTGACATTCCGGACTGTGAAGGTTCACGTTTTCTCAACTTGGGACCTTCTAGTGCAGTGACATTGCGGACTGTGTAGCTTCAAATCTTCTCAACTAGGGAACTTTTAGTGCACTGACATTCTGGACTAATAAGCATCGAGTCTACTTAACTTGGGAACTTTTAGTGCAGTTATATTTACTAATTAATGAAGCTTCAAGTTTTCTCAACTTGGGAACTTCTAGTGCAGTGACATTATAGACTAATATAGCATTAAATCTACTCAACTTGGGAACTTTCAGGGCAATGATATTCAGGACTAATGTAGCATCAAGTCTACTCAACTTGGGAACTTCTAGTGTAGTGATATTCCAGACTATGAAGCTTCAAATCTACTCAACTTGAGAACTTTTAGTGCAGTGACATTCAGGACTAATGAAGCTTCAAGTCTATTCAACTTGGGAACATCTAGTGCAGTGACATTCTGGACTAATACAGCATCAAGTCTACTCAATTTTGAGCTTGTAGTGCAGTGACATTCCGGACTATTAAGCTTCAAGTCTACTCAAATTGGGAACTTCTAGTGTAGTGACATTCCGGACTGTGAAGCTTCAAGTCTTCTCAACTTTTGAACTTGTAGTATAGTGACATTCCGGACTATGAAGCTTCAACTCTACTCAAATTGGGAACTTCTAGTGCAGTGACATTCTGGACTAATCAAGCTTCAAGTCTACTTTACTTGGCAACATTTAGTGCAGTGACATTCTGGACTGTGAAGCTTCAAGTCTTCTCAACCTGGGAACTTTTAGTGCACTGACGTTCTGGACTAATAAGCAGCGAGTCTACTTAACTTGGGAACTTCTAGTACAGTGATATTCTAGACTAATGGAACATCAAGTCTACTCAACTTGGGAACTTTCAGTGCACTGACATTCTGGACTAATAGAGCATCAAATCTACTCAACTCTGGAACTTCTAGCGTAGTGACATTCCAGACTATGAAGCTTCAAATCTACTCAACTTGGGAACTTGTAGTATAGTGACATTCCGGACTATAAAGCTTCAAGTCTATTCAACTTGGGAACTTCTAGTGCAGTGACATTCCGGACTGTAAAGCTTCAAGTCTTATCAACTTGGGAACTTGTAGTATAGTGATATTCCGGACTATGAAGCTTCAAGTCTGCTCCAATTGGGAAGTTCTAGTGCAGTGACATTCTGGACTAATGGAGCATCAAGTCTACTCAACTTGGGAACTTTTAGTGCAGTGACATTCCGGACTGTGATGCTTCAAGTCTACTCAACTTGGGAACTTTCAGTGCAATGATATTCAGGACTAATGGAGCATCAAGTCTACTCAACTTGGGAACTTCTAGTGTAGTGATATTCCAGACTATGAAGCTTCAAATCTACTCAACCTGAGAACTTTTAGTGCAGTGACATTCAGGACTAATGAAGCTTCAAGTCTATTCAACTTGGGAACCTCTAGTGCAGTGACATTCTGGACTAATAGAGCATCAAGTCTACTCAATTTGGGAACTTGTAGTGCAGTGACATTCCGGACTGTGAAGCTTCAAGTCTTCTCAACTTGGGAAATTTTAGTGCAGTGACATTCTGGAATAATGAAGCTTCAAGTCTACTCAACTTTGGAACATTTAGTGCAGTGACATTCCGGACTGTGAAGCTTCAAGTCTTCTCAATTTTGGAACTTGGAGTATTGTGATATTCCGGACTATGAAGCTTCAAGTCTACTCAAATTGGGAACTTCTAGTGCAGTGACATTCTGGACTAATGAAGCTTCAAGTCTACTTATCTTGGCAACATTTAGTGCAGTGACATTCCGGACTGTGAAGCTTCAAGTTTTTTCAACTTGGGACCTTCTAGTGCAGTGACATTGCGGACTGTGTAGCTTCAAATCTTCTCAACTTGGGAACTTTTAGTGCACTGACATTCTGGACTAATAAGCATCGAGTCTACTTAACTTGGGAACTTCTAGTGCAGTGATATTCTAGACTAATGGAACATCAAGTCTACTCAACGTGGGAACTTTTAGTGCAGTTATATTCACTAATTAATGAAGCTTCAAGTTTTCTCAACTTGGGAACTTCTAGTGCAGTGACATTATAGACTAATATAGCATGAAATCTACTCACCTTGGGAACTTTCAGGGCAATGGTATTCAGGACTAATGGAGCATCAAGTCTACTCAACCTTGGAACTTCTAGTGTAGTGATATTCCAGACTATGAATCTTCAAATCTACTCAACCTGAGAACTTTTAGTGCAGTGACATTCAGGACTAATGAAGCTTCAAGTCTATTCAACTTGGGAACCTCTAGTGCAGTGACATTCTTTACTAATAGAGCATCAAGTCTACTCAATTTGGGAACTTGTAGTGCAGTGACATTCCGGACTATGAAGCTTCAAGTCTACTCAAATTGGGATCTTCTAGTGCAGTGACATTCCGGACTGTAAAGCTTCAAGTCTTCTCAACTTGGGAACTTGTAGTATAGTGACATTCCGGACTATGAAGCTTCAACTCTACTCAAATTGGGAACTTCTAGTGCAGTGACATTCTGGACTAATGAAGCTTCAAGTCTACTTAACTTGGCAACATTTAGTGCAGTGACATTCTGGACTGTGAAGCTTCAAGTCTTCTCAACCTTGGAACTTTTAGTGCACTGACGTTCTGGACTAATAAGCATCGAGTCTACTTAACTTGGGAACTTCTAGTACAGTGATATTCTAGAATAATGGAACATCAAGTCTACTCAACGTGGGAACTTTTAGTGCAGTTATATTCAGGACTAATGAAGCTTCAAGTTTTCTCAACTTGGGAACTTTCAGTGAATGACATTCTGGACTAATAAAGCATCAAATCTACTCAACTCTGGAACTTGTAGTATAGTGACATTCCGGACTATGAAGCTTCATATCTACTGAACTTGAGAACTTTTAGTGCAATGACATTCAGGACTAATGAAGCTTCAAATCTATTCAACTTGGGAACGTCTAGTGCAGTGACATTCTGGACTAATAGAGCATCAAGTCTACTCAATTTGGGAACTTGTAGTGCAGTGACATTCCAGACTATGAAGCTTCAAATCTACTCAACTTGGGAACTTTTAGTATAGTGACATTCCGGACTATGAAGCTTCAAGTCTACTGAAATTGGGAACTTCTAGTGCAGTGACATTCTGGACTAATGAAGCTTCAAGTCTACTCAACTCTGCAACATTTAGTGCGTTGACATTCTGGACTGTGAAGCTTCAAGTCTTCTCAACTTGGGAAATTTTAGTGCAGTGACATTCTGAAATAATGAAGCTTCAAGTCTACTCAACTTTGGAACATTTAGTGCAGTGACATTCCGGACTGTGAAGCTTCAAGTCTTCTCAACACTGGAACTTGGAGTATTGTGATATTCCGGACTATGAAGCTTCAAGTCTACTCAAATTGGGAACTTCTAGTGCAGTGACATTCTGGACTCATGAAGCTTCAAGTCTACTTATCTTGGCAACATTTAGTGCAGTGACATTCCGGACTGTGAAGCTTCAAGTTTTCTCAACATGGGAACTTTTAGTGCACTGACATTCTGGACTAATAAGCATCGAGTCTACTTAACATGGGAACTTCTAGTGCAGTGATATTCTAGACTAATGGAACATCAAGTCTACTCAACGTGGGAACTTTTAGTGCAGTTATATTCACTAATTAATGAAGCTTCTAGTTTTCTCAACTTGGGAACTTCTAGTGCAGTGACATTATAGACTAATATAGCATGAAATCTACTCAACTTGGGAACTTTCAGGGCAATGATATTCAGGACTAATGGAGCATCAAGTCTACTCAACTTGGGAACTTCTAGTTTAGTGATATTCCAGACTATGAAGCTTCAAATCTACTCAACGTAAGAACTTTTAGTGCAGTGACATTCAGGACTAATGAAGCTTCAAGTCTATTCAACTTGGGAACTTGTAGTGCAGTGACATTCCGGACTATGAAGCTTCAAGTCTACTCAAATTGGGAACTTCTAGTGCAGTGACATTCCGGACTGTGGAGCTTCAAGTCTTCTCAACTTGGGAACTTGTAGTATAGTGACATTCCGGACTATGAAGCTTCAACTCTACTCAAATTGGGAACTTCTAGTGCAGTGACATTCTATACTAATGAGGCTTCAAGTCTACTTAACTTGGCAACATTTAGTGCAGTGACATTCTGGACTGTGAAGCTTCAAGTCTTCTCAACCTGGGAACTTTTAGTGCAGTTACATTCTGGACTAATGAAGCTTCAAGTCTACTCAACTTGGGAAGTTTTAGTGCAGTCACATTCCGGACTGTGAAGCTTCAAGTCTTCTCAACTTGGGAACTTGTAGTATAGTGACATTCCGGAATATGAAGCTTCAGGTCTACTCAAATTGGGAACTTCTAGTGCAGTGACATTCTGGACTAATGAAGCTTCAAGTCTACTCAACTTGGGAACTTTTAGTGCAGTAACATTCCGGACTGTGAAACTTCAAGTCTTCTCAACTTGGGACCTTCTAGTGCAGTGACATTCCGGACTGTGTAGCTTCAAATCTTCTCAACTTGGGAACTTTTAGTGCACTGACATTCTGGAGTAATAAGCATCAAGTCTACTTAACTTGGGAACTTCTAGTGCAGTGATATTCTAGGTTAATGGAACATCAAGTCTACTGAACGTGGGAACATTTAGTGCAGTTATATTCACTAATTAATGAAGCTTCAAGTCTACTCAAATTGGGAACTTCTAGTGCAGTGACATTCTGGACAAATGAAGCTTCAAGTCTACTCAACTCTGCAACATTTAGTGCGTTGACATTCTGGACTGTGAAGCATCAAGTCTTCTCAACTTGGGAAATTTTAGTTCAGTGACATTCTGGGCCAATGAAGCTTCAAGTTTACTCAACTTGGGAACTTTGAGTGCAGTGACATTCCAGACTATGAAGCTTCAAATCTACTTAACTTGGGAAATTTTAGTATAGTGACATTCCGGACTATGAAGTTTCAAGTCTACTCAAATTGGGAACTTCTAGTGCAGTGACATTCTGGACAAATGAAGCTTCAAGTCTACTCAACTCTGCAACATTTAGTGCGTTGACATTCTGGACTGTGAAGCATCAAGTCTTCTCAACTTGGGAAATTTTAGTTCAGTGACATTCTGGGCCAATGAAGCTTCAAGTTTACTCAACTTGGGAACTTTGAGTGCAGTGACATTCCGGACTGTGAAGCTGCAAGTTTTCTCAACTTGGGAACTTGTACTATAGTGACATTCCGGACTATGAAGCTTCAAATCTACTCAAATTGGGAACTTCTAGTGCATTAACATTTTGGACTAATGGAGCACCAAGTCTACTCAACTTGGGAACTTCTAGTGCAGTGACATTCCGGACTGTGAAGCTTCAAATCTTGTCAACTTGGGAACGTTTAGTGCAGTGACATTCAGGACTGTGATGCTCCAAGTCTTCTCAACTTGGGAAATTTTAGTTTAGTTACATTCTGGACTAATGAATCTTCAAGTCTACTCAACTTGGGTAATTCTAGTGCAGTGACATTCCGGACTGTGAAGCTTCAAATCTTGTCAACTTGGGAACTTTTAGTGCAGTGACTTTCCGGACTGAGTAGCTTCAAATCTTCTCAACTCTGGAACTTTTATTGCAGTGACATTCTGGACTAATGAAGCTTCAAGTCTACTCAACTTGGGAACTTTTAGTGCAGTGACATTCCGGACTAGTGGAGCATCAAGTCTACTCAATTTGGGAACTTGTAGTGCAGTGACATTCCGGACTATGAAGCTTCAAGTTTACTCAACTTGGGAAATTCTAGTGAAATCACCTTCAGGACTAATAGAGCATCAAATCTACTCAACTCTGGAACTTCTAGCGTAGTGATATTCCAGACTATGAAGCTTCAAATCTACTTAACTTGGGAAATTTTAGTATAGTGACATTCCGGACTATGAAGTTTCAAGTCTACTCAAATTGGGAACTTCTAGTGCAGTGACATTCTGGACAAATGAAGCTTCAAGTCTACTCAACTCTGCAACATTTAGTGCGTTGACATTCTGGACTGTGAAGCATCAAGTCTTCTCAACTTGGGAAATTTTAGTTCAGTGACATTCTGGGCCAATGAAGCTTCAAGTTTACTCAACTTGGGAACTTTGAGTGCAGTGACATTCCAGACTATGAAGCTTCAAATCTACTTAACTTGGGAAATTTTAGTATAGTGACATTCCGGACTATGAAGTTTCAAGTCTACTCAAATTGGGAACTTCTAGTGCAGTGACATTCTGGACAAATGAAGCTTCAAGTCTACTCAACTCTGCAACATTTAGTGCGTTGACATTCTGGACTGTGAAGCATCAAGTCTTCTCAACTTGGGAAATTTTAGTTCAGTGACATTCTGGGCCAATGAAGCTTCAAGTTTACTCAACTTGGGAACTTTGAGTGCAGTGACATTCCGGACTGTGAAGCTGCAAGTTTTCTCAACTTGGGAACTTGTACTATAGTGACATTCCGGACTATGAAGCTTCAAATCTACTCAAATTGGGAACTTCTAGTGCATTAACATTTTGGACTAATGGAGCACCAAGTCTACTCAACTTGGGAACTTCTAGTGCAGTGACATTCCGGACTGTGAAGCTTCAAATCTTGTCAACTTGGGAACGTTTAGTGCAGTGACATTCAGGACTGTGAAGCTGCAAGTTTTCTCAACTTGGGAACTTGTACTATAGTGACATTCCGGACTATGAAGCTTCAAATCTACTCAAATTGGGAACTTCTAGTGCATTAACATTTTGGACTAATGGAGCACCAAGTCTACTCAACTTGGGAACTTCTAGTGCAGTGACATTCCGGACTGTGAAGCTTCAAATCTTGTCAACTTGGGAACGTTTAGTGCAGTGACATTCAGGACTGTGATGCTCCAAGTCTTCTCAACTTGGGAAATTTTAGTTTAGTTACATTCTGGACTAATGAATCTTCAAGTCTACTCAACTTGGGTAATTCTAGTGCAGTGACATTCCGGACTGTGAAGCTTCAAATCTTGTCAACTTGGGAACTTTTAGTGCAGTGACTTTCCGGACTGAGTAGCTTCAAATCTTCTCAACTCTGGAACTTTTATTGCAGTGACATTCTGGACTAATGAAGCTTCAAGTGTACTCAACTTGGGAACTTTTAGTGCAGTGACATTCCGGACTAGTGGAGCATCAAGTCTACTCAATTTGGGAACTTGTAGTGCAGTGACATTCCGGACTATGAAGCTTCAAGTTTACTCAACTTGGGAAATTCTAGTGAAATCACCTTCAGGACTAATAGAGCATCAAATCTACTCAACTCTGGAACTTCTAGCGTAGTGATATTCCAGACTATGAAGCTTCAAATCTACTTAACTTGGGAAATTTTAGTATAGTGACATTCCGGACTATGAAGTTTCAAGTCTACTCAAATTGGGAACTTCTAGTGCAGTGACATTCTGGACAAATGAAGCTTCAAGTCTACTCAACTCTGCAACATTTAGTGCGTTGACATTCTGGACTGTGAAGCATCAAGTCTTCTCAACTTGGGAAATTTTAGTTCAGTGACATTCTGGGCCAATGAAGCTTCAAGTTTACTCAACTTGGGAACTTTGAGTGCAGTGACATTCCAGACTATGAAGCTTCAAATCTACTTAACTTGGGAAATTTTAGTATAGTGACATTCCGGACTATGAAGTTTCAAGTCTACTCAAATTGGGAACTTCTAGTGCAGTGACATTCTGGACAAATGAAGCTTCAAGTCTACTCAACTCTGCAACATTTAGTGCGTTGACATTCTGGACTGTGAAGCATCAAGTCTTCTCAACTTGGGAAATTTTAGTTCAGTGACATTCTGGGCCAATGAAGCTTCAAGTTTACTCAACTTGGGAACTTTGAGTGCAGTGACATTCCGGACTGTGAAGCTGCAAGTTTTCTCAACTTGGGAACTTGTACTATAGTGACATTCCGGACTATGAAGCTTCAAATCTACTCAAATTGGGAACTTCTAGTGCATTAACATTTTGGACTAATGGAGCACCAAGTCTACTCAACTTGGGAACTTCTAGTGCAGTGACATTCCGGACTGTGAAGCTTCAAATCTTGTCAACTTGGGAACGTTTAGTGCAGTGACATTCAGGACTGTGATGCTCCAAGTCTTCTCAACTTGGGAAATTTTAGTTTAGTTACATTCTGGACTAATGAATCTTCAAGTCTACTCAACTTGGGTAATTCTAGTGCAGTGACATTCCGGACTGTGAAGCTTCAAATCTTGTCAACTTGGGAACTTTTATTGCAGTGACATTCTGGACTAATGAAGCTTCAAGTCTACTCAACTTGGGAACTTTTAGTGCAGTGACATTCCGGACTAGTGGAGCATCAAGTCTACTCAACTTGGGAACTTCTAGTGCAGTGACATTCCGGACTGTAAAGCTTCAAGTCTTCTCAACTTGGGAACTTGTAGTATAGTGATATGCCGGACTATGAAGCTTCAAGTCTACTCAAATTGGGAACTTTTAGTGCAGTGACATTCCGGACTGTGTAGCTTCAAATCTTCTCAACTTGGGAACCTGTAGTATAGTTATATTCCGGACTATGAAGCTTCAAGTCTACTCAAATTGGGAAGTTCTAGCGCAGTGACATTCTGGACTAATGGAGCTTCAAGTCTACTCAACTTGGGAACTTCTAGTGCAGTGACATTCTGGACTGTGAAGCTTCAAGTCTTCTCAAATTGGGAAATTTTAGTGGAGTGACATTCTGGACTAATGAAGCTTCAAGTCTACTCAACTTGGGAACTTTTAGTGCAGTGACATTCCGGACTGTGAAGCTGCAAGTCTTCTCAAATTGGGAAATTTTAGTGCAGTGACATTCTGGAATAATAAAGCTTCAAGTCTACCCAACTTGGGAACTTTTAGAGCAGTGACATTCCGGACTAATGGAGCATCAATTCTACTCAACTTGGGAACTTCTAGTGCAGTGACATTCCGGACTGTGAAGCTTCAAGTCTTCTCAACTTGGGATATTTTAATGCAGTGACATTCCGGACTGTGTAGCTTCAAATCTTTTCAACTTGGGAACTTTTATTGCAGTGACATTCTGGACTACTGAAGCGTCAAGTCTACTCAACTTGGGAACTTTTAGTGCAATGACATTCCGGACTAATAAGCATCTAGTCTACTTAAATTTGGAACTTCTAGTGCAGTGATATTCCAGACTAATGGAACATCAAGTCTACTCAACGTGGAACCTTTTAGTGCAGTGACATTCAGGACTAATGAAGCTTCAAGTTTTCTCAACTTGGGAACTTCTAGTGCAGTGACATTATAGACTAATGGAGCATCAAATCTACTCAACTTGGGAACTTTGAATGCATTGATATTCAGGACTATTGGAGCATCAAGTCTACTCAACTTGGGAACTTCTAGTGTAGTGATATTCCAGACTATGAAGCTTCAAATCTACTCAACTTGAGAACTTTTAGTGCAGTGACAATCAGGACTAATGAAGCTTCAAGTCTTTTCAACTTGGGAACTTGTAGTATAGTGCTATTCCGGACTATGAAGCTTCAAGTTTACTCAAATTGGAAACTTCTAGTGCAGTGACATTCTGGACTAATGAAGCATCAATTCTACTCAACTTGGGAACTACTAGTGCAGTGACAACCTGGACTGTAAAGCTTCAAGTCTTCTCAACTTGGGAACTTGTAGTATAGTGATATACCGGACTATGAAGCTTCAAGTCTACTCAAATTGGGAACTTTTAGTGCAGTGACATTCCGGACTGTGTAGCTTCAAATCTTCTCAAATTGGGAACTTGTAGTATAGTGATATTACGGACTATGAAGCTTCAAGTCTACTCAAATTGGGAAGTTCTAGTGCAGTGACATTCTGGACTAATGGAGCTTCACGTCTACTCAACTTGGGAACTTCTAGTGCAGTGATATTCTGGACTGTGAAGCTTCAAGTCTTCTCAAATTTGGAAATTTTAGTGCAGTTACATTCTGGACTAATGAAGCTTCAAGTCTACTCAACATGGGAACTTTTAGTGCAGTGACATTCCGGACTGTGAAGCTGCAAGTCTTCTCAACTTGGGAACTTCTAGTGCAGTGACATTCTGGACTAATGAAACTTCAAGTCTACTCAACTTGGGAACTTCTAGAGCTTTTGACATTCCGGACTAATGGACCATCAATTCTACTCAACTTGGGAACTTCTAGTGCAGTGACATTCCAGACTGTGAAGCTTCAAGTCTTCTCAACTTGGGAACTTTTATTTCAGTGACATTCTGGACTAATGAAGCTTCAAGTCTACTCAACTTGAGAACTTTTAGTGCAGTGACAATCCGGACTAATAAGCATCTAGTCTACTTAACTTTTTAACTTTTAGTGCAGTGATATTCCAGACTAATGGAACATCAAGTCTACTCAACGTGGAACCTTTTAGTGCAGTGACATTCAGGACTAATCAAGCTTCAAGTTTTCTCAACTTGGGAGCTTCTAGTGCAGAGACATTATAGACTAATGGAGCATCAAATCTTCTCAACTTGGGATTTTTGAGTGCATTGATATTCAGGACTATTGGAGCATCAAGTCTACTCAACTTGGGAACTTCTAGTGTAGTGATATTCCAGACTATGGAGCTTCAAATCTACTCAACTTGAGAACTTTTAGTACAGTGACATTCAGGAGTAATGAAGCTTCAAGTCTTTTCAACTTGGGAACTTTTAGTGCAGTGACATTATGGACTAATGGAGCTTCAAATCTACTCAATTTGGGAACTTCTAGTGCAGTGACATTCCGGACTGTGAAGCTTCAAGTCTTCTCAACTTGGGAAATTTTAGTGCAGTGACATTCCGGACTGTGTAGCTTCAAATCTTCTCAACTTGGGAACTTTTATTGCAGTGACATTCTGGACTAATGAAGCTTCAAGTCTACTCAACTTGGGAACTTTTAGTGCAATGACATTCCGGACTAATAAGCATCTAGTCTACTTATCTTTTTAACTTCTAGTGCAGTGATATTCCAGACTAATGGTACATCAAGTCTACTCAACGTGGAACCTTCTAGTACAGTGACATTCCGGACTGTGAAGCTTCAAGTCTTCTCAACTTGAGAAATTTTAGTGCAGTGACAGTCTGGACTAATGTAGCATCAAGTCTACTCAACTTGGGAACTTCTAGTGCAGTGACATTCCGGACTGTGAAGCTTCAAGTCTTCTCAACTTGGGAACTTGTAGTATAGTGCTATTCCGGACTATGAAGCTTCAAGTCTACTCAAATTAAAAAGTTGTAGTTCAGTGATATTCTGGACTAATGGAGCATCAAGTCTACTCAACTTGGGAACTTCTAGTGCAGTGTCATTCCGGACTGTGAAGTTTCAAGTCTTCTCAACTTGGGAATTTGTAGTATAGTGACATTCTGGACTATGAAGCTTCAAGTCTACTCAAATTGGAAACTTCTAGTGCAGTGACATTCTGGACTAATAAAGCTTCAAGTCTACTCAACTTGGGAACTTTTAGTGCAGTGACATTCCGGACTGTGAAGCTTCAAGTCTTCCCAACTTGGGAAATTTTAGTGCAGTGACATTCAGGACTAATGAAGTTTCAAGTCTATTCAACTTTTGAACTTCTAGTGCAGTGACATTCCGGACTGTGAAGCTTCAAGTCTTCTCAACTTTGGAACTTGTAGTATAGTGACATTCCGGACTATGAAGCTTCAAGTCTACTCAAATTGGAAACTTCTAGTGCAGTGACATTCTGGACTAATGAAGCTTCAAGTCTACTCAACTTGGGAACTTTTAGTGCAGTGACATTCCGGACTATGGAGCTTCATGTCTTCTCAACTTGGGAGATTATAGTGGAGTGACATTCTGGACTAATGAAGCTTCAAGTCTTCTCAACTTGGGAATTTTTAGCATAGTGATATTCCGGACTATGAAGCTTCAAGTCTACTCCATTTTTTGAACTTATAGTGTAGTGATATTCCAGACTATTAAGCTTCAAATCTACTCAACCTGAGAACTTTTAGTGCAGTGACATTATGGACTAATCGAGCTTCAAATCTACTCAACTTGGGAACTTCTAGTGCAGTGACATTCCGGACTGTGAAGCTTCAAGTCTTCTCAACTTGGGAACTTTTATTTCAGTGACATTCTGGACTAATGAAGCTTCAAGCCTACTCAACTTGGGAACTTTTAGTGCAGTGACAATCCGGACTAATAAGCATCTAGTCTACCTAACTTTGGAACTTCTAGTGCAGTGATATTCCAGACTAATGGAACATCAAGTCTACTCAACGTGGAACCTTTTAGTGCAGTGACATTCAGGACTAATCAAGCTTCAAGTTTTCTCAACTTGGGAGCTTCTAGTGCAGTGACATTATAGACTAATGGAGCATCAAGTCTACTCAACTTGGGAACTTTGAGTGCATTGATATTCAGGACTATTGGAGCATCAAGTCTACTCAACTTGGGAACTTCTAGTGTAGTGATATTCCAGACTATGAAGCTTCAAATCTACTCACCTTGAGAACTTTTAGTGCAGTGACGTTCAGGACTAATGAAGCTTCAAGTCTTTTCAACTTGGGAACTTTTAGTGCAGTGACATTATGGTCTAATGGAGCTTCAAATCTACTCAATTTGGGAACTTCTAGTGCAGTGACATTCCGGACTGTGAAGCTTCAAGTCTTCTTAACTTGGGAAGTTTTAGTGCAGTGACATTCCGGACTGTGTAGCTTCAAATCTTCTCAACTTGGGAACTTTTATTGCAGTGACATTCTGGACTAATGAAGCTTCAAGTATACTCAACTTGGGAACTTTTGGTGCAATGACATTCCGGACTAATAAGCATCTAGTCTACCTAACTTTGGAACTTCTAGTGCAGTGATATTCCAGACTAATGGAACATCAAGTCTACTCAACGTGGAACCCTTTAGTGCAGTGACATTCAGGACTAATGAAGCTTCAAGTTTTCTGAACTTGGGAACTTCTAGTGCAGTGACATTATAGACTAATGGAGCATCAAATCTACTCAACTTGGGAACTTTGAATGCATTGATATTCAGGACTATTGGAGCATCAAGTCTACTCAACTTGGGAACTTCTAGTGTAGTGATATTCCAGACTATGAAGCTTCAAATCTACTCAACGTGAGAACTTTTAGTGCAGTGACAATCAGGACTAATGAAGCTTCAAGTCTTTTCAACTTGGGAACTTTTAGTGCAGTGACATTATGGACTAATGGAGCTTCAAATCTACTCAATTTGGGAACTTCTAAAGCAGTGACATTCCGGACTGTGAAGCTTCAAGTCTTCTCAACTTGGGAAATTTTAGTGCAGTGACATTCTGGACTAATGAAGCTTCAAGTCTGTTCAACTTGGGAACTTTTAGTGCAGTGGCATTCCGGACTAATGGAGCATCAAGTCTACTCAACTTGTGAACTTCTAGTGCAGTGACATTCCGGACTGTGAAGCTTCAAGTCTTCTCAACTTGGGAAATTTTAGTGCAGTGACAGTCTGGACTAATGAAGCTTCAAGTCTACTCAACTTGGGAACTTTTAGTGCAGTGACATTCCGGACTAATGGAGCATCAAGTCTACTCAACTTGGGAACTTCTAGTGCAGTGACATTCCGGACTGTGAAGCTTCAAGTCTTCTCAACTTGGGAACTTGTAGTATAGTGCTATTCCGGACTATGAAGCTTCAAGTCTACTCAAATTAAAAAGTTGTAGTTCAGTGATATTCTGGACTAATGGAGCATCAAGTCTACTCAACTTGGGAACTTCTAGTGCAGTGTCATTCCGGACTGTGAAGTTTCAAGTCTTCTCAACTTGGGAATTTGTAGTATAGTGACATTCTGGACTATGAAGCTTCAAGTCTACTCAAATTGGAAACTTCTAGTGCAGTGACATTCTGGACTAATGAAGCTTCAAGTCTACTCAACTTGGGAACTTTTAGTGCAGTGACATTCCGGACTGTGAAGCTTCAAGTCTTCCCAACTTGGGAAATTTTAGTGCATTGACATTCAGGACTAATGAAGTTTCAAGTCTATTCAACTTGGGAACTTCTAGTGCAGTGACATTCCGGACTGTGAAGCTTCAAGTCTTCTCAACTTTGGAACTTGTAGTATAGTGACATTCCGGACTATGAAGCTTCAAGTCTACTCAAATTGGAAACTTCTAGTGCAGTGACATTCTGGACTAATGAAGCTTCAAGTCTACTCAACTTGGGAACTTTTAGTGCAGTGACATTCCGGACTATGGAGCTTCATGTCTTCTCAACTTGGGAGATTATAGTGGAGTGACATTCTGGACTAATGAAGCTTCAAGTCTTCTCAACTTGGGAATTTTTAGCATAGTGATATTCCGGACTATGAAGCTTCAAGTCTACTCCATTTTTTGAACTTATAGTGTAGTGATATTCCAGACTATTAAGCTTCAAATCTACTCAACCTGAGAACTTTTAGTGCAGTGACATTATGGACTAATCGAGCTTCAAATCTACTCAACTTGGGAACTTCTAGTGCAGTGACATTCCGGACTGTGAAGCTTCAAGTCTTCTCAACTTGGGAACTTTTATTTCAGTGACATTCTGGACTAATGAAGCTTCAAGCCTACTCAACTTGGGAACTTTTAGTGCAGTGACAATCCGGACTAATAAGCATCTAGTCTACCTAACTTTGGAACTTCTAGTGCAGTGATATTCCAGACTAATGGAACATCAAGTCTACTCAACGTGGAACCTTTTAGTGCAGTGACATTCAGGACTAATCAAGCTTCAAGTTTTCTCAACTTGGGAGCTTCTAGTGCAGTGACATTATAGACTAATGGAGCATCAAGTCTACTCAACTTGGGAACTTTGAGTGCATTGATATTCAGGACTATTGGAGCATCAAGTCTACTCAACTTGGGAACTTCTAGTGTAGTGATATTCCAGACTATGAAGCTTCAAATCTACTCACCTTGAGAACTTTTAGTGCAGTGACGTTCAGGACTAATGAAGCTTCAAGTCTTTTCAACTTGGGAACTTTTAGTGCAGTGACATTATGGTCTAATGGAGCTTCAAATCTACTCAATTTGGGAACTTCTAGTGCAGTGACATTCCGGACTGTGAAGCTTCAAGTCTTCTTAACTTGGGAAGTTTTAGTGCAGTGACATTCCGGACTGTGTAGCTTCAAATCTTCTCAACTTGGGAACTTTTATTGCAGTGACATTCTGGACTAATGAAGCTTCAAGTATACTCAACTTGGGAACTTTTGGTGCAATGACATTCCGGACTAATAAGCTTCTAGTCTACCTAACTTTGGAACTTCTAGTGCAGTGATATTCCAGACTAATGGAACATCAAGTCTACTCAACGTGGAACCTTTTAGTGCAGTGACATTCAGGACTAATGAAGCTTCAAGTTTTCTGAACTTGGGAACTTCTAGTGCAGTGACATTATAGACTAATGGAGCATCAAATCTACTCAACTTGGGAACTTTGAATGCATTGATATTCAGGACTATTGGAGCATCAAGTCTACTCAACTTGGGAACTTCTAGTGTAGTGATATTCCAGACTATGAAGCTTCAAATCTACTCAACGTGAGAACTTTTAGTGCAGTGACAATCAGGACTAATGAAGCTTCAAGTCTTTTCAACTTGGGAACTTTTAGTGCAGTGACATTATGGACTAATGGAGCTTCAAATCTACTCAATTTGGGAACTTCTAAAGCAGTGACATTCCGGACTGTGAAGCTTCAAGTCTTCTCAACTTGGGAAATTTTAGTGCAGTGACATTCTGGACTAATGAAGCTTCAAGTCTGTTCAACTTGGGAACTTTTAGTGCAGTTTTCATTCCGGACTAATGGAGCATCAAGTCTACTCAACTTGTGAACTTCTAGTGCAGTGACATTCCGGACTGTGAAGCTTCAAGTCTTCTCAACTTGGGAAATTTTAGTGCAGTGACAGTCTGGACTAATGAAGCTTCAAGTCTACTCAACTTGGGAACTTTTAGTGCAGTGACATTCCGGACTAATGGAGCATCAAGTCTACTCAACTTGGGAACTTCTAGTGCAGTGACATTCCGGACTGTGAAGCTTCAAGTCTTCTCAACTTGGGAACTTGTAGTATAGTGCTATTCCGGACTATGAAGCTTCAAGTCTACTCAAATTAAAAAGTTGTAGTTCAGTGATATTCTGGACTAATGGAGCATCAAGTCTACTCAACTTGGGAACTTCTAGTGCAGTGTCATTCCGGACTGTGAAGTTTCAAGTCTTCTCAACTTGGGAATTTGTAGTATAGTGACATTCTGGACTATGAAGCTTCAAGTCTACTCAAATTGGAAACTTCTAGTGCAGTGACATTCTGGACTAATGAAGCTTCAAGTCTACTCAACTTGGGAACTTTTAGTGCAGTGACATTCCGGACTGTGAAGCTTCAAGTCTTCCCAACTTGGGAAATTTTAGTGCAGTGACATTCAGGACTAATGAAGTTTCAAGTCTATTCAACTTGGGAACTTCTAGTGCAGTGACATTCCGGACTGTGAAGCTTCAAGTCTTCTCAACTTTGGAACTTGTAGTATAGTGACATTCCGGACTATGAAGCTTCAAGTCTACTCAAATTGGAAACTTCTAGTGCAGTGACATTCTGGACTAATGAAGCTTCAAGTCTACTCAACTTGGGAACTTTTAGTGCAGTGACATTCCGGACTATGGAGCTTCATGTCTTCTCAACTTGGGAGATTATAGTGGAGTGACATTCTGGACTAATGAAGCTTCAAGTCTTCTCAACTTGGGAATTTTTAGCATAGTGATATTCCGGACTATGAAGCTTCAAGTCTACTCCATTTTTTGAACTTATAGTGTAGTGATATTCCAGACTATTAAGCTTCAAATCTACTCAACCTGAGAACTTTTAGTGCAGTGACATTATGGACTAATCGAGCTTCAAATCTACTCAACTTGGGAACTTCTAGTGCAGTGACATTCCGGACTGTGAAGCTTCAAGTCTTCTCAACTTGGGAAATTTTATTTCAGTGACATTCTGGACTAATGAAGCTTCAAGCCTACTCAACTTGGGAACTTTTAGTGCAGTGACAATCCGGACTAATAAGCATCTAGTCTACCTAACTTTGGAACTTCTAGTGCAGTGATATTCCAGACTAATGGAACATCAAGTCTACTCAACGTGGAACCTTTTAGTGCAGTGACATTCAGGACTAATCAAGCTTCAAGTTTTCTCAACTTGGGAGCTTCTAGTGCAGTGACATTATAGACTAATGGAGCATCAAGTCTACTCAACTTGGGAACTTTGAGTGCATTGATATTCAGGACTATTGGAGCATCAAGTCTACTCAACTTGGGAACTTCTAGTGTAGTGATATTCCAGACTATGAAGCTTCAAATCTACTCACCTTGAGAACTTTTAGTGCAGTGACGTTCAGGACTAATGAAGCTTCAAGTCTTTTCAACTTGGGAACTTTTAGTGCAGTGACATTATGGTCTAATGGAGCTTCAAATCTACTCAATTTGGGAACTTCTAGTGCAGTGACATTCCGGACTGTGAAGCTTCAAGTCTTCTTAACTTGGGAAGTTTTAGTGCAGTGACATTCCGGACTGTGTAGCTTCAAATCTTCTCAACTTGGGAACTTTTATTGCAGTGACATTCTGGACTAATGAAGCTTCAAGTATACTCAACTTGGGAACTTTTGGTGCAATGACATTCCGGACTAATAAGCTTCTAGTCTACCTAACTTTGGAACTTCTAGTGCAGTGATATTCCAGACTAATGGAACATCAAGTCTACTCAACGTGGAACCTTTTAGTGCAGTGACATTCAGGACTAATGAAGCTTCAAGTTTTCTGAACTTGGGAACTTCTAGTGCAGTGACATTATAGACTAATGGAGCATCAAATCTACTCAACTTGGGAACTTTGAATGCATTGATATTCAGGACTATTGGAGCATCAAGTCTACTCAACTTGGGAACTTCTAGTGTAGTGATATTCCAGACTATGAAGCTTCAAATCTACTCAACGTGAGAACTTTTAGTGCAGTGACAATCAGGACTAATGAAGCTTCAAGTCTTTTCAACTTGGGAACTTTTAGTGCAGTGACATTATGGACTAATGGAGCTTCAAATCTACTCAATTTGGGAACTTCTAAAGCAGTGACATTCCGGACTGTGAAGCTTCAAGTCTTCTCAACTTGGGAAATTTTAGTGCAGTGACATTCTGGACTAATGAAGCTTCAAGTCTGTTCAACTTGGGAACTTTTAGTGCAGTTTTCATTCCGGACTAATGGAGCATCAAGTCTACTCAACTTGTGAACTTCTAGTGCAGTGACATTCCGGACTGTGAAGCTTCAAGTCTTCTCAACTTGGGAAATTTTAGTGCAGTGACAGTCTGGACTAATGAAGCTTCAAGTCTACTCAACTTGGGAACTTTTAGTGCAGTGACATTCCGGACTAATGGAGCATCAAGTCTACTCAACTTGGGAACTTCTAGTGCAGTGACATTCCGGACTGTGAAGCTTCAAGTCTTCTCAACTTGGGAACTTGTAGTATAGTGCTATTCCGGACTATGAAGCTTCAAGTCTACTCAAATTAAAAAGTTGTAGTTCAGTGATATTCTGGACTAATGGAGCATCAAGTCTACTCAACTTGGGAACTTCTAGTGCAGTGTCATTCCGGACTGTGAAGTTTCAAGTCTTCTCAACTTGGGAATTTGTAGTATAGTGACATTCTGGACTATGAAGCTTCAAGTCTACTCAAATTGGAAACTTCTAGTGCAGTGACATTCTGGACTAATGAAGCTTCAAGTCTACTCAACTTGGGAACTTTTAGTGCAGTGACATTCCGGACTGTGAAGCTTCAAGTCTTCCCAACTTGGGAAATTTTAGTGCAGTGACATTCAGGACTAATGAAGTTTCAAGTCTATTCAACTTGGGAACTTCTAGTGCAGTGACATTCCGGACTGTGAAGCTTCAAGTCTTCTCAACTTTGGAACTTGTAGTATAGTGACATTCCGGACTATGAAGCTTCAAGTCTACTCAAATTGGAAACTTCTAGTGCAGTGACATTCTGGACTAATGAAGCTTCAATTCTACTCAACTTGGGAACTTTTAGTGCAGTGACATTCCGGACTATGGAGCTTCATGTCTTCTCAACTTGGGAGATTATAGTGGAGTGACATTCTGGACTAATGAAGCTTCAAGTCTTCTCAACTTGGGAATTTTTAGCATAGTGATATTCCGGACTATGAAGCTTCAAGTCTACTCCATTTTTTGAACTTATAGTGTAGTGATATTCCAGACTATTAAGCTTCAAATCTACTCAACCTGAGAACTTTTAGTGCAGTGACATTATGGACTAATCGAGCTTCAAATCTACTCAACTTGGGAACTTCTAGTGCAGTGACATTCCGGACTGTGAAGCTTCAAGTCTTCTCAACTTGGGAACTTTTATTTCAGTGACATTCTGGACTAATGAAGCTTCAAGCCTACTCAACTTGGGAACTTTTAGTGCAGTGACAATCCGGACTAATAAGCATCTAGTCTACCTAACTTTGGAACTTCTAGTGCAGTGATATTCCAGACTAATGGAACATCAAGTCTACTCAACGTGGAACCTTTTAGTGCAGTGACATTCAGGACTAATCAAGCTTCAAGTTTTCTCAACTTGGGAGCTTCTAGTGCAGTGACATTATAGACTAATGGAGCATCAAGTCTACTCAACTTGGGAACTTTGAGTGCATTGATATTCAGGACTATTGCAGCATCAAGTCTACTCAACTTGGGAACTTCTAGTGTAGTGATATTCCAGACTATGAAGCTTCAAATCTACTCACCTTGAGAACTTTTAGTGCAGTGACGTTCAGGACTAATGAAGCTTCAAGTCTTTTCAACTTGGGAACTTTTAGTGCAGTGACATTATGGTCTAATGGAGCTTCAAATCTACTCAATTTGGGAACTTCTAGTGCAGTGACATTCCGGACTGTGAAGCTTCAAGTCTTCTTAACTTGGGAAGTTTTAGTGCAGTGACATTCCGGACTGTGTAGCTTCAAATCTTCTCAACTTGGGAACTTTTATTGCAGTGACATTCTGGACTAATGAAGCTTCAAGTATACTCAACTTGGGAACTTTTGGTGCAATGACATTCCGGACTAATAAGCATCTAGTCTACCTAACTTTGGAACTTCTAGTGCAGTGATATTCCAGACTAATGGAACATCAAGTCTACTCAACGTGGAACCTTTTAGTGCAGTGACATTCAGGACTAATGAAGCTTCAAGTTTTCTGAACTTGGGAACTTCTAGTGCAGTGACATTATAGACTAATGGAGCATCAAATCTACTCAACTTGGGAACTTTGAATGCATTGATATTCAGGACTATTGGAGCATCAAGTCTACTCAACTTGGGAACTTCTAGTGTAGTGATATTCCAGACTATGAAGCTTCAAATCTACTCAACGTGAGAACTTTTAGTGCAGTGACAATCAGGACTAATGAAGCTTCAAGTCTTTTCAACTTGGGAACTTTTAGTGCAGTGACATTATGGACTAATGGAGCTTCAAATCTACTCAATTTGGGAACTTCTAAAGCAGTGACATTCCGGACTGTGAAGCTTCAAGTCTTCTCAACTTGGGAAATTTTAGTGCAGTGACATTCTGGACTAATGAAGCTTCAAGTCTGTTCAACTTGGGAACTTTTAGTGCAGTGGCATTCCGGACTAATGGAGCATCAAGTCTACTCAACTTGTGAACTTCTAGTGCAGTGACATTCCGGACTGTGAAGCTTCAAGTCTTCTCAACTTGGGAAATTTTAGTGCAGTGACAGTCTGGACTAATGAAGCTTCAAGTCTACTCAACTTGGGAACTTTTAGTGCAGTGACATTCCGGACTAATGGAGCATCAAGTCTACTCAACTTGGGAACTTCTAGTGCAGTGACATTCCGGACTGTGAAGCTTCAAGTCTTCTCAACTTGGGAACTTGTAGTATAGTACTATTCCGGACTATGAAGCTTCAAGTCTACTCAAATTAAAAAGTTGTAGTTCAGTGACATTCTGGACTAATGGAGCATCAAATCTACTCAAATTGGGAACTTTTAGTGCAGTGACATTCCGGACTGTGAAGCTTCAAGTCTTCCCAACTTGGGAAATTTTAGTGCAGTGACATTCACGACTAATGAAGTTTCAAGTCTATTCAACTTGCGATCTTCTAGTGCAGTGACACTCCGGACTGTGAAGCTTCAAGTCTTCTCAACTTGGGAACTTGTAGTATAGTGACATTCCGGACTATGAAGCTTCAAGTCTACTCAAATTGGAAACTTCTAGTGCAGTGACATTCTGGACTAATGAAGCTTCAAGTCTACTCAACTTGGGAACTTTTAGTGCAGTGACATTCCGGACTGTGAAGCTTCATGTCTTCTCAACTTGGGAAATTTTAGTGGAGTGACATTCTGGACTAATGAAGCTTCAAGTCTACTCAACTTGGGAACTACTAGTGCAGTGACATTCCGTACTGTGAAGCTTCAAGTCTTCTCAACTTGGGAATTTGTAGCATAGTGATATTCCGGACTATGAAGCTTCAAGTCTACTCAATTTGGGAACTTATAGTGTAGTGATATTCCAGACTATTAAGCTTCAAATCTACTCAACCTGAGAACTTTTAGTGCAGTGACATTATGGACTAATAGAGCATCAAGTCTACTCAACTTGGGAACTTCTAGTGCAGTGTCATTCTGGACTGTGAAGTTTCAAGTCTTCTCGACTTGGGAATTTGTAGTATAGTGACATTCTGGACTATGAAGCTTCAAGTCTACTCAAATTGGAAACTTCTAGTGCAGTGACATTCTGGACTAATGAAGCTTCAAATCTACTCACCTTGAGAACATTTAGTGCAGTGACATTCAGGACTAATGAAGCTTCAAGTCTTTTCAACTTGGGAACTTCTAGTGCAGTGACATTCCGGACTGTAAAGCTTCAAGTCTGCTTAACTTGGGAAATTTTAGTGCAGTGACATTCCGGACTGTGTAGCTTCAAATCTTCTCAACTTGGGAACTTTTATTGCAGTGACATTCTGGACTAATGAAGCTTCAAGTATACTCAACTTGGGAACTTTTGGTGCAATGACATTCCGGACTAATAAGCATCTAGTCTACTTAACTTTGGAACTTCTAGTGCAGTGATATTCCAGACTAATGGAACATCAAGTCTACTCAACGTGGAACCTTTTAGTGCAGTGACATTCAGGACTAATGAAGCTTCAAGTTTTCTGAACTTGGGAACTTCTAGTGCAGTGACATTATAGGCTAATGGAGCATCAAATCTACTCAACTTGGGAACTTCTAGTGTAGTGATATTCCAGACTATGAAGCTTCAAATCTACTCAACGTGAGAACTTTTAGTGCAGTGACAATCAGGACTAATGAAGCTTCAAGTCTTTTCAACTTGGGAACTTTTAGTGCAGTGACATTATGGACTAATGGAGCTTCAAATCTACTCAATTTGGGAACTTCTAAAGCAGTGACATTCCGGACTCTGAAGCTTCAAGTCTTCTCAACTTGGGAACTTTTAGTGCAGTGACATTCCGGACTGTGAAGCTGCAAGTCTTCTCAACTTGGGAAATTTTAGTGCAGTGACATTCTAGAATAATGAAGCTTCAAGTCTACTCAACCAACTTGGGAACTTTTAGTGCAGTGACATTCCGGACTCTGAAGCTTCAAGTCTTCTCAACTTGGGAACTTGTAGTATAGTGACATTCCGGACTATGAAGCTTCAAATCTACTCAAATTGGGAACTTCTATTGCAGTGACATTTTGGAATAATGGAGCATCAAGTCTACTCAACTTGGGAACTTCTAGTGCAGTGACATTCTGGACTAATGAAGCTTCAAGTCTACTCAACTTGGGAACTTTTAGTGCAGTGACATTCCGGACTGTGAAGCTGCAAGTCTTCTCAACTTGGGAAATTTTAGTGCAGTGACATTCTAGAATAATGAAGCTTCAAGTCTACTCAACCAACTTGGGAACTTTTAGTGCAGTGACATTCCGGACTCTGAAGCTTCAAGTCTTCTCAACTTGGGAAATTTTTGTGCAGTTACATTCTGGACTAATGAAGCTTCAAATCTACTCAAATTGGGAAATTCTAGTGCAGTGACATTCTGGACTAATGTAGCTTCAAGTCTACTCAACCTGGGAAATTTTAGTGCAGTGACATTCCGGACTGTGTAGTTTCAAATCTTCTCAACTTGGGAGCTTGTAGTATAGTGATATTCCGGACTATGAAGCTTCAAGACTACTCAACTTGGGAACTTTTAGTGCAGTGACTTTCCGGACTAATGGAGCATCAAGTCTACTCAACTTGGGAACTTTTATTGCAGTGACATTCTGGACTAATGAAGCTTCAAGTCTACTCAACTTGGGAACTTTTAGTGCAGTGACTTTCCGGACTAATGGAGCATCAAGTCTACTCAACTTGGGAACTTCTAGTGCAGTGACATTCTGGACTGTAAAGCTTCAAGTCTTCTCAACTTGGGAACTTGTAGTATAGTGATATTCCGGACTATGAAGCTTCAAGTCTACTCAAATTGGGAACTTTTAGTGCAGTGACATGCCGGACTGTGTAGCTTTAATACTTCTCAACTTGGGAACTTGTAGTATAGTGATATTCCGGACTATGAAGCTTCAAGTCTACTCAAATTGGGAAGTTCTAGTGCAGTGACATTCTGGACTAATGGAGCATCAAGTCTACTCAACTTGGGAACTTCTAGTGCAGTGACATTCTGGACTGTGAAGCTTCAAGTCTTCTCAACTTGGGAAATTTAAGTGCAGTTACATTCTGGACTAATGAAGCTTCAAGTCTTCTCAACTTGGGAAATTTTAGTGCAGTCACATTCTGAAATAATGGAGCATCAATTCTACTCAACTTGGGAACTTCTAGTGCAGTGACATTCCGGACTGTGAAGCTTCAAATCTTGTCAACTTGGGAAACTTTAGTGCAGTGACATTCTGGACTAATGAAGCTTCAAGTCTACTCAACCAACTGGGGAACTTCTAGTGCAGTGACATTCCGTATTGTTAATCTTCAAGTCGTCTCAACGTGTGAAATTTTAGTGCAGTTACATTCTGGACTAATGAAGCTTCAAGTATACTCAAATTGGGAACCTCTAGTGCAGTGACATTCTGGACTAATGAAGCTTCAATTCTACTCAACTTGCGAAATTTTAGTGCAGTGACATTCTGGACTAATGAAGTTTCAAGTCTACTCAGCTTGGGAACTTTTAGTGCAGTGACATTCCGGACTAATAAGCATCTAGTCTACTTAACTTTGGAACTTCTAGTGCAGTGATATTTCAGACTAATGGAACATCAAGTCTACTCAAGGTGAAACCTTTTAGTGCAGTGACATTCAGGACTAATGAAGCTTCAAGTTTTCTCAACTTGGGAACGTCTAGTGCAGTGACGTTATAGACTAATGGAGCATCAAATCTACTCAACTTGGGAACTTCTAGTGTAGTGATATTCCAGACTATGAAGCTTCAAATCTACTCAACTTGGGAAATTGTAGTATAGTGATATTCCGGACTATGAAGCTTCAAGTCTACTCAAATTGAGAAGTTCTAGTGCAGTGACATTCTGGACTAATGGAGCATCAAGTCTACTCAACTTGGGAACTTCTAGTGCAGTGACATTCCGGACTGTGTAGCTTCAAATCTTCTCAACTTGGGAACTTTTATTGCAGTGACATTCTGGACTAATGAAGCATCAAGCCCACTCAACTTGGGAACTTTTAGTGCAGTGACATTCCGGACTAATATGCATCGAGTCTACTTAACTTTGGAACTTCTAGTGCAGTGATATTCCAGACTAATGGAACATCAAGTCTACTCGCCGTGGAAACTTTTAGTGCAGTGACATTCAGGACTAATGAAGCTTCAAGTTTTCTCAACTTGGGAACATCTAGTGCAGTGACATTATAGACTAATGGAGCATCAAATCTACTCAACTTGGGAACTTTGGGTGCAATGATATTCAGGACTAATGGATTATCAAGTCTACTCAACTTGGGAACTTCTAGTGTAGTGATATTCCAGACTATTAAGCTTCAAATCTACTCAACCTGAGAACTCTTAGTGCAGTGACATTCAGGACTAATGAAGCTTCAAATCTTTTCAACTTAAGAACTATTAATGCATTGACATTATGGACTAATTGAGCTTCAAATCTACTCAACTTGGGAACTTCTAGTGCAGTGACATTCCGGACATTGAAGCTTCAAGTCTTCTCAACTTGGGAACTTGTAGTATAGTGCAATTCCGGACTATGAAGCTTCACGTCTACTCAAATTGAGAAGTTCTAGTTCAGTGACATTCTGGACTAATGGAGCATCAAGTCTACTCAACTTGGGAATTTCTAGTGCAGTGACATTCCGGACTGTGAAGTTTCACGTTTTCTCAACTTGGGAACTTGTAGTATAGTGACATTCCGGACTATGAAGCTTCAAGTCTACTCAAATTGGAAACTTCTAGTGCAGTGACATTCTGGACTAATGAAGCTTCAAGTCTACTCAAATTGGGAACTTTTAGTGCAGTGACATTCCGGACTGTGAAGCTTCAAGTCTTCTCAACTTGGGAACTTGTAGTATAGTGCAATTCCGGACTATGAAGCTTCACGTCTACTCAAATTGAGAAGTTCTAGTTCAGTGACATTCTGGACTAATGGAGCATCAAGTCTACTCAACTTGGGAATTTCTAGTGCAGTGACATTCCGGACTGTGAAGTTTCACGTTTTCTCAATTTGGGAACTTGTAGTATAGTGATATTCCGGACTATGAAGCTTCAAGTCTACTCAAATTGAGAAGTTCTAGTGCAGTGACTTTCTGGACTAATGGAGCATCAAGTCTACTCAACTTGGGAACTTCTAGTGCAGTGACATTCCGGACTGTGAAATTTCAAGTCTTATCAACTTGGGAACTTGTAGTATAGTGACATTCCGGACTATGATGCTTCAAGTCTACACAAATTGGGAACTTCTAGTGCAGTGACATTCTGGACTAATGAAGCTTCAAGTCTACTCATCTTGGCAACATTTAGTGCGGTGACATTCTGGATTGTGAAGCTTCAAGTCTTCTCAACTTGGGAACTTTCAGTGCAGTGACATTCCGGACTGTGAAGCTTCAAGCCTTCTCAACTTGGGAAATTTTAGTGCAGTGACATTCTGGACGATTGAAGCTTCAAGTCTACTCAACTTGGGAACTTTTAGTGCAGGGACATTCCGGACTAATGGAGCATCAAGTCTACTCAACCTGGGAACATCTAGTGCAGTGACATTCCGGACTGTGAAGCTTCAAGTCTTCTCAACTTGAGAACTTGTAGTATAGTGACATTCCGGACTAAGAAGCTTCAAGTCTACTCAAATTGGGAACTTGTAGTGCAGTGACATTCTGGACTAATGAAGCTTCAAGTCTACTCAACTTGGAAACTTTTAGTGCAGTGACATTCCGGACTGTGAAGCTTCATGTCTTCTCAACTTGGGAAATTTTAGTGGAGTGACATTCTGGACTAATGAAGCTTCAAGTCTACTCAACTTGGGAACTACTAGTGCAGTGACATTCCGGACTATGAAGCTTCAAGTCTTCTCAACTTGGGAACTTGTAGCATAGTGATATTCCGGACTATGAAGCTTCAAGTCTACTCAAATTGGGAAGTTCTAGTGCAGTGACATTCTGGACTAATGGAGCATTAAGTCTACTCAACTTGGGAACTTTCAGTGCAGTGACATTCCGGACTGTGAAGCTTCAAGTCTTCTCTACTTGGGAAATTTTAGTGCAGTTACATTCTGGACTAATGAAGCTTCAAGTCTACTCAACTTGGGAACTTTTAGTGCAGTGACATTCCGGACTGTGAAGCTGCAAGTCTTCTCAACTTGGGAAATTTCAGTGCAGTGACGTTCTAGAATAATGAAGCTTCAAGTCTACTCAACTTGGGAACTTTTAGTGCAGTGACATTCTGGACTAATGGAGCATCAAGTCTACTCAACTTGGGAACTTCTAGTGCAGTGACATTACGGACTGTGAAAATTCAAGTCTACTCAACTTGGGACCTTCTAGTGCAGAGACATTCTGGACTAATAGAGCATCAAGTCTACTCAATTTGGGAACTTCTAGCGTAGTGACATTCCAGACTATGAAGCTTCAAATCTACTCAACTTGGGAACTTGTAGTATAGTGACATTCCGGACTATGAAGCTTCAAGTCTACTCAAATTGGGAACTACTAGTGCAGAGACATTCTGGACTAATGAAGCTTCAAGTCTACTCAACTTGGCAACATTTAGTGCATTGACATTCTGGACTGTGAAGCTTCAAGTCTTCTCAACTTGGGAAATTTTAGTGCAGTGACATTCTGGACTAATGAAGCTTCAAGTCTACTCAACTTGAGAACTTTTAGTGCAGTGACAATCCGGACTAATAAGCATCTAGTCTACTTAACTTTTTAACTTTTAGTGCAGTGATATTCCAGACTAATGGAACATCAAGTCTACTCAACGTGGAACCTTTTAGTGCAGTGACATTCAGGACTAATCAAGCTTCAAGTTTTCTAAACTTGGGAGCTTCTAGTGCAGTGACATTATAGACTAATGGAGCATCAAAACTTCTCAACTTGGGATTTTTGAGTGCATTGATATTCAGGACTATTGGAGCATCAAGTCTACTCAACTTGGGAACTTCTAGTGTAGTGATATTCCAGACTATGAAGCTTCAAATCTACTCAACTTGAGAACTTTTAGTACAGTGACATTCAGGAGTAATGAAGCTTCAAGTCTTTTCAACTTGGGAACTTTTAGTGCAGTGACATTATGGACTAATGGAGCTTCAAATCTACTCAATTTGGGAACTTCTAGTGCAGTGACATTCCGGACTGTGAAGCTTCAAGTCTTCTCAACTTGGGAAATTTTAGTGCAGTGACATTCCGGACTGTGTAGCTTCAAATCTTCTCAACTTGGGAACTTTTATTGCAGTGACATTCTGGACTAATGAAGCTTCAAGTCTACTCAACTTGGGAACTTTTAGTGCAATGACATTCCGGACTAATAAGCATCTAGTCTACTTATCTTTGGAACTTCTAGTGCAGTGATATTCCAGACTAATGGTACATCAAGTCTACTCAACGTGGAACCTTCTAGTACAGTGACATTCCGGACTGTGAAGCTTCAAGTCTTCTCAACTTGAGAAATTTTAGTGCAGTGACAGTCTGGACTAATGAAGCTTCAAGTCTACTCAACTTGGGAACTATTAGTGCAGTGACATTCCGGACTAATGGAGCATCAAGTCTACTCAACTTGGGAACTTCTAGTGCAGTGACATTCTGGACTAATGAAGCTTCAAGTCTACTCAACTTGGGAACTTTTAGTGCAGTGACATTCCGGACTATGGAGCTTCATGTCTTCTCAACTTGGGAGTTTATAGTGGAGTGACATTCTGGACTAATGAAGCTTCAAGTCTTCTCAACTTGGGAATTTTTAGCATAGTGATATTCCGGACTATGAAGCTTCAAGTCTACTCCATTTTTTGAACTTATAGTGTACTGATATTCCAGACTATTAAGCTTCAAATCTACTCAACCTGAGAACTTTTAGTGCAGTGACATTATGGACTAATCGAGCTTCAAATCTACTCAACTTGGGAACTTCTAGTGCAGTGACATTCCGGACTGTGAAGCTTCAAGTCTTCTCAACTTGGGAACTTTTATTTCAGTGACATTCTGGACTAATGAAGCTTCAAGCCTACTCAACTTGGGAACTTTTAGTGCAGTGACAATTTGGACTAATAAGCATCTAGTCTACCTAACTTTGGAACTTCTAGTGCAGTGATATTCCAGACTAATGGAACATCAAGTCTACTCAACGTGGAACCTTTTAGTGCAGTGACATTCAGGACTAATCAAGCTTCAAGTTTTCTCAACTTGGGAGCTTCTAGTGCAGTGACATTATAGACTAATGGAGCATCAAGTCTACTCAACTTGGGAACTTTGAGTGCATTGATATTCAGGACTATTGGAGCATCAAGTCTACTCAACTTGGGAACTTCTAGTGTAGTGATATTCCAGACTATGAAGCTTCAAATCTACTCACCTTGAGAACTTGTAGTGCAGTGACGTTCAGGACTAATGAAGCTTCAAGTCTTTTCAACTTGGGAACTTTTAGTGCAGTGACATTATGGTCTAATGGAGCTTCAAATCTACTCAATTTGGGAACTTCTAGTGCAGTGACATTCCGGACTGTGAAGCTTCAAGTCTTCTTAACTTGGGAAGTTTTAGTGCAGTGACATTCCGGACTGTGTAGCTTCAAATCTTCTCAACTTGGGAACTTTTATTGCAGTGACATTCTGGACTAATGGAGCTTCAAGTATACTCAACTTGGGAACTTTTGGTGCAATGACATTCCGGACTAATAAGCATCTAGTCTACCTAACTTTGGAACTTCTAGTGCAGTGATATTCCAGACTAATGGAACATCAAGTCTACTCAACGTGGAACCTTTTAGTGCAGTGACATTCAGGACTAATGAAGCTTCAAGTTTTCTGAACTTGGGAACTTCTAGTGCAGTGACATTATAGACTAATGGAGCATCAAATCTACTCAACTTGGGAACTTTGAATGCATTGATATTCAGGACTATTGGAGCATCAAGTCTACTCAACTTGGGAACTTCTAGTGTAGTGATATTCCAGACTATGAAGCTTCAAATCTACTCAACGTGAGAACTTTTAGTGCAGTGACAATCAGGACTAATGAAGCTTCAAGTCTTTTCAACTTGGGAACTTTTAGTGCAGTGACATTATGGACTAATGGAGCTTCAAATCTACTCAATTTGGGAACTTCTAAAGCAGTGACATTCCGGACTGTGAAGCTTCAAGTCTTCTCAACTTGGGAAATTTTAGTGCAGTGACATTCTGGACTAATGAAGCTTCAAGTCTGTTCAACTTGGGAACTTTTAGTGCAGTGGCATTCCGGACTAATGGAGCATCAAGTCTACTCAACTTGTGAACTTCTAGTGCAGTGACATTCCGGACTGTGAAGCTTCAAGTCTTCTCAACTTGGGAAATTTTAGTGCAGTGACAGTCTGGACTAATGAAGCTTCAAGTCTACTCAACTTGGGAACTTTTAGTGCAGTGACATTCCGGACTAATGGAGCATCAAGTCTACCCAACTTGGGAACTTCTAGTGCAGTGACATTCCGGACTGTGAAGCTTCAAGTCTTCTCAACTTGGGAACTTGTAGTATAGTGCTATTCCGGACTATGAAGCTTCAAGTCTACTCAAATTAAAAAGTTGTAGTTCAGTGACATTCTGGACTAATGGAGCATCAAGTCTACTCAAATTGGGAACTTTTAGTGCAGTGACATTCCGGACTGTGAAGCTTCAAGTCTTCCCAACTTTGGAAATTTTAGTGCAGTGACATTCACGACTAATGAAGTTTCAAGTCTATTCAACTTGCGATCTTCTAGTGCAGTGACACTCCGGACTGTGAAGCTTCAAGTCTTCTCAACTTGGGAACTTGTAGTATAGTGACATTCCGGACTATGAAGCTTCAAGTCTACTCAAATTGGAAACTTCTAGTGCAGTGACATTCTGGACTAATGAAGCTTCAAGTCTACTCAACTTGGGAACTACTAGTGCAGTGACATTCCGTACTGTGAAGCTTCAAGTCTTCTCAACTTGGGAATTTGTAGCATAGTGATATTCCGGACTATGAAGCTTCAAGTCTACTCAATTTGGGAACTTATAGTGTAGTGATATTCCAGACTATTAAGCTTCAAATCTACTCAACCTGAGAACTTTTAGTGCAGTGACATTATGGACTAATAGAGCATCAAGTCTACTCAACTTGGGAACTTCTAGTGCAGTGTCATTCTGGACTGTGAAGTTTCAAGTCTTCTCAACTTGGGAATTTGTAGTATAGTGACATTCTGGACTATGAAGCTTCAAGTCTACTCAAATTGGAAACTTCTAGTGCAGTGACATTCTGGACTAATGAAGCTTCAAATCTACTCACCTTGAGAACATTTAGTGCAGTGACATTCAGGACTAATGAAGCTTCAAGTCTTTTCAACTTGGGAACTTTTAGTGCAGTGACATTATGGACTAATAGAGCTTCAAATCTACTCAACTTGGGAACTTCTAGTGCAGTGACATTCCGGACTGTGAAGCTTCAAGTCTTCTCAACTTGGGAACTTTTATTTTAGTGACATTCTGGACTAATGAAGCTTCAAGCCTACTCAACTTGGGAACTTTTAGTGCAGTGACAATCCGGAGTAATAAGCATCTAGTCTACCTAACTTTGGAACTTCTAGTGCAGTGATATTCCAGACTAATGGAACATCAAGTCTACTCAACGTGGAACCTTTTAGTGCAGTGACATTCAGGACTAATCAAGCTTCAAGTTTTCTCAACTTGGGAGCTTCTAGTGCAGTGACATTATAGACTAATGGAGCATCAAATCTACTCAACTTGGGAACTTTGAGTGCATTGATATTCAGGACTATTGGAGCATCAAGTCTACTCAACTTGGGAACTTCTAGTGTAGTGATATTCCAGACTATGAAGCTTCAAATCTACTCACCTTGAGAACTTTTAGTGCAGTGACATTCAGGACTAATGAAGCTTCAAGTCTTTTCAACTTGGGAACTTTTAGTGCAGTGACATTATGGTCTAATGGAGCTTCAAATCTACTCAATTTGGGAACTTCTAGTGCAGTGACATTCCGGACTGTGAAGCTTTAAGTCTGCTTAACTTGGGAAATTTTAGTGCAGTGACATTCCGGACTGTGTAGCTTCAAATCTTCTCAACTTGGGAACTTTTTTTGCAGTGACATTCTGGACTAATGAAGCTTCAAGTATACTCAACTTGGGAACTTTTGGTGCAATGACATTCCGGACTAATAAGCATCTAGTCTACTTAACTTTGGAACTTCTAGTGCAGTGATATTCCAGACTAATGGAACATCAAGTCTACTCAACGTGGAACCTTTTAGTGCAGTGACATTCAGGACTAATGAAGCTTCAAGTTTTCTGAACTTGGGAACTTCTAGTGCAGTGACATTATAGACTAATGGAGCATCAAATCTACTCAACTTGGAAACTTTGAGTGCATTGATATTCAGGACTATTGGAGCATCAAGTCTACTCAACTTGGGAACTTCTAGTGTAGTGATATTCCAGACTATGAAGCTTCAAATCTACTCACCTTGAGAACTTTTAGTGCAGTGACATTCAGGACTAATGAAGCTTCAAGTCTTTTCAACTTGGGAACTTTTAGTGCAGTGACATTATGGTCTAATGGAGCTTCAAATCTACTCAATTTGGGAACTTCTAGTGCAGTGACATTCCGGACTGTAAAGCTTCAAGTCTGCTTAACTTGGGAAATTTTAGTGCAGTGACATTCCGGACTGTGTAGCTTCAAATCTTCTCAACTTGGGAACTTTTATTGCAGTGACATTCTGGACTAATGAAGCTTCAAGTATACTCAACTTGGGAACTTTTGGTGCAATGACATTCCGGACTAATAAGCATCTAGTCTACTTAACTTTGGAACTTCTAGTGCAGTGATATTCCAGACTAATGGAACATCAAGTCTACTCAACGTGGAACCTTTTAGTGCAGTGACATTCAGGACTAATGAAGCTTCAAGTTTTCTGAACTTGGGAACTTCTAGTGCAGTGACATTATAGGCTAATGGAGCATCAAATCTACTCAACTTGGGAACTTCTAGTGTAGTGATATTCCAGACTATGAAGCTTCAAATCTACTCAACGTGAGAACTTTTAGTGCAGTGACAATCAGGACTAATGAAGCTTCAAGTCTTTTCAACTTGGGAACTTTTAGTGCAGTGACATTATGGACTAATGGAGCTTCAAATCTACTCAATTTGGGAACTTCTAAAGCAGTGACATTCCGGACTCTGAAGCTTCAAGTCATCTCAACTTGGGAACTTGTAGTATAGTGACATTCCGGACTATGAAGCTTCAAATCTACTCAAATTGGGAACTTCTATTGCAGTGACATTTTGGAATAATGGAGCATCAAGTCTACTCAACTTGGGAACTTCTAGTGCAGTGACATTCTGGACTAATGAAGCTTCAAGTCTACTCAACTTGGGAACTTTTAGTGCAGTGACATTCCGGACTGTGAAGCTGCAAGTCTTCTCAACTTGGGAAATTTTAGTGCAGTGACATTCTAGAATAATGAAGCTTCAAGTCTACTCAACCAACTTGGGAACTTTTAGTGCAGTGACATTCCGGACTCTGAAGCTTCAAGTCTTCTCAACTTGGGAAATTTTTGTGCAGTTACATTCTGGACTAATGAAGCTTCAAGTCTACTCAAATTGGGAAATTCTAGTGCAGTGACATTCCGGATTGTTAATCTTCAAGTCGTCTCAACGTGTGAAATTTTAGTCCAGTTACATTCTGGACTAATGAAGCTTCAATTATACTCAAATTGGGAACCTCTAGTGCAGTGACATTCTGGACTAATGAAGCTTCAATTCTACTCAACTTGGGAAATTTTAGTGCAGTGACATTCTGGACTAATGAAATTTCAAGTCTACTCAACTTGGGAACTTTTAGTGCAGTGACATTCCGGACTAATAAGCATCTAGTCTACTTAACTTTGGAACTTCTAGTGCAGTGATATTTCAGACTAATGGAACATCAAGTCTACTCAAGGTGAAACCTTTTAGTGCAGTGACATTCAGGACTAATGAAGCTTCAAGTTTTCTCAACTTGGGAACTTCTAGTGCAGTGACGTTATAGACTAATGGAGCATCAAATCTACTCAACTTGGGAACTTCTAGTGTAGTGATATTCCAGACTATGAAGCTTCAAATCTACTCAACTTGAGAACTTTTAGTGCAGTGACATTCAGGACTAATGAAGCTTCAAGTCTTTTCAACATGGGAACTTTTAGTGCAGTGACATTCCGGACTAATGGAGCATCAAGTCTACTCAACTTGGGAACTTCTAGTGCAGTGACATTCCGGACTGTGAAGTTTCAAGTCTTCTCAACTTGGGAAATTGTAGTATAGTGATATTCCGGACTATGAAGCTTCAAGTCTACTCAAATTGAGAAGTTCTAGTGCAGTGACATTCTGGACTAATGGAGCATCAAGTCTACTCAACTTGGGAACTTCTAGTGCAGTGACATTCCGGACTGTGTAGCTTCAAATCTTCTCAACTTGGGAACTTTTATTGCAGTGACATTCTGGACTAATGAAGCTTCAAGCCCACTCAACTTGGGAACTTTTAGTGCAGTGACATTCCGGACTAATATGCATCGAGTCTACTTAACTTTGGAACTTCTAGTGCAGTGATATTCCAGACTAATGGAACATCAAGTCTACTCGCCGTGGAAACTTTTAGTGCAGTGACAATCAGGACTAATGAAGCTTCAAGTTTTCTCAACTTGGGAACATCTAGTGCAGTGACATTATAGACTAATGGAGCATCAAATCTACTCAACTTGGGAACTTTGGGTGCAATGATATTCAGGACTAATGGATTATCAAGTCTACTCAACTTGGGAACTTCTAGTGTAGTGATATTCCAGACTATTAAGCTTCAAATCTACTCAACCTGAGAACTCTTAGTGCAGTGACATTCAGGACTAATGAAGCTTCAAATCTTTTCAACTTAAGAACTATTAGTGCATTGACATTATGGACTAATTGAGCTTCAAATCTACTCAACTTGGGAACTTCTAGTGCAGTGATATTTCAGACTAATGGAACATCAAGTCTACTCAAGGTGAAACCTTTTAGTGCAGTGACATTCTGGACTATGAAGCTTCAAGTCTACTCAAATTGGAAACTTCTAGTGCAGTGACATTCTGGACTAATGAAGCTTCAAGTCTACTCAACTTGGGAACTTTTAGTGCAGTGACATTCCGGACTGTGAAGCTTCAAGTCTTCTCAACTTGGGAACTTGTAGTATAGTGCAATTCCGGACTATGAAGCTTCACGTCTACTCAAATTGAGAAGTTCTAGTTCAGTGACATTCTGGACTAATGGAGCATCAAGTCTACTCAACTTGGGAATTTCTAGTGCAGTGACATTCCGGACTGTGAAGTTTCACGTTTTCTCAATTTGGGAACTTGTAGTATAGTGATATTCCGGACTATGAAGCTTCAAGTCTACTCAAATATAGAAGTTCTAGTGCAGTGACTTTCTGGACTAATGGAGCATCAAGTCTACTCAACTTGGGAACTTCTAGTGCAGTGACATTCCGAACTGTGAAGTTTCAAGTCTTATCAACTTGGGAACTTGTAGTATAGTGACATTCCGGACTATGATGCTTTAAGTCTACACAAATTGGGAACTTCTAGTGCAGTGACATTCTGGACTAATGAAGCTTCAAGTCTACTCATCTTAGCAACATTTAGTGCGGTGACATTCTGGATTGTGAAGCTTCAAGTCTTCTCAACTTGGGAACTTTCAGTGCAGTGACATTCCGGACTGTGAAGCTTCAAGCCTTCTCAACTTGGGAAATTTTAGTGCAGTGACATTCTGGACTATTGAAGCTTCAAGTCTACTCAACTTGGGAACTTTTAGTGCAGGGACATTCCGGACTAATGGAGCATCAAGTCTACTCAACCTGGGAACATCTAGTGCAGTGACATTCCGGACTGTGAAGCTTCAAGTCTTCTCAACTTGAGAACTTGTAGTATAGTGACATTCCGGACTAAGAAGCTTCAAGTCTACTCAAATTGGGAACTTCTAGTGCAGTGACATTCTGGACTAATGAAGCTTCAAGTCTACTCAACTTGGGAACTTTTAGTGCAGTGACATTCCGGACTGTGAAGCTTCATGTCTTCTCAACTTGGGAAATTTTAGTGGAGTGACATTCTGGACTAATGAAGCTTCAAGTCTACTCAACTTGGGAACTTCTAGTGTAGTGATATTCCAGACTATGAAGCTTCAAATCTACTCACCTTGAGAACTTTTAGTGCAGTGACATTCAGGACTAATGAAGCTTCAAGTCTTCTCAACTTGGGAACTTGTAGCATAGTGATATTCCGGACTATGAAGCTTCAAGTCTACTCAAATTGGGAAGTTCTAGTGCAGTGACATTCTGGACTAATGGAGCATTAAGTCTACTCAACTTGGGAACTTTCAGTGCAGTGACATTCCGGACTGTGAAGCTTCAAGTCTTCTCAACTTGGGAAATTTTAGTGCAGTTACATTCTGGACTAATGAAGCTTCAAGTCTACTCAACTTGGGAACTTTTAGTGCAGTGACATTCCGGACTGTGAAGCTGCAAGTCTTCTCAACTTGGGAAATTTCAGTGCAGTGACGTTCTAGAATAATGAAGCTTCAAGTCTACTCAACTTGGGAACTTTTAGTGCAGTGACATTCTGGACTAATGGAGCATCAAGTCTACTCAACTTGGGAACTTCTAGTGCAGTGACATTACGGACTGTGAAAATTCAAGTCTACTCAACTTGGGACCTTCTAGTGCAGAGACATTCTGGACTAATAGAGCATCAAGTCTACTCAATTTGGGAACTACTAGTGCAGAGACATTCTGGACTAATGAAGCTTCAAGTCTACTCAACTTGGCAACATTTAGTGCATTGACATTCTGGACTGTGAAGCTTCAAGTCTTCTCAACTTGGGAAATTTTAGTGCAGTGACATTCTGGACTAATGAAGCTTCAAGTCTACTCAACTTGAGAACTTTTAGTGCAGGGACATTCCGGACTGTGAAGCTTCAAGCCTTCTCAACTTGGGAACTTGTAGTATAGTGACATTCCGGACTATGAAGCTTCAAGTCTACTCAAATTGGGAACTTCTAGTGCAGTGACATTCTGGACTAATGAAGCTTCAAGTCTACTCAACTTAAGAACTTTTAGTGCAGTGACATTCCGGACTAATGGAGCATCATGTCTACTCAACCTGGGAACTTCAAGAGCAGTGACATTCCGGACTGTGAAGCTTCAAGTCTTCTCAACTTGGGAAATTTATTGCAGTGACATTCTGGACTAATGAAGCTTCAAGTCTACTCAACTTGGGAACTCTTAGTGCAGTGACATTCCGGACTAATGGAGCATCAATTCTACTCAACTTGGAAACTTCTAGTGCAGTGACATTCCGGACTGTAAATCTTCAAGTCTTCTCAATTTGGGAACTTGTAGTATAGTGATATTCCGGACTATGAAGCTTCAAGTCTACTCAAATTGAGAAGTTCTAGTGCAGTGACTTTCTGGACTAATGGAGCATCAAGTCTACTCAACTTGGGAACTTCTAGTGCAGTGACATTCCGGACTGTGAAGTTTCAAGTCTTATCAACTTGGGAACTTGTAGTATAGTGACATTCCGGACTGTGATGCTTCAAGTCTACACAAATTGGGAACTTCTAGTGCAGTGACATTCTGGACTAATGAAGCTTCAAGTCTACTCATCTTGGCAACATTTAGTGCGGTGACATTCTGGATTGCGAAGCTTCAAGTCTTCTCAACTTGGGAACTTTCAGTGCAGTGACATTCCGGACTGTGAAGCTTCAAGCCTTCTCAACTTGGGAAATTTTAGTGCAGTGACATTCTGGACTATTGAAGCTTCAAGTCTACTCAACTTGGGAACTTTCAGTGCAGGGACATTCCGGACTAATGGAGCATCAAGTCTACTCAACCTGGGATCATCTGGTGCAGTGACATTCCGGACTGTGAAGCTTCAAGCCTTCTCAACTTGGGAACTTGTAGTATAGTGACATTCCGGACTATGAAGCTTCAAGTCTACTCAAATTGGGAACTTCTAGTGCAGTGACATTCTGGACTAATGAAGCTTCAAGTCTACTCAACTTAAGAACTTTTAGTGCAGTGACATTCCGGACTAATGGAGCATCATGTCTACTCAACCTGGGAACTTCAAGAGCAGTGACATTCCGGACTGTGAAGCTTCAAGTCTTCTCAACTTGGGAAATTTATTGCAGTGACATTCTGGACTAATGAAGCTTCAAGTCTACTCAACTTGGGAACTCTTAGTGCAGTGACATTCCGGACTAATGGAGCATCAATTCTACTCAACTTGGAAACTTCTAGTGCAGTGACATTCCGGACTGTAAATCTTCAAGTCTTCTCAATTTGGGAACTTGTAGTATAGTGATATTCCGGACTATGAAGCTTCAAGTCTACTCAAATTGAGAAGTTCTAGTGCAGTGACTTTCTGGACTAATGGAGCATCAAGTCTACTCAACTTGGGAACTTCTAGTGCAGTGACATTCCGGACTGTGAAGTTTCAAGTCTTATCAACTTGGGAACTTGTAGTATAGTGACATTCCGGACTGTGATGCTTCAAGTCTACACAAATTGGGAACTTCTAGTGCAGTGACATTCTGGACTAATGAAGCTTCAAGTCTACTCATCTTGGCAACATTTAGTGCGGTGACATTCTGGATTGCGAAGCTTCAAGTCTTCTCAACTTGTTAACTTGTAGTATAGTGACATTCCGGACTATGAAGCTTCAAGTCTACTCAAATTGGGAACTTCTAGTGCAGTGACATTCTGGACTAATGAAGCTTCAAGTCTACTCAACTTGGGAACTTTTAGTGCAGTGACATTCCGGACTGTGAAGCTTCATGTCTTCTCAACTTGGGAAATTTTAGTGGAGTGACATTCTGGACTAATAAAGCTTCAAGTCTACTCAACTTGGGAACTACTAGTGCAGTGACATTCCGGACTGTGAAGCTTCAAGTCTTCTCAACTTGGGAACTTGTAGCATAGTGATATTCCGGACTATGAAGCTTCAAGTCTACTCAAATTGGGAAGTTCTAGTGCAGTGACATTCTGGACTAATGGAGCATTAAGTCTACTCAACTTGGGAACTTTCAGTGCAGTGACATTCCGGACTGTGAAGCTTCAAGTCTTCTCAACTTTTGAAATTTTAGTGCAGTTACATTCTGGACTAATGAAGCTTCAAGTCTACTCAACTTGGGAACTTTTAGTGCAGTGACATTCCGGACTGTGAAGCTGCAAGTCTTCTCAACTTGGGAAATTTTAGTGCAGTGACGTTCTAGAATAATGAAGCTTCAAGTCTACTCAACTTGGGAACTTTTAGTGCAGTGACATTCTGGACTAATGGAGCATCAAGTCTACTCAACTTGGGAACTTCTAGTGCAGTGACATTACGGACTGTGAAAATTCAAGTCTACTCAACTTGGGACCTTCTAGTGCAGAGACATTCTGGACTAATAGAGCATCAAGTCTACTCAATTTGGGAACTTCTAGCGTAGTGACATTCCAGACTATGAAGCTTCAAATCTACTCAACTTGGGAACTTGTAGTATAGTGACATTCCGGACTATGAAGCTTCAAGTCTACTCAAATTGGGAACTACTAGTGCAGAGACATTCTGGACTAATGAAGCTGCAAGTCTACTCAACTTGGCAACATTTAGTGCATTGACATTCTGGACTGTGAAGCTTCAAGTCTTCTCAACTTGGGAAATTTTAGTGCAGTGACATTCTGGACTAATGAAGCTTCAAGTCTACTCAACTTGAGAACTTTTAGTGCAGGGACATTCCGGACTGTGAAGCTTCAAGTCTTCTCAACTTGGGAACTTGTAGTATAGTCACATTCCGGACTATGAAGCTTCAAGTCTACTCAAATTGGGAACTTCTAGTGCAGTGACATTCTGGACTAATGAAGCTTCAAGTCTACTCAACTTAAGAACTTTTAGTGCAGTGACATTCCGGACTAATGGAGCATCATGTCTACTCAACCTGGGAACTTCAAGAGCAGTGACATTCCGGACTGTGAAGGTTCAAGTCTTCTCAACTTGGGAAATTTATTGCAGTGACATTCTGGACTAATGAAGCTTCAAGTCTACTCAACTTGGGAACTCTTAGTGCAGTGACATTCCGGACTAATGGAGCATCAATTCTACTCAACTTGGAAACTTCTAGTGCAGTGACATTCCGGACTGTAAATCTTCAAGTCTTCTCAATTTGGGAACTTGTAGTATAGTGATATTCCGGACTATGAAGCTTCAAGTCTACTCAAATTGAGAAGTTCTAGTGCAGTGACTTTCTGGACTAATGGAGCATCAAGTCTACTTAACTTGGGAACTTCTAGTGCAGTGACATTCCGGACTGTGAAGTTTCAAGTCTTATCAACTTGGGAACTTGTAGTATAGTGACATTCCGGACTATGATGCTTCAAGTCTACACAAATTGGGAACTTCTAGTGCAGTGACATTCTGGACTAATGAAGCTTCAAGTCTACTCATCTTGGCAACATTTAGTGCGGTGACATTCTGGATTGTGAAGCTTCAAGTCTTCTCAACTTGGGAACTTTCAGTGCAGTGACATTCCGGACTGTGAAGCTTCAAGCCTTCTCAACTTGGGAAATTTTAGTGCAGTGACATTCTGGACTATTGAAGCTTCAAGTCTACTCAACTTGGGAACTTTTAGTGCAGGGACATTCCGGACTAATGGAGCATCAAGTCTACTCAACCAGGGAACATCTGGTGCAGTGACATCCCGGACTGTGAAGCTTCAAGTCTTCTCAACTTGGGAACTTGTAGTATAGTGACATTCCGGACTATGAAGCTTCAAGTCTACTCAAATTGGGAACTTCTAGTGCAGTGACATTCTGGACTAATGAAGCTTCAAGTCTACTCAACTTGGGAACTTTTAGTGCAGTGACATTCCGGACTGTGAAGCTTCATGTCTTCTCAACTTGGGAAATTTTAGTGGAGTGACATTCTGGACTAATGAAGCTTCAAGTCTACTCAACTTGGGAACTACTAGTGCAGTGACATTCCGGACTGTGAAGCTTCAAGTCTTCTCAACTTGGGAACTTGTAGCATAGTGATATTCCGGACTATGAAGCTTCAAGTCTACTCAAATTGGGAAGTTCTAGTGCAGTGACATTCTGGACTAATGGAGCATTAAGTCTACTCAACTTGGGAACATTCAGTGCAGTGACATTCCGGACTGTGAAGCTTCAAGTCTTCTCAACTTGGGAAATTTTAGTGCAGTTACATTCTGGACTAATGAAGCTTCAAGTCTACTCAACTTGGGAACTTTTAGTGCAGTGACATTCCGGACTGTGAAGCTGCAAGTCTTCTCAACTTGGGAAATTTTAATGCAGTGACGTTCTAGAATAATGAAGCTTCAAGTCTACTCAACTTGGGAACTTTTAGTGCAGTGACATTCTGGACTAATGGAGCATCATGTCTACTCAACTTGGGAACTTCTAGTGCAGTGACATTACGGACTGTGAAAATTCAAGTCTTCTCAACTTGGGACCTTCTAGTGCAGAGACATTCTGGACTAATAGAGCATCAAGTCTACTCAATTTGGGAACTTCTAGCGTAGTGACATTCCAGACTATGAAGCTTCAAATCTACTCAACTTGGGAACTTGTAGTATAGTGACATTCCGGACTATGAAGCTTCAAGTCTACTCAAATTGGGAACTACTAGTGCAGAGACATTCTGGACTAATGAAGCTTCAAGTCTACTCAACTTGGCAACATTTAGTGCATTGACATTCTGGACTGTGAAGCTTCAAGTCTTCTCAACTTGAGAAATTTTAGTGCAGTGACATTCTGGACTAATGAAGCTTCAAGTCTACTCAACTTGAGAACTTTTAGTGCAGGGACATTCCGGACTGTGAAGCCTCAAGTCTTCTCAACTTGGGAACTTGTAGTATAGTGACATTCCGGACTATGAAGCTTCAAGTCTACTCAAATTGGGAACTTCTAGTGCAGTGACATTCTGGACTAATGAAGCTTCAAGTCTACTCAACTTAAGAACTTTTAGTGCAGTGACATTCCGGACTAATGGAGCATCATGTCTACTCAACCTGGGAACTTCAAGAGCAGTGACATTCCGGACTGTGAAGCTTCAAGTCTTCTCAACTTGGGAAATTTATTGCAGTGACATTCTGGACTAATGAAGCTTCAAGTCTACTCAACTTGGGAACTCTTAGTGCAGTGACATTCCGGACTAATGGAGCATCAATTCTACTCAACTTGGAAACTTCTAGTGCAGTGACATTCCGGACTGTAAATCTTCAAGTCTTCTCAATTTGGGAACTTGTAGTATAGTGATATTCCGGACTATGAAGCTTCAAGTCTACTCAAATTGAGAAGTTCTAGTGCAGTGACTTTCTGGACTAATGGAGCATCAAGTCTACTCAACTTGGGAACTTCTAGTGCAGTGACATTCCGGACTGTGAAGTTTCAAGTCTTATCAACTTGGGAACTTGTAGTATAGTGACATTCCGGACTATGATGCTTCAAGTCTACACAAATTGGGAACTTCTAGTGCAGTGACATTCTGGACTAATGAAGCTTCAAGTCTACTCATCTTGGCAACATTTAGTGCGGTGACATTCTGGATTGTGAAGCTTCAAGTCTTCTCAACTTGGGAACTTTCAGTGCAGTGACATTCCGGACTGTGAAGCTTCAAGCCTTCTCAACTTGGGAAATTTTAGTGCAGTGACATTCTGGACTATTGAAGCTTCAAGTCTACTCAACTTGGGAACTTTTAGTGCAGGGACATTCCGGACTAATGGAGCATCAAGTCTACTCAACCTGGGAACATCTGGTGCAGTGACATTCCGGACTGTGAAGCTTCAAGTCTTCTCAACTTGGGAACTTGTAGTATAGTGACATTCCGGACTATGAAGCTTCAAGTCTACTCAACTTGGGAACTTCTAGTGCAGTGACATTCTGGACTAATGAAGCTTCAAGTCTACTCAACTTGGGAACTTTTGGTGCAGTGACATTCCGGACTGTGAAGCTTCATGTCTTCTCAACTTGGGAAATTTTAGTGGAGTGACATTCTGGACTAATGAAGCTTCAAGTCTACTCAACTTGGGAACTACTAGTGCAGTGACATTCCGGACTGTGAAGCTTCAAGTCTTCTCAACTTGGGAACTTGTAGCATAGTGATATTCCGGACTATGAAGCTTCAAGTCTACTCAAATTGGGAAGTTCTAGTGCAGTGACATTCTGGACTAATGGAGCATTAAGTCTACTCAACTTGGGAACTTTCAGTGCAGTGACATTCCGGACTGTGAAGCTTCAAGTCTTCTCAACTTGGGAAATTTTAGTGCAGTTACATTCTGGACTAATGAAGCTTCAAGTCTACTCAACTTGGGAACTTTTAGTGCAGTGACATTCCGGACTGTGAAGCTGCAAGTCTTCTCAACTTGGGAAATTTTAGTGCAGTGACGTTCTAGAATAATGAAGCTTCAAGTCTACTCAACTTGGGAACTTTTAGTGCAGTGACATTCTGGACTAATGGAGCATCAAGTCTACTCAACTTGGGAACTTCTAGTGCAGTGACATTACGGACTGTGAAAATTCAAGTCTACTCAAATTGAGAAGTTCTAGTGCAGTGACTTTCTGGACTAATGGAGCATCAAGTCTACTCAACTTGGGAACTTCTAGTGCAGTGACATTCCGGACTGTGAAGTTTCAAGTCTTATCAACTTGGGAACTTGTAGTATAGTGACATTCCGGACTATGATGCTTCAAGTCTACTCAAATTGGGAACTACTAGTGCAGAGACATTCTGGACTAATGAAGCTTCAAGTCTACTCAACTTGGCAACATTTAGTGCATTGACATTCTGGACTGTGAAGCTTCAAGTCTTCTCAACTTGGGAAATTTTAGTGCAGTGACATTCTGGACTAATGAAGCTTCAAGTCTACTCAACTTGAGAACTTTTAGTGCAGGGACATTCCGGACTGTGAAGCCTCAAGTCTTCTCAACTTGGGAACTTGTAGTATAGTGACATTCCGGACTATGAAGCTTCAAGTCTACTCAAATTGGGAACTTCTAGTGCAGTGACATTCTGGACTAATGAAGCTTCAAGTCTACTCAACTTAAGAACTTTTAGTGCAGTGACATTCCGGACTAATGGAGCATCATGTCTACTCAACCTGGGAACTTCAAGAGCAGTGACATTCCGGACTGTGAAGCTTCAAGTCTTCTCAACTTGGGAAATTTATTGCAGTGACATTCTGGACTAATGAAGCTTCAAGTCTACTCAACTTGGGAACTCTTAGTGCAGTGACATTCCGGACTAATGGAGCATCAATTCTACTCAACTTGGAAACTTCTAGTGCAGTGACATTCCGGACTGTAAATCTTCAAGTCTTCTCAATTTGGGAACTTGTAGTATAGTGATATTCCGGACTATGAAGCTTCAAGTCTACTCAAATTGAGAAGTTCTAGTGCAGTGACTTTCTGGACTAATGGAGCATCAAGTCTACTCAACTTGGGAACTTCTAGTGCAGTGACATTCCGGACTGTGAAGTTTCAAGTTTAATCAACTTGGGAACTTGTAGTATAGTGACATTCCGGACTGTGATGCTTCAAGTCTACACAAATTGGGAACTTCTAGTGCAGTGACATTCTGGACTAATGAAGCTTCAAGTCTACTCATCTTGGCAACATTTAGTGCGGTGACATTCTGGATTGCGAAGCTTCAAGTCTTCTCAACTTGTTAACTTGTAGTATAGTGACATTCCGGACTATGAAGCTTCAAGTCTACTCAAATTGGGAACTTCTAGTGCAGTGACATTCTGGACTAATGAAGCTTCAAGTCTACTCAACTTGGGAACTTTTAGTGCAGTGACATTCCGGACTGTGAAGCTTCATGTCTTCTCAACTTGGGAAATTTTAGTGGAGTGACATTCTGGACTAATAAAGCTTCAAGTCTACTCAACTTGGGAACTACTAGTGCAGTGACATTCCGGACTGTGAAGCTTCAAGTCTTCTCAACTTGGGAACTTGTAGCATAGTGATATTCCGGACTATGAAGCTTCAAGTCTACTCAAATTGGGAAGTTCTAGTGCAGTGACATTCTGGACTAATGGAGCATTAAGTCTACTCAACTTGGGAACTTTCAGTGCAGTGACATTCCGGACTGTGAAGCTTCAAGTCTTCTCAACTTTTGAAATTTTAGTGCAGTTACATTCTGGACTAATGAAGCTTCAAGTCTACTCAACTTGGGAACTTTTAGTGCAGTGACATTCCGGACTGTGAAGCTGCAAGTCTTCTCAACTTGGGAAATTTTAGTGCAGTGACGTTCTAGAATAATGAAGCTTCAAGTCTACTCAACTTGGGAACTTTTAGTGCAGTGACATTCTGGACTAATGGAGCATCAAGTCTACTCAACTTGGGAACTTCTAGTGCAGTGACATTACGGACTGTGAAAATTCAAGTCTACTCAACTTGGGACCTTCTAGTGCAGAGACATTCTGGACTAATAGAGCATCAAGTCTACTCAATTTGGGAACTTCTAGCGTAGTGACATTCCAGACTATGAAGCTTCAAATCTACTCAACTTGGGAACTTGTAGTATAGTGACATTCCGGACTATGAAGCTTCAAGTCTACTCAAATTGGGAACTACTAGTGCAGAGACATTCTGGACTAATGAAGCTGCAAGTCTACTCAACTTGGCAACATTTAGTGCATTGACATTCTGGACTGTGAAGCTTCAAGTCTTCTCAACTTGGGAAATTTTAGTGCAGTGACATTCTGGACTAATGAAGCTTCAAGTCTACTCAACTTGAGAACTTTTAGTGCAGGGACATTCCGGACTGTGAAGCTTCAAGTCTTCTCAACTTGGGAACTTGTAGTATAGTCACATTCCGGACTATGAAGCTTCAAGTCTACTCAAATTGGGAACTTCTAGTGCAGTGACATTCTGGACTAATGAAGCTTCAAGTCTACTCAACTTAAGAACTTTTAGTGCAGTGACATTCCGGACTAATGGAGCATCATGTCTACTCAACCTGGGAACTTCAAGAGCAGTGACCTTCCGGACTGTGAAGGTTCAAGTCTTCTCAACTTGGGAAATTTATTGCAGTGACATTCTGGACTAATGAAGCTTCAAGTCTACTCAACTTGGGAACTCTTAGTGCAGTGACATTCCGGACTAATGGAGCATCAATTCTACTCAACTTGGAAACTTCTAGTGCAGTGACATTCCGGACTGTAAATCTTCAAGTCTTCTCAATTTGGGAACTTGTAGTATAGTGATATTCCGGACTATGAAGCTTCAAGTCTACTCAAATTGAGAAGTTCTAGTGCAGTGACTTTCTGGACTAATGGAGCATCAAGTCTACTTAACTTGGGAACTTCTAGTGCAGTGACATTCCGGACTGTGAAGTTTCAAGTCTTATCAACTTGGGAACTTGTAGTATAGTGACATTCCGGACTATGATGCTTCAAGTCTACACAAATTGGGAACTTCTAGTGCAGTGACATTCTGGACTAATGAAGCTTCAAGTCTACTCATCTTGGCAACATTTAGTGCGGTGACATTCTGGATTGTGAAGCTTCAAGTCTTCTCAACTTGGGAACTTTCAGTGCAGTGACATTCCGGACTGTGAAGCTTCAAGCCTTCTCAACTTGGGAAATTTTAGTGCAGTGACATTCTGGACTATTGAAGCTTCAAGTCTACTCAACTTGGGAACTTTTAGTGCAGGGACATTCCGGACTAATGGAGCATCAAGTCTACTCAACCAGGGAACATCTGGTGCAGTGACATCCCGGACTGTGAAGCTTCAAGTCTTCTCAACTTGGGAACTTGTAGTATAGTGACATTCCGGACTATGAAGCTTCAAGTCTACTCAAATTGGGAACTTCTAGTGCAGTGACATTCTGGACTAATGAAGCTTCAAGTCTACTCAACTTGGGAACTTTTAGTGCAGTGACATTCCGGACTGTGAAGCTTCATGTCTTCTCAACTTGGGAAATTTTAGTGGAGTGACATTCTGGACTAATGAAGCTTCAAGTCTACTCAACTTGGGAACTACTAGTGCAGTGACATTCCGGACTGTGAAGCTTCAAGTCTTCTCAACTTGGGAACTTGTAGCATAGTGATATTCCGGACTATGAAGCTTCAAGTCTACTCAAATTGGGAAGTTCTAGTGCAGTGACATTCTGGACTAATGGAGCATTAAGTCTACTCAACTTGGGAACATTCAGTGCAGTGACATTCCGGACTGTGAAGCTTCAAGTCTTCTCAACTTGGGAAATTTTAGTGCAGTTACATTCTGGACTAATGAAGCTTCAAGTCTACTCAACTTGGGAACTTTTAGTGCAGTGACATTCCGGACTGTGAAGCTGCAAGTCTTCTCAACTTGGGAAATTTTAATGCAGTGACGTTCTAGAATAATGAAGCTTCAAGTCTACTCAACTTGGGAACTTTTAGTGCAGTGACATTCTGGACTAATGGAGCATCATGTCTACTCAACTTGGGAACTTCTAGTGCAGTGACATTACGGACTGTGAAAATTCAAGTCTTCTCAACTTGGGACCTTCTAGTGCAGAGACATTCTGGACTAATAGAGCATCAAGTCTACTCAATTTGGGAACTTCTAGCGTAGTGACATTCCAGACTATGAAGCTTCAAATCTACTCAACTTGGGAACTTGTAGTATAGTGACATTCCGGACTATGAAGCTTCAAGTCTACTCAAATTGGGAACTACTAGTGCAGAGACATTCTGGACTAATGAAGCTTCAAGTCTACTCAACTTGGCAACATTTAGTGCATTGACATTCTGGACTGTGAAGCTTCAAGTCTTCTCAACTTGAGAAATTTTAGTGCAGTGACATTCTGGACTAATGAAGCTTCAAGTCTACTCAACTTGAGAACTTTTAGTGCAGGGACATTCCGGACTGTGAAGCCTCAAGTCTTCTCAACTTGGGAACTTGTAGTATAGTGACATTCCGGACTATGAAGCTTCAAGTCTACTCAAATTGGGAACTTCTAGTGCAGTGACATTCTGGACTAATGAAGCTTCAAGTCTACTCAACTTAAGAACTTTTAGTGCAGTGACATTCCGGACTAATGGAGCATCATGTCTACTCAACCTGGGAACTTCAAGAGCAGTGACATTCCGGACTGTGAAGCTTCAAGTCTTCTCAACTTGGGAAATTTATTGCAGTGACATTCTGGACTAATGAAGCTTCAAGTCTACTCAACTTGGGAACTCTTAGTGCAGTGACATTCCGGACTAATGGAGCATCAATTCTACTCAACTTGGAAACTTCTAGTGCAGTGACATTCCGGACTGTAAATCTTCAAGTCTTCTCAATTTGGGAACTTGTAGTATAGTGATATTCCGGACTATGAAGCTTCAAGTCTACTCAAATTGAGAAGTTCTAGTGCAGTGACTTTCTGGACTAATGGAGCATCAAGTCTACTCAACTTGGGAACTTCTAGTGCAGTGACATTCCGGACTGTGAAGTTTCAAGTCTTATCAACTTGGGAACTTGTAGTATAGTGACATTCCGGACTATGATGCTTCAAGTCTACACAAATTGGGAACTTCTAGTGCAGTGACATTCTGGACTAATGAAGCTTCAAGTCTACTCATCTTGGCAACATTTAGTGCGGTGACATTCTGGATTGTGAAGCTTCAAGTCTTCTCAACTTGGGAACTTTCAGTGCAGTGACATTCCGGACTGTGAAGCTTCAAGCCTTCTCAACTTGGGAAATTTTAGTGCAGTGACATTCTGGACTATTGAAGCTTCAAGTCTACTCAACTTGGGAACTTTTAGTGCAGGGACATTCCGGACTAATGGAGCATCAAGTCTACTCAACCTGGGAACATCTGGTGCAGTGACATTCCGGACTGTGAAGCTTCAAGTCTTCTCAACTTGGGAACTTGTAGTATAGTGACATTCCGGACTATGAAGCTTCAAGTCTACTCAACTTGGGAACTTCTAGTGCAGTGACATTCTGGACTAATGAAGCTTCAAGTCTACTCAACTTGGGAACTTTTGGTGCAGTGACATTCCGGACTGTGAAGCTTCATGTCTTCTCAACTTGGGAAATTTTAGTGGAGTGACATTCTGGACTAATGAAGCTTCAAGTCTACTCAACTTGGGAACTACTAGTGCAGTGACATTCCGGACTGTGAAGCTTCAAGTCTTCTCAACTTGGGAACTTGTAGCATAGTGATATTCCGGACTATGAAGCTTCAAGTCTACTCAAATTGGGAAGTTCTAGTGCAGTGACATTCTGGACTAATGGAGCATTAAGTCTACTCAACTTGGGAACTTTCAGTGCAGTGACATTCCGGACTGTGAAGCTTCAAGTCTTCTCAACTTGGGAAATTTTAGTGCAGTTACATTCTGGACTAATGAAGCTTCAAGTCTACTCAACTTGGGAACTTTTAGTGCAGTGACATTCCGGACTGTGAAGCTGCAAGTCTTCTCAACTTGGGAAATTTTAGTGCAGTGACGTTCTAGAATAATGAAGCTTCAAGTCTACTCAACTTGGGAACTTTTAGTGCAGTGACATTCTGGACTAATGGAGCATCAAGTCTACTCAACTTGGGAACTTCTAGTGCAGTGACATTACGGACTGTGAAAATTCAAGTCTTCTCAACTTGGGACCTTCTAGTGCAGTGACTTTCTGGACTAATGGAGCATCAAGTCTACTCAACTTGGGAACTTCTAGTGCAGTGACATTCCGGACTGTGAAGTTTCAAGTCTTATCAACTTGGGAACTTGTAGTATAGTGACATTCCGGACTATGATGCTTCAAGTCTACACAAATTGGGAACTTCTAGTGCAGTGACATTCTGGACTAATGAAGCTTCAAGTCTACTCATCTTGGCAACATTTAGTGCGGTGACATTCTGGATTGTGAAGCTTCAAGTCTTCTCAACTTGGGATCTTTCAGTGCAGTGACATTCCGGACTGTGAAGCTTCAAGCCTTCTCAACTTGGGAAATTTTAGTGCAGTGACATTCTGGACTATTGAAGCTTCAAGTCTACTCAACTTGGGAACTTTTAGTGCAGGGACATTCCGGACTAATGGAGCATCAAGTCTACTCAACCAGGGAACATCTGGTGCAGTGACATCCCGGACTGTGAAGCTTCAAGTCTTCTCAACTTGGGAACTTGTAGTATAGTGACATTCCGGACTATGAAGCTTCAAGTCTACTCAAATTGGGAACTTCTAGTGCAGTGACATTCTGGACTAATGAAGCTTCAAGTCTACTCAACTTGGGAACTTTTAGTGCAGTGACATTCCGGACTGTGAAGCTTCATGTCTTCTCAACTTGGGAAATTTTAGTGGAGTGACATTCTGGACTAATGAAGCTTCAAGTCTACTCAACTTGGGAACTACTAGTGCAGTGACATTCCGGACTGTGAAGCTTCAAGTCTTCTCAACTTGGGAACTTGTAGCATAGTGATATTCCGGACTATGAAGCTTCAAGTCTACTCAAATTGGGAAGTTCTAGTGCAGTGACATTCTGGACTAATGGAGCATTAAGTCTACTCAACTTGGGAACTTTCAGTGCAGTGACATTCCGGACTGTGAAGCTTCAAGTCTTCTCAACTTGGGAAATTTTAGTGCAGTTACATTCTGGACTAATGAAGCTTCAAGTCTACTCAACTTGGGAACTTTTAGTGCAGTGACATTCCGGACTGTGAAGCTGCAAGTCTTCTCAACTTGGGAAATTTTAGTGCAGTGACGTTCTAGAATAATGAAGCTTCAAGTCTACTCAACTTGGGAACTTTTAGTGCAGTGACATTCTGGACTAATGGAGCATCAAGTCTACTCAACTTGGGAACTTCTAGTGCAGTGACATTACGGACTGTGAAAATTCAAGTCTTCTCAACTTGGGACCTTCTAGTGCAGAGACATTCTGGACTAATAGAGCATCAAGTCTACTCAATTTGGAAACTTCTAGTGCAGTGACATTCTGGACTAATGAAGCTTCAAGTCTACTCAACTTGGGAACTTCTAGTGCAGTGACATTCCGGACTGTGAAGTTTCAAGTCTTATCAACTTGGGAACTTGTAGTATAGTGACATTCCGGACTATGATGCTTCAAGTCTACACAAATTGGGAACTTCTAGTGCAGTGACATTCAGGACTAATGAAGTTTCAAGTCTATTCAACTTGGGAACTTCTAGTGCAGTGACATTCCGGACTGTGAAGCTTCAAGTCTTCTCAACTTTGGAACTTGTAGTATAGTGACATTCCGGACTATGAAGCTTCAAGTCTACTCAAATTGGAAACTTCTAGTGCAGTGACATTCTGGACTAATGAAGCTTCAAGTCTACTCAACTTGGGAACTTTTAGTGCAGTGACATTCCCGACTATGGAGCTTCATGTCTTCTCAAATTGGGAACTACTAGTGCAGAGACATTCTGGACTAATGAAGCTTCAAGTCTACTCAACTTGGCAACATTTAGTGCATTGACATTCTGGACTGTGAAGCTTCAAGTCTTCTCAACTTGGGAAATTTTAGTGCAGTGACATTCTGGACTAATGAAGCTTCAAGTCTACTCAACTTGAGAACTTTTAGTGCAGGGACATTCCGGACTGTGAAGCTTCAAGTCTTCTCAACTTGGGAACTTGTAGTATAGTGACATTCCGGGCTATGAAGCTTCAAGTCTACTCAAATTGGGAACTTCTAGTGCAGTGACATTCTGGACTAATGAGGCTTCAAGTCTACTCAACTTAAGAACTTTTAGTGCAGTGACATTCCGGACTAATGGAGCATCATGTCTACTCAACCTGGGAACTTCAAGAGCTGTGACATTCCGGACTGTGAAGCTTCAAGTCTTCTCAACTTGGGAAATTTATTGCAGTGACATTCTGGACTAATGAAGCTTCAAGTCTACTCAACTTGGGAACTCTTAGTGCAGTGACATTCCGGACTAATGGAGCTTCAATTCTACTCAACTTGGAAACTTCTAGTGCAGTGACATTCCGGACTGTAAATCTTCAAGTCTTCTCAATTTGGGAACTTGTAGTATAGTGATATTCCGGACTATGAAGCTTCAAGTCTACTCAAATTGAGAAGTTCTAGTGAAGTGACTTTCTGGACTAATGGAGCATCAAGTCTACTCAACTTGGGAACTTCTAGTGCAGTGACATTCCGGACTGTGAAGTTTCAAGTCTTATCAACTTGGGAACTTGTAGTATAGTGACATCCCGGACTATGATGCTTCAAGTCTACACAAATTGGGAACTTCTAGTGCAGTGACATTCTGGACTGATGAAGCTTCAAGTCTACTCATCTTGGCAACATTTAGTGCGGTGACATTCTGGATTGTGAAGCTTCAAGTCTTCTCAACTTGGGAACTTTCAGTGCAGTGACATTCCGGACTGTGAAGCTTCAAATCTTCTCAACTTGGGAACTTTTATTGCAGTGACATTCTGGACTAATGAAGCTTCAAGTCTTCTCAACTTGGGAACTTGTAGTATAGTGATATTCCGGACTATGAAGCTTTAAGTCTACTCAAATTGGGAAGTTCTAGTGCAGTGACATTCTGGACTAATGGAGCATTAAGTCTACTCAACTTGGGAACTTTCAGTGCAGTGACATTCCGGACTGTGAAGCTTCAAGTCTTTTCAACTTGGGAAATTTTAGAGCAGTTACATTCTGGACTAATGAAGCTTCAAGTCTACTCAACTTGGGAACTTTTAGTGCAGTGACATTCCGGACTGTGAAGCTTCATGTCTTCTCAACTTGGGAAATTTTAGTGGAGTGACATTCTGGACTAATGAAGCTTCAAGTCTACTCAACTTGGGAACTACTAGTGCAGTGACATTCCGGACTGTGAAGCTTCAAGTCTTCTCAACTTGGGAACTTGTAGCATAGTGATATTCCGGACTATGAAGCTTCAAGTCTACTCAAATTGGGAAGTTCTAGTGCAGTGACATTCTGGACTAATGGAGCATTAAGTCTACTCAACTTGGGAACTTTCAGTGCAGTGACATTCCGGACTGTGAAGCTTCAAGTCTTCTCAACTTGGGAAATTTTAGAGCAGTTACATTCTGGACTAATGAAGCTTCAAGTCTACTCAACTTGGGAACTTTTAGTGCAGTGACATTCCGGACTGAGAAGCTGCAAGTCTTCTCAACTTGGGAAATTTTAGTGCAGTGACGTTCTAGAATAATGAAGCTTCAAGTCTACTCAACTTGGGAACTTTTAGTGCAGTGACATTCTGGACTAATGGAGCATCAAGTCTACTCAACTTGGGAACTTCTAGTGCAGTGACATTACGGACTGTGAAAATTCAAGTCTTCTCAACTTGGGACCTTCTAGTGCAGAGACATTCTGGACTAATAGAGCATCAAGTCTACTCAATTTGGGAACTTCTAGCGTAGTGACATTCCAGACTATGAAGCTTCAATTCTACTCAACTTGGGAACTTGTAGTATAGTGACATTCCGGACTATGAAGCTTCAAGTCTACTCAAATTGGGAACTACTAGTGCAGAGACATTCTGGACTAATGAAGCTTCAAGTCTACTCAACTTGGCAACATTTAGTGCATTGACATTCTGGACTGTGAAGCTTCAAGTCTTCTCAACTTGGGAAATTTTAGTGCAGTGACATTCTGGACTAATGAAGCTTCAAGTCTACTCAACTTGAGAACTTTTAGTGCAGGGACATTCCGGACTGTGAAGCTTCAAGTCTTCTCAACTTGGGAACTTGTAGTATAGTGATATTCCGGACTATGAAGCTTCAAGTCTACTCAAATTGGGAACTTCTAGTGCAGTGACATTCTGGACTAATGAAGCTTCAAGTCTACTCAACTTAAGAACTTTTAGTGCAGTGACATTCCGGACTAATGGAGCATCATGTCTACTCAACCTGGGAACTTCAAGAGCAGTGACATTCCGGACTGTGAAGTTTCAAGTCTTATCAACTTGGGAACTTGTAGTATAGTGACATTCCGGACTATGATGCTTCAAGTCTACACAAATTGGGAACTTCTAGTGCAGTGACATTCTGGACTAATGAAGCTTCAAGTCTACTCATCTTGGCAACATTTAGTGCGGTGACATTCTGGATTGTGAAGCTTCAAGTCTTCTCAACTTGGGAACTTTCAGTGCAGTGACATTCCGGACTGTGAAGCTTCAAGCCTTCTCAACTTGGGAAATTTTAGTGCAGTGACATTCTGGACTATTGAAGCTTCAAGTCTACTCAACTTGGGAACTTTTAGTGCAGGGACATTCCGGACTAATGGAGCATCAAGTCTACTCAACCTGGGAATATCTAGTGCAGTGACATTCCGGACTGTGAAGCTTCAAGTCTTCTCAACTTGGGAACTTGTAGTATAGTGATATTCCGGACTATGAAGCTTTAAGTCTACTCAAATTGAGAAGTTCTAGTGCAGTGACATTCTGGACTAATGGAGCATCAAGTCTATTCAACTTGGGAACTTCTAGTGCAGTGACATTCCGGACTGTGTAGCTTCAAATCTTCTCAACTTGGGAACTTTTATTGCAGTGACATTCTGGACTAATGAAGCTTCAAGTCTACTCAACTTGGGAACTTTTAGTGCAGTGACATTACAAACTAATAAGCATCTAGTCTACTTAACTTTGGAACTTCTAGTGCAGTGATATTCCAAACTAATGGAGCATCAAGTCTACTCATCGTGGAAACATTTAGTGCAGTGACATTCAGGACTAATGAAGGTTCAAGTTTTCTCAACTTGGGAACTTCTAGTGCAGTGACATTATAGACTAATGGAGCATCAAATCTACTCAACTTGGGAACTTCTAGTGTAGTGATATTCCAGACTATTAAGCTTCAAATCTACTCAACTTGAGAACTTTTAGTGCAGTGACATTCAGGACTAATGAAGCTTCAAATCTACTCAACTTGGGAACTTCAAGTGCAGTGACATTCCGGACTGTGAAGCTTCAAGACTTCTCAACTTGGGAAATTTATTGCAGTGAAGTTCTGGACTAATGAAGCTTCAATTCTACTCAACTTGGGAACTCTTAGTGCAGTGACATTCCGGACTAATGGAGCAACAAGTCTACTCAACTTGGAAACTTCTAGTGCAGTGACATTCCGGACTGTAAAGCTTCAAGTCTTCTCAACTTGGGAACTTGTAGTATAGTGATATTCCGGACTATGAAGCTTCACGTCTATTCAAATTGAGAAGTTCTAGTTCAGTGACATTCTGGACTAATGGAGCATCAAGTCTACTCAACTTGGGAATTTCTAGTGCAGTGACATTCCGGACTGTGAAGTTTCACGTTTTCTCAACTTGGGAACTTGTAGTATAGTGACATTCCGGACTATGAAGCTTCAAGTCTACTCAAATTGGAAACTTCTAGTGCAGTGACATTCTGGACTAATGAAGCTTCAAGTCTACTCAACTTGGGAACTTTTAGTGCAGTGACATTCCGGACTGTGAAGCTTCATGTCTTCTCAACTTGGGAAATTTTAGTGGAGTGACATTCTGGACTAATGAAGCTTCAAGTCTACCCAACTTGGGAACTACTAGTGCAGTGACATTCCGGACTGTGAAGCTTCAAGTCTTCTCAACTTGGGAACTTGTAGCATAGTGATATTCCGGACTATGAAGCTTCAAGTCTACTAAAATTGGGAAGTTCTAGTGCAGTGACATTCTGGACTAATGGAGCATTAAGTCTACTCAACTTGGGAACTTTCAGTGCAGTGACATTCCGGACTGTGAAGCTTCAAGTCTTCTCAACTTGGGAAATTTTAGAGCAGTTACATTCTGGACTAATGAAGCTTCAAGTCTACTCAACTTGGGAACTTTTAGTGCAGTGACATTCCGGACTGAGAAGCTGCAAGTCTTCTCAACTTGGGAAATTTTAGTGCAGTGACGTTCTAGAATAATGAAGCTTCAAGTCTACTCAACTTGGGAACTTTTAGTGCAGTGACATTCTGGACTAATGGAGCATCAAGTCTACTCAACTTGGGAACTTCTAGTGCAGTGACATTACGGACTGTGAAAATTCAAGTCTTCTCAACTTGGGACCTTCTAGTGCAGAGACATTCTGGACTAATAGAGCATCAAGTCTACTCAATTTGGGAACTTCTAGCGTAGTGACATTCCAGACTATGAAGCTTCAATTCTACTCAACTTGGGAACTTGTAGTATAGTGACATTCCGGACTATGAAGCTTCAAGTCTACTCAAATTGGGAACTACTAGTGCAGAGACATTCTGGACTAATGAAGCTTCAAGTCTACTCAACTTGGCAACATTTAGTGCATTGACATTCTGGACTGTGAAGCTTCAAGTCTTCTCAACTTGGGAAATTTTAGTGCAGTGACATTCTGGACTAATGAAGCTTCAAGTCTACTCAACTTGAGAACTTTTAGTGCAGGGACATTCCGGACTGTGAAGCTTCAAGTCTTCTCAACTTGGGAACTTGTAGTATAGTGATATTCCGGACTATGAAGCTTCAAGTCTACTCAAATTGGGAACTTCTAGTGCAGTGACATTCTGGACTAATGAAGCTTCAAGTCTACTCAACTTAAGAACTTTTAGTGCAGTGACATTCCGGACTAATGGAGCATCATGTCTACTCAACCTGGGAACTTCAAGAGCAGTGACATTCCGGACTGTGAAGTTTCAAGTCTTATCAACTTGGGAACTTGTAGTATAGTGACATTCCGGACTATGATGCTTCAAGTCTACACAAATTGGGAACTTCTAGTGCAGTGACATTCTGGACTAATGAAGCTTCAAGTCTACTCATCTTGGCAACATTTAGTGCGGTGACATTCTGGATTGTGAAGCTTCAAGTCTTCTCAACTTGGGAACTTTCAGTGCAGTGACATTCCGGACTGTGAAGCTTCAAGCCTTCTCAACTTGGGAAATTTTAGTGCAGTGACATTCTGGACTATTGAAGCTTCAAGTCTACTCAACTTGGGAACTTTTAGTGCAGGGACATTCCGGACTAATGGAGCATCAAGTCTACTCAACCTGGGAATATCTAGTGCAGTGACATTCCGGACTGTGAAGCTTCAAGTCTTCTCAACTTGGGAACTTGTAGTATAGTGATATTCCGGACTATGAAGCTTTAAGTCTACTCAAATTGAGAAGTTCTAGTGCAGTGACATTCTGGACTAATGGAGCATCAAGTCTATTCAACTTGGGAACTTCTAGTGCAGTGACATTCCGAACTGTGTAGCTTCAAATCTTCTCAACTTGGGAACTTTTATTGCAGTGACATTCTGGACTAATGAAGCTTCAAGTCTACTCAACTTGGGAACTTTTAGTGCAGTGACATTACAAACTAATAAGCATCTAGTCTACTTAACTTTGGAACTTCTAGTGCAGTGATATTCCAAACTAATGGAGCATCAAGTCTACTCATCGTGGAAACATTTAGTGCAGTGACATTCAGGACTAATGAAGGTTCAAGTTTTCTCAACTTGGGAACTTCTAGTGCAGTGACATTATAGACTAATGGAGCATCAAATCTACTCAACTTGGGAACTTCTAGTGTAGTGATATTCCAGACTATTAAGCTTCAAATCTACTCAACTTGAGAACTTTTAGTGCAGTGACATTCAGGACTAATGAAGCTTCAAATCTACTCAACTTGGGAACTTCAAGTGCAGTGACATTCCGGACTGTGAAGCTTCAAGACTTCTCAACTTGGGAAATTTATTGCAGTGAAGTTCTGGACTAATGAAGCTTCAATTCTACTCAACTTGGGAACTCTTAGTGCAGTGACATTCCGGACTAATGGAGCAACAAGTCTACTCAACTTGGAAACTTCTAGTGCAGTGACATTCCGGACTGTAAAGCTTCAAGTCTTCTCAACTTGGGAACTTGTAGTATAGTGATATTCTGGACTATGAAGCTTCACGTCTATTCAAATTGAGAAGTTCTAGTTCAGTGACATTCTGGACTAATGGAGCATCAAGTCTACTCAACTTGGGAATTTCTAGTGCAGTGACATTCCGGACTGTGAAGTTTCACGTTTTCTCAACTTGGGAACTTGTAGTATAGTGACATTCCGGACTATGAAGCTTCAAGTCTACTCAAATTGGAAACTTCTAGTGCAGTGACATTCTGGACTAATGAAGCTTCAAGTCTACTCAACTTGGGAACTTTTAGTGCAGTGACATTCCGGACTGTGAAGCTTCATGTCTTCTCAACTTGGGAAATTTTAGTGGAGTGACATTCTGGACTAATGAAGCTTCAAGTCTACCCAACTTGGGAACTACTAGTGCAGTGACATTCCGGACTGTGAAGCTTCAAGTCTTCTCAACTTGGGAACTTGTAGCATAGTGATATTCCGGACTATGAAGCTTCAAGTCTACTAAAATTGGGAAGTTCTAGTGCAGTGACATTCTGGACTAATGGAGCATTAAGTCTACTCAACTTGGGAACTTTCAGTGCAGTGACATTCCGGACTGTGAAGCTTCAAGTCTTCTCAACTTGGGAAATTTTAGAGCAGTTACATTCTGGACTAATGAAGCTTCAAGTCTACTCAACTTGGGAACTTTTAGTGCAGTGACATTCCGGACTGAGAAGCTGCAAGTCTTCTCAACTTGGGAAATTTTAGTGCAGTGACGTTCTAGAATAATGAAGCTTCAAGTCTACTCAACTTGGGAACTTTTAGTGCAGTGACATTCTGGACTAATGGAGCATCAAGTCTACTCAACTTGGGAACTTCTAGTGCAGTGACATTACGGACTGTGAAAATTCAAGTCTTCTCAACTTGGGACCTTCTAGTGCAGAGACATTCTGGACTAATAGAGCATCAAGTCTACTCAATTTGGGAACTTCTAGCGTAGTGACATTCCAGACTATGAAGCTTCAATTCTACTCAACTTGGGAACTTGTAGTATAGTGACATTCCGGACTATGAAGCTTCAAGTCTACTCAAATTGGGAACTACTAGTGCAGAGACATTCTGGACTAATGAAGCTTCAAGTCTACTCAACTTGGCAACATTTAGTGCATTGACATTCTGGACTGTGAAGCTTCAAGTCTTCTCAACTTGGGAAATTTTAGTGCAGTGACATTCTGGACTAATGAAGCTTCAAGTCTACTCAACTTGAGAACTTTTAGTGCAGGGACATTCCGGACTGTGAAGCTTCAAGTCTTCTCAACTTGGGAACTTGTAGTATAGTGATATTCCGGACTATGAAGCTTCAAGTCTACTCAAATTGGGAACTTCTAGTGCAGTGACATTCTGGACTAATGAAGCTTCAAGTCTACTCAACTTAAGAACTTTTAGTGCAGTGACATTCCGGACTAATGGAGCATCATGTCTACTCAACCTGGGAACTTCAAGAGCAGTGACATTCCGGACTGTGAAGCTTCAAGTCTTCTCAACTTGGGAAATTTATTGCAGTGACATTCTGGACTAATGAAGCTTCAAGTCTACTCAACTTGGGAACTCTTAGTGCAGTGGCATTCCGGACTAATGGAGCATCAATTCTACTCAACTAGGAAACTTCTAGTGCAGTGACATTCCGGACTGTAAATCTTCAAGTCTTCTCAATTTGGGAACTTGTAGTATAGTGATATTCCGGACTATGAAGCTTCAAGTCTACTCAAATTGAGAAGTTCTAGTGCAGTGACATTCTGGACTAATGAAGCTTCAAGTCTACTCAACTTGAGAACTTTTAGTGCAGGGACATTCCGGACTGTGAAGCTTCAAGTCTTCTCAACTTGGGAACTTGTAGTATAGTGATATTCCGGACTATGAAGCTTCAAGTCTACTCAAATTGGGAACTTCTAGTGCAGTGACATTCTGGACTAATGAAGCTTCAAGTCTACTCAACTTAAGAACTTTTAGTGCAGTGACATTCCGGACTAATGGAGCATCATGTCTACTCAACCTGGGAACTTCAAGAGCAGTGACATTCCGGACTGTGAAGCTTCAAGTCTTCTCAACTTGGGAAATTTATTGCAGTGACATTCTGGACTAATGAAGCTTCACGTCTACACAACTTGGGAACTCTTAGTGCAGTGACATTCCGGACTAATGGAGCATCAATTCTACTCAACTAGGAAACTTCTAGTGCAGTGACATTCCGGACTGTAAATCTTCAAGTCTTCTCAATTTGGGAACTTGTAGTATAGTGATATTCCGGACTATGAAGCTTCAAGTCTACTCAAATTGAGAAGTTCTAGTGCAGTGACTTTCTGGACTAATGGAGCATCAAGTCTACTCAACTTGGGAACTTCTAGTGCAGTGACATTCCGGACTGTGAAGTTTCAAGTCTTATCAACTTGGGAACTTGTAGTATAGTGACATTCCGGACTATGATGCTTCAAGTCTACACAAATTGGGAACTTCTAGTGCAGTGACATTCTGGACTAATGAAGCTTCAAGTCTACTCATCTTGGCAACATTTAGTGCGGTGACATTCTGGATTGTGAAGCTTCAAGTCTTCTCAACTTGGGAACTTTCAGTGCAGTGACATTCCGGACTGTGAAGCTTCAAGCCTTCTCAACTTGGGAAATTTTAGTGCAGTGACATTCTGGACTATTGAAGCTTCAAGTCTACTCAACTTGGGAACTTTTAGTGCAGGGACATTCCGGACTAATGGAGCATCAAGTCTACTCAACCTGGGAACATCTAGTGCAGTGACATTCCGGACTGTGAAGCTTCAAGTCTTCTCAACTTGGGAACTTGTAGTATAGTGACATTCCGGACTATGAAGCTTCAAGTCTACTCAAATTGGGAACTTCTAGTGCAGTGACATTCTGGACTAATGAAGCTTCACGTCTACTCAACTTGGGAACTTTTAGTGCAGTGACATTCCGGACTGTGAAGCTTCATGTCTTCTCAACTTTGGAAATTTTAGTGGAGTGACATTCTGGACTAATGAAGCTTCAAGTCTACTCAACTTGGGAACTTCTAGTGCAGTGACATTCTGGACTAATGAAGCTTCAAGTCTACTCATCTTGGCAACATTTAGTGCGGTGACATTCTGGATTGTGAAGCTTCAAGTCTTCTCAACTTGGGAACTTTCAGTGCAGTGACATTCCGGACTGTGAAGCTTCAAGCCTTCTCAACTTGGGAAATTTTAGTGCAGTGACATTCTGGACTATTGAAGCTTCAAGTCTACTCAACTTGGGAACTTTTAGTGCAGGGACATTCCGGACTAATGGAGCATCAAGTCTACTCAACCTGGGAACATCTGGTGCAGTGACATTCCGGACTGTGAAGCTTCAAGTCTTCTCAACTTGGGAACTTGTAGTATAGTGACATTCCGGACTATGAAGCTTCAAGTCTACTCAAATTGGGAACTTCTAGTGCAGTGACATTCTGGACTAATGAAGCTTCAAGTCTACTCAACTTGGGAACTTTTAGTGCAGTGACATTCCGGACTGTGAAGCTTCATGTCTTCTCAACTTGGGAAATTTTAGTGGAGTGACATTCTGGACTAATGAAGCTTCAAGTCTACTCAACTTGGGAACTACTAGTGCAGTGACATTCCGGACTGTGAAGCTTTAAGTCGTCTCAACTTGGGAACTTGTAGCATAGTGATATTCCGGACTATGAAGCTTCAAGTCTACTCAAATTGGGAAGTTCTAGTGCAGTGACATTCTGGACTAATGGAGCATTAAGTCTACTCAACTTGGGAACTTTCAGTGCAGTGACATTCCGGACTGTGAAGCTTCAAGTCTTCTCAACTTGGGAAATTTTAGTGCAGTTACATTCTGGACTAATGAAGCTTCAAGTCTACTCAACTTGGGAACTTTTAGTGCAGTGACATTCCGGACTGTGAAGCTGCAAGTCTTCTCAACTTGGGAAATTTTAGTGCAGTGACGTTCTAGAATAATGAAGCTTCAAGTCTACTCAACTTGGGAACTTTTAGTGCAGTGACATTCTGGACTAATGGAGCATCAAGTCTACTCAACTTGGGAACTTCTAGTGCAGTGACATTACGGACTGTGAAAATTCAAGTCTTCTCAACTTGGGACCTTCTAGTGCAGAGACATTCTGGACTAATAGAGCATCAAGTCTACTCAATTTGGAAACTTCTAGTGCAGTGACATTCTGGACTAATGAAGCTTCAAGTCTACTCAACTTGGGAACTTCTAGTGCAGTGACATTCCGGACTGTGAAGTTTCAAGTCTTATCAACTTGGGAACTTGTAGTATAGTGACATTCCGGACTATGATGCTTCAAGTCTACACAAATTGGGAACTTCTAGTGCAGTGACATTCAGGACTAATGAAGTTTCAAGTCTATTCAACTTGGGAACTTCTAGTGCAGTGACATTCCGGACTGTGAAGCTTCAAGTCTTCTCAACTTTGGAACTTGTAGTATAGTGACATTCCGGACTATGAAGCTTTAAGTCTACTCAAATTGGAAACTTCTAGTGCAGTGACATTCTGGACTAATGAAGCTTCAAGTCTACTCAACTTGGGAACTTTTAGTGCAGTGACATTCCGGACTATGGAGCTTCATGTCTTCTCAAATTGGGAACTACTAGTGCAGAGACATTCTGGACTAATGAAGCTTCAAGTCTACTCAACTTGGCAACATTTAGTGCATTGACATTCTGGACTGTGAAGCTTCAAGTCTTCTCAACTTGGGAAATTTTAGTGCAGTGACATTCTGGACTAATGAAGCTTCAAGTCTACTCAACTTGGGAACTTCTAGTGCAGTGACATTCTGGACTAATGAAGCTTCAAGTCTACTCAACTTGGGAACTTCTAGTGCAGTGACATTCTGGACTAATGAAGCTTCAAGTCTACTCATCTTGGCAACATTTAGTGCGGTGACATTCTGGATTGTGAAGCTTCAAGTCTTCTCAACTTGGGAACTTTCAGTGCAGTGACATTCCGGACTGTGAAGCTTCAAGCCTTCTCAACTTGGGAAATTTTAGTGCAGTGACATTCTGGACTATTGAAGCTTCAAGTCTACTCAACTTGGGAACTTTTAGTGCAGGGACATTCCGGACTAATGGAGCATCAAGTCTACTCAACCTGGGAACATCTGGTGCAGTGACATTCCGGACTGTGAAGCTTCAAGTCTTCTCAACTTGGGAACTTGTAGTATAGTGACATTCCGGACTATGAAGCTTCAAGTCTACTCAAATTGGGAACTTCTAGTGCAGTGACATTCTGGACTAATGAAGCTTCAAGTCTACTCAACTTGGGAACTTTTAGTGCAGTGACATTCCGGACTGTGAAGCTTCATGTCTTCTCAACTTGGGAAATTTTAGTGGAGTGACATTCTGGACTAATGAAGCTTCAAGTCTACTCAACTTGGGAACTACTAGTGCAGTGACATTCCGGACTGTGAAGCTTCAAGTCTTCTCAACTTGGGAACTTGTAGCATAGTGATATTCCGGACTATGAAGCTTCAAGTCTACTCAAATTGGGAAGTTCTAGTGCAGTGACATTCTGGACTAATGGAGCATTAAGTCTACTCAACTTGGGAACTTTCAGTGCAGTGACATTCCGGACTGTGAAGCTTCAAGTCTTCTCAACTTGGGAAATTTTAGTGCAGTTACATTCTGGACTAATGAAGCTTCAAGTCTACTCAACTTGGGAACTTTAGTGCAGTGACATTCCGGACTGTGAAGCTGCAAGTCTTCTCAACTTGGGAAATTTTAGTGCAGTGACGTTCTAGAATAATGAAGCTTCAAGTCTACTCAACTTGGGAACTTTTAGTGCAGTGACATTCTGGACTAATGGAGCATCAAGTCTACTCAACTTGGAAACTTCTAGTGCAGTGACATTACGGACTGTGAAAATTCAAGTCTTCTCAACTTGGGACCTTCTAGTGCAGAGACATTCTGGACTAATAGAGCATCAAGTCTACTCAATTTGGAAACTTCTAGTGCAGTGACATTCTGGACTAATGAAGCTTCAAGTCTACTCAACTTGGGAACTTCTAGTGCAGTGACATTCCGGACTGTGAAGTTTCAAGTCTTATCAACTTGGGAACTTGTAGTATAGTGACATTCCGGACTATGATGCTTCAAGTCTACACAAATTGGGAACTTCTAGTGCAGTGACATTCAGGACTAATGAAGTTTCAAGTCTATTCAACTTGGGAACTTCTAGTGCAGTGACATTCCGGACTGTGAAGCTTCAAGTCTTCTCAACTTTGGAACTTGTAGTATAGTGACATTCCGGACTATGAAGCTTTAAGTCTACTCAAATTGGAAACTTCTAGTGCAGTGACATTCTGGACTAATGAAGCTTCAAGTCTACTCAACTTGGGAACTTTTAGTGCAGTGACATTCCGGAGTATGGAGTTTCATGTCTTCTCAAATTGGGAACTACTAGTGCAGAGACATTCTGGACTAATGAAGCTTCAATTCTACTCAACTTGGCAACATTTAGTGCATTGACATTCTGGACTGTGAAGCTTCAAGTCTTCTCAACTTGGGAAATTTTAGTGCAGTGACATTCTGGACTAATGAAGCTTCAAGTCTACTCAACTTGGGAACTTCTAGTGCAGTGACATTCTGGACTAATGAAGCTTCAAGTCTACTCAACTTGGGAACTTCTAGTGCAGTGACATTCTGGACTAATGAAGCTTCAAGTCTACTCATCTTGGCAACATTTAGTGCGGTGACATTCTGGATTGTGAAGCTTCAAGTCTTCTCAACTTGGGAACTTTCAGTGCAGTGACATTCCGGACTGTGAAGCTTCAAGCCTTCTCAACTTGGGAAATTTTAGTGCAGTGACATTCTGGACTATTGAAGCTTCAAGTCTACTCAACTTGGGAACTTTTAGTGCAGGGACATTCCGGACTAATGGAGCATCAAGTCTACTCAACCTGGGAACATCTGGTGCAGAGACATTCCGGACTGTGAAGCTTCAAGTCTTCTCAACTTGGGAACTTGTAGTATAGTGACATTCCGGACTATGAAGCTTCAAGTCTACTCAAATTGGGAACTTCTAGTGCAGTGACATTCTGGACTAATGAAGCTTTAAGTCTACTCAACTTGGGAACTTTTAGTGCAGTGACATTCCGGACTGTGAATCTTCATGTCTTCTCAACTTGGGAAATTTTAGTGGAGTGACATTCTGGACTAATGAAGCTTCAAGTCTACTCAACTTGGGAACTACTAGTGCAGTGACATTCCGGACTGTGAAGCTTCAAGTCTTCTCAACTTGGGAACTTGTAGCATAGTGATATTCCGGACTATGAAGCTTCAAGTCTACTCAAATTGGGAAGTTCTAGTGCAGTGACATTCTGGACTAATGGAGCATTAAGTCTACTCAACTTGGGAACTTTCAGTGCAGTGACATTCCGGACTGTGAAGCTTCAAGTCTTCTCAACTTGGGAAATTTTAGTGCAGTTACATTCTGGACTAATGAAGCTTCAAGTCTACTCAACTTGGGAACTTTTAGTGCAGTGACATTCTGGACTAATGGAGCATCAAGTCTACTCAACTTGGGAACTTCTAGTGCAGAGACATTCTGGACTAATAGAGCATCAAGTCTACTCAATTTGGAAACTTCTAGTGCAGTGACATTCTGGACTAATGAAGCTTCAAGTCTACTCAACTTGGGAACTTCTAGTGCAGTGACATTCCGGACTGTGAAGTTTCAAGTCTTATCAACTTGGGAACTTGTAGTATAGTGACATTCCGGACTATGATGCTTCAAGTCTACACAAATTGGGAACTTCTAGTGCAGTGACATTCAGGACTAATGAAGTTTCAAGTCTATTCAACTTGGGAACTTCTAGTGCAGGGACATTCCGGACTGTGAAGCTTCAAGTCTTCTCAACTTTGGAACTTGTAGTATAGTGACATTCCGGACTATGAAGCTTCAAGTCTACTCAAATTGGAAACTTCTAGTGCAGTGACATTCTGGACTAATGAAGCTTCAAGTCTACTCAACTTGGGAACTTTTAGTGCAGTGACATTCCGGACTATGGAGCTTCATGTCTTCTCAAATTGGGAACTACTAGTGCAGAGACATTCTGGACTAATGAAGCTTCAAGTCTACTCAACTTGGGAACTCTTAGTGCAGTGACATTACAAACTAATAAGCATCTAGTCTACTTAACTTTGGAACTTCTAGTGCAGTGATATTCCAAACTAATGGAGCATCAAGTCTACTCATCGTGGAAACATTTAGTGCAGTGACATTCAGGACTAATGAAGGTTCAAGTTTTCTCAACTTGGGAACTTCTAGTGCAGTGACATTATAGACTAATGGAGCATCAAATCTACTCAACTTGGGAACTTCTAGTGTAGTGATATTCCAGACTATTAAGCTTCAAATCTACTCAACTTGAGAACTTTTAGTGCAGTGACATTCAGGACTAATGAAGCTTCAAATCTACTCAACTTGGGAACTTCAAGTGCAGTGACATTCCGGACTGTGAAGCTTCAAGACTTCTCAACTTGGGAAATTTATTGCAGTGAAGTTCTGGACTAATGAAGCTTCAATTCTACTCAACTTGGGAACTTCTAGTGCAGTGACATTACGGACTGTGAAAATTCAAGTCTTCTCAACTTGGGACCTTCTAGTGCAGAGACATTCTGGACTAATAGAGCATCAAGTCTACTCAATTTGGAAACTTCTAGTGCAGTGACATTCTGGACTAATGAAGCTTCAAGTCTACTCAACTTGGGAACTTTTAGTGCAGTGACATTCCGGACTGTGAAGCTGCAAGTCTTCTCAACTTGGGAAATTTTAGTGCAGTGACGTTCTAGAATAATGAAGCTTCAAGTCTACTCAACTTGGGAACTTTTAGTGCAGTGACATTCTGGACTAATGGAGCATCAAGTCTACTCAACTTGGGAACTTCTAGTGCAGTGACATTACGGACTGTGAAAATTCAAGTCTTCTCAACTTGGGACCTTCTAGTGCAGAGACATTCTGGACTAATAGAGCATCAAGTCTACTCAATTTGGAAACTTCTAGTGCAGTGACATTCTGGACTAATGAAGCTTCAAGTCTACTCAACTTGGGAACTTTTAGTGCAGTGACATTCCGGACTGTGAAGCTTCATGTCTTCTCAACTTGGGAAATTTTAGTGGAGTGACATTCTGGACTAATGAAGCTTCAAGTCTACTCAACTTGGGAACTACTAGTGCAGTGACATTCCGGACTGTGAAGCTTCAAGTCTTCTCAACTTGGGAACTTGTAGCATAGTGATATTCCGGACTATGAAGCTTCAAGTCTACTCAAATTGGGAAGTTCTAGTGCAGTGACATTCTGGACTAATGGAGCATTAAGTCTACTCAACTTGGGAACTTTCAGTGCAGTGACATTCCGGACTGTGAAGCTTCAAGTCTTCTCAACTTGGGAAATTTTAGAGCAGTTACATTCTGGACTAATGAAGCTTCAAGTCTACTCAACTTGGGAACTTTTAGTGCAGTGACATTCCGGACTGAGAAGCTGTAAGTCTTCTCAACTTGGGAAATTTTAGTGCAGTGACGTTCTAGAATAATGAAGCTTCAAGTCTACTCAACTTGGGAACTTTTAGTGCAGTGACATTCTGGACTAATGGAGCATCAAGTCTACTCAACTTGGGAACTTCTAGTGCAGTGACATTACGGACTGTGAAAATTCAAGTCTTCTCAACTTGGGACCTTCTAGTGCAGAGACATTCTGGACTAATAGAGCATCAAGTCTACTCAATTTGGGAACTTCTAGCGTAGTGACATTCCAGACTATGAAGCTTCAATTCTACTCAACTTGGGAACTTGTAGTATAGTGACATTCCGGACTATGAAGCTTCAAGTCTACTCAAATTGGGAACTACTAGTGCAGAGACATTCTGGACTAATGAAGCTTCAAGTCTACTCAACTTGGCAACATTTAGTGCATTGACATTCTGGACTGTGAAGCTTCAAGTCTTCTCAACTTGGGAAATTTTAGTGCAATGACATTCTGGACTAATGAAGCTTCAAGTCTACTCAACTTGAGAACTTTTAGTGCAGGGACATTCCGGACTGTGAAGCTTCAAGTCTTCTCAACTTGGGAACTTGTAGTATAGTGATATTCCGGACTATGAAGCTTCAAGTCTACTCAAATTGGGAACTTCTAGTGCAGTGACATTCTGGACTAATGAAGCTTCAAGTCTACTCAACTTAAGAACTTTTAGTGCAGTGACATTCCGGAATAATGGAGCATCATGTCTACTCAACCTGGGAACTTCAAGAGCAGTGACATTCCGGACTGTGAAGCTTCAAGTCTTCTCAACTTGGGAAATTTATTGCAGTGACATTCTGGACTAATGAAGCTTCAAGTCTACTCAACTTGGGAACTTCTAGTGCAGTGACATTCCGGACTGTGAAGTTTCAAGTCTTATCAACTTGGGAACTTGTAGTATAGTGACATTCCGGACTATGATGCTTCAAGTCTACACAAATTGGGAACTTCTAGTGCAGTGACATTCTGGACTAATGAAGCTTCAAGTCTACTCATCTTGGCAACATTTAGTGCGGTGACATTCTGGATTGTGAAGCTTCAAGTCTTCTCAACTTGGGAACTTTCAGTGCAGTGACATTCCGGACTGTGAAGCTTCAAGCCTTCTCAACTTGGGAAATTTTAGTGCAGTGACATTCTGGACTATTGAAGCTTCAAGTCTACTCAACTTGGGAACTTTTAGTGCAGGGACATTCGGGACTAATGGAGCATCAAGTCTACTCAACCTGGGAACATCTAGTGCAGTGATATTCCGGACTGTGAAGCTTCAAGTCTTCTCAACTTGGGAACTTGTAGTATAGTGACATTCCGGACTATGAAGCTTCAAGTCTACTCAAATTGGGAACTTCTAGTGCAGTGACATTCTGGACTAATGAAGCTTCAAGTCTACTCAACTTGGGAACTTTTAGTGCAGTGACATTCCGGACTGTGAAGCTTCATGTCTTCTCAACTTTGGAAATTTTAGTGGAGTGACATTCTGGACTAATGAAGCTTCAAGTCTACTCAACTTGGGAACTTCTAGTGCAGTGACATTCTGGACTAATGAAGCTTCAAGTCTACTCATCTTGGCAACATTTAGTGCGGTGACATTCTGGATTGTGAAGCTTCAAGTCTTCTCAACTTGGGAACTTTCAATGCAGTTACATTCCGGACTGTGAAGCTTCAAGCCTTCTCAACTTGGGAAATTTTAGTGCAGTGACATTCTGGACTATTGAAGCTTCAAGTCTACTCAACTTGGGAACTTTTAGTGCAGGGACATTCCGGACTAATGGAGCATCAAGTCTACTCAACCTGGGAACATCTGGTGCAGTGACATTCCGGACTGTGAAGCTTCAAGTCTTCTCAACTTGGGAACTTGTAGCATAGTGATATTCCGGACTATGAAGCTTCAAGTCTACTCAAATTGGGAAGTTCTAGTGCAGTGACATTCTGGACTAATGGAGCATTAAGTCTACTCAACTTGGGAACTTTCAGTGCAGTGACATTCCGGACTGTGAAGCTTCAAGTCTTCTCAACTTGGGAAATTTTAGTGCAGTTACATTCTGGACTAATGAAGCTTCAAGTCTACTCAGCTTGGGAACTTTTAGTGCAGTGACATTCCGGACTGTGAAGCTGCAAGTCTTCTCAACTTGGGAAATTTTAGTGCAGTTACGTTCTAGAATAATGAAGCTTCAAGTCTACTCAACTTGGGAAATTTTAGTGCAGTGACGTTCTAGAATAATGAAGCTTCAAGTCTACTCAACTTGGGAACTTCTAGTGCAGTGACATTACGGACTGTGAAAATTCAAGTCTTCTCAACTTGGGACTTTCAAGTGCAGAGACATTCTGGACTAATAGAGCATCAAGTCTACTCAACTTGGGAACTTCTAGTGCAGTGACATTCCGGACTGTGAAGTTTCAAGTCTTATCAACTTGGGAACTTTTAGTATAGTGACATTCCGGACTATGATGCTTCAAGTCTACACAAATTGGGAACTTCTAGTGCAGTGACATTCAGGACTAATGAAGTTTCAAGTCTATTCAACTTGGGAACTTCTAGTGCAGTGACATTCCGGACTGTGAAGCTTCAAGTCTTATCAACTTGGGAACTTGTAGTATAGTGACATTCCGGACTATGATGCTTCAAGTCTACACAAATTGGGAACTTCTAGTGCAGTGACATTCTGGACTAATGAAGCTTCAAGTCTACTCATCTTGGCAACATTTAGTGCGGTGACATTCTGGATTGTGAAGCTTCAAGTCTTCTCAACTTGGGAACTTTCAGTGCAGTGACATTCCGGACTGTGAAGCTTCAAGCCTTCTCAACTTGGGAAATTTTAGTGCAGTGACATTCTGGACTATTGAAGCTTCAAGTCTACTCAACTTGGGAACTTTTAGTGCAGGGACATTCCGGACTAATGGAGCATCAAGTCTACTCAACCTGGGAACATCTAGTGCAGTGACATTCCGGACTGTGAAGCTTCAAGTCTTCTCAACTTGGGAACTTGTAGTATAGTGACATTCCGGACTATGAAGCTTCAAGTCTACTCAAATTGGGAACTTCTAGTGCAGTGACATTCTGGACTAATGAAGCTTCAAGTCTACTCAACTTGGGAACTTTTAGTGCAGTGACATTCCGGACTGTGAAGCTTCATGTCTTCTCAACTTTGGAAATTTTAGTGGAGTGACATTCTGGACTAATGAAGCTTCAAGTCTACTCAACTTGGGAACTTCTAGTGCAGTGACATTCTGGACTAATGAAGCTTCAAGTCTACTCATCTTGGCAACATTTAGTGCGGTGACATTCTGGATTGTGAAGCTTCAAGTCTTCTCAACTTGGGAACTTTCAATGCAGTGACATTCCGGACTGTGAAGCTTCAAGCCTTCTCAACTTGGGAAATTTTAGTGCAGTGACATTCTGGACTATTGAAGCTTCAAGTCTACTCAACTTGGGAACTTTTAGTGCAGGGACATTCCGGACTAATGGAGCATCAAGTCTACTCAACCTGGGAACATCTGGTGCAGTGACATTCCGGACTGTGAAGCTTCAAGTCTTCTCAACTTGGGAACTTGTAGCATAGTGATATTCCGGACTATGAAGCTTCAAGTCTACTCAAATTGGGAAGTTCTAGTGCAGTGACATTCTGGACTAATGGAGCATTAAGTCTACTCAACTTGGGAACTTTCAGTGCAGTGACATTCCGGACTGTGAAGCTTCAAGTCTTCTCAACTTGGGAAATTTTAGTGCAGTTACATTCTGGACTAATGAAGCTTCAAGTCTACTCAGCTTGGGAACTTTTAGTGCAGTGACATTCCGGACTGTGAAGCTGCAAGTCTTCTCAACTTGGGAAATTTTAGTGCAGTTACGTTCTAGAATAATGAAGCTTCAAGTCTACTCAACTTGGGAAATTTTAGTGCAGTGACGTTCTAGAATAATGAAGCTTCAAGTCTACTCAACTTGGGAACTTCTAGTGCAGTGACATTACGGACTGTGAAAATTCAAGTCTTCTCAACTTGGGACTTTCAAGTGCAGAGACATTCTGGACTAATAGAGCATCAAGTCTACTCAACTTGGGAACTTCTAGTGCAGTGACATTCCGGACTGTGAAGTTTCAAGTCTTATCAACTTGGGAACTTGTAGTATAGTGACATTCCGGACTATGATGCTTCAAGTCTACACAAATTGGAACTTCTAGTGCAGTGACATTCAGGACTAATGAAGTTTCAAGTTTATTCAACTTGGGAACTTCTAGTGCAGTGACATTCCGGACTGTGAAGCTTCATGTCTTCTCAACTTTGGAAATTTTAGTGGAGTGACATTCTGGACTAATGAAGCTTCAAGTCTACTCAACTTGGGAACTTCTAGTGCAGTGACATTCTGGACTAATGAAGCTTCAAGTCTACTCATCTTGGCAACATTTAGTGCGGTGACATTCTGGATTGTGAAGCTTCAAGTCTTCTCAACTTGGGAACTTTCAATGCAGTGACATTCCGGACTGTGAAGCTTCAAGCCTTCTCAACTTGGGAAATTTTAGTGCAGTGACATTCTGGACTATTGAAGCTTCAAGTCTACTCAACTTGGGAACTTTTAGTGCAGGGACATTCCGGACTAATGGAGCATCAAGTCTACTCAACCTGGGAACATCTGGTGCAGTGACATTCCGGACTGTGAAGCTTCAAGTCTTCTCAACTTGGGAACTTGTAGCATAGTGATATTCCGGACTATGAAGCTTCAAGTCTACTCAAATTGGGAAGTTCTAGTGCAGTGACATTCTGGACTAATGGAGCATTAAGTCTACTCAACTTGGGAACTTTCAGTGCAGTGACATTCCGGACTGTGAAGCTTCAAGTCTTCTCAACTTGGGAAATTTTAGTGCAGTTACATTCTGGACTAATGAAGCTTCAAGTCTACTCAGCTTGGGAACTTTTAGTGCAGTGACATTCCGGACTGTGAAGCTGCAAGTCTTCTCAACTTGGGAAATTTTAGTGCAGTTACGTTCTAGAATAATGAAGCTTCAAGTCTACTCAACTTGGGAAATTTTAGTGCAGTGACGTTCTAGAATAATGAAGCTTCAAGTCTACTCAACTTGGGAACTTCTAGTGCAGTGACATTACGGACTGTGAAAATTCAAGTCTTCTCAACTTGGGACTTTCAAGTGCAGAGACATTCTGGACTAATAGAGCATCAAGTCTACTCAACTTGGGAACTTCTAGTGCAGTGACATTCCGGACTGTGAAGTTTCAAGTCTTATCAACTTGGGAACTTGTAGTATAGTGACATTCCGGACTATGATGCTTCAAGTCTACACAAATTGGGAACTTCTAGTGCAGTGACATTCAGGACTAATGAAGTTTCAAGTCTATTCAACTTGGGAACTTCTAGTGCAGTGACATTCCGGACTGTGAAGCTTCAAGTCTTATCAACTTTGGAACTTGTAGTATAGTGACATTCCGGACTATGAAGCTTCAAGTCTACTCAAATTGGAAACTTCTAGTGCAGTGACATTCTGGACTAATGAAGCTTCAAGTCTACTCAACTTGGGAACTTTTAGTGCAGTGACATTCCGGACTATGGAGCTTCATGTCTTCTCAAATTGGGAACTACTAGTGCAGAGACATTCTGGACTAATGAAGCTTCAAGTCTACTCAACTTGGCAACATTTAGTGCATTGACATTCTGGACTGTGAAGCTTCAAGTCTTCTCAACTTGGGAAATTTTAGTGCAGTGACATTCTGGACTAATGAAGCTTCAAGTCTACTCAACTTGGGAACTTCTAGTGCAGTGACATTCTGGACTAATGAAGCTTCAAGTCTACTCATCTTGGCAACATTTAGTGCGGTGACATTCTGGATTGTGAAGCTTCAAGTCTTCTCAACTTGGGAACTTTCAGTGCAGTGACATTCCGGACTGTGAAGCTTCAAGCCTTCTCAACTTGGGAAATTTTAGTGCAGTGACATTCTGGACTATTGAAGCTTCAAGTCTACTCAACTTGGGAACATTTAGTGCAGGGACATTGCGGACTAATGGAGCATCAAGTCTACTCAACCTGGGAACATCTGGTGCAGTGACATTCCGGACTGTGAAGCTTCAAGTCTTCTCAACTTGGGAACTTGTAGTATAGTGACATTCCGAACTATGAAGCTTCAAGTCTACTCAAATTGGGAACTTCTAGTGCAGTGACATTCTGGACTAATGAAGCTTCAAGTCTACTCAACTTGGGAACATTTAGTGCAGTGACATTCCGGACTGTGAAGCTTCATGTCTTCTCAACTTGGGAAATTTTAGTGGAGTGACATTCTGGACTAATGAAGCTTCAAGTCTACTCAACTTGGGAACTACTAGTGCAGTGACATTCCGGACTGTGAAGCTTCAAGTCTTCTCAACTTGGGAACTTGTAGCATAGTGATATTCCGGACTATGAAGCTTCAAGTCTACTCAAATTGGGAACTTTTAGTGCAGTGACATTCTGGACTAATGGAGCATCAAGTCTACTCAACTTGGGAACTTCTAGTGCAGTGACATTACGGACTGTGAAAATTCAAGTCTTCTCAACTTGGGACCTTCTAGTGCAGAGACATTCTGGACTAATAGAGCATCAAGTCTACTCAATTTGGAAACTTCTAGTGCAGTGATATTCTGGACTAATGAAGCTTCAAGTCTACTCAACTTGGGAACTTCTAGTGCAGTGACATTCCGGACTGTGAAGTTTCAAGTCTTATCAACTTGGGAACTTGTAGTATAGTGACATTCCAGACTATGATGCTTCAAGTCTACACAAATTGGGAACTTCTAGTGCAGTGACATTCAGGATTAATGAAGTTTCAAGTCTATTCAACTTGGGAACTTCTAGTGCAGTGACATTCCGGACTGTGAAGCTTCAAGTCTTCTCAACTTTGGAACTTGTAGTATAGTGACATTCCGGACTATGAAGCTACAAGTCTACTCAAATTGGAAACTTCTAGTGCAGTGACATTCTGGACTAATGAAGCTTCAAGTCTACTCAACTTGGGAACTTTTAGTGCAGTGACATTCCGGACTATGGAGCTTCATGTCTTCTCAAATTGGGAACTACTAGTGCAGAGACATTCTGGACTAATGAAGCTTCAAGTCTACTCAACTTGGCAACATTTAGTGCATTGACATTCTGGACTGTGAAGCTTCAAGTCTTCTCAACTTGGGAAATTTTAGTGCAGTGACATTCTGGACTAATGAAGCTTCAAGTCTACTCAACTTGAGAACTTTTAGTGCAGGGACATTCCGGACTGTGAAGCTTCAAGTCTACTCAAATTGGGAACTACTAGTGCAGAGACATTCTGGACTAATGAAGCTTCAGGTCTACTCAACTTGGCAACATTTAGTGCATTGACATTCTGGACTGTAAAGCTTCAAGTCTTCTCAACTTGGGAAATTTTAGTGCAGTGACATTCCGGACTATGAAGCTTCAAGTCTACTCAAATTGGGAACTTCTAGTGCAGTGACATTCTGGACTAATGAAGCTTCAAGTCTACTCAACTTAAGAACTTTTAGTGCAGTGACATTCCGGACTAATGGAGCATCATGTCTACTCAACCTGGGAACTTCAAGAGCAGTGACATTCCGGACTGTGAAGCTTCAAGTCTTCTCAACTTGGGAAATTTATTGCAGTGACATTCTGGACTAATGAAGCTTCAAGTCTACTCAACTTGGGAACTCTTAGTGCAGTGACATTCCGGACTAATGGAGCATCAATTCTACTCAACTTGGAAACTTCAAGTGCAGTGACATTCCGGACTGTAAATCTTCAAGTCTTCTCAATTTGGGAACTTGTAGTATAGTGATATTCCGGACTATGAAGCTTCAAGTCTACTCAAATTGAGAAGTTCTAGTGCAGTGACTTTCTGGACTAATGGAGCATCAAGTCTACTCAACTTGGGAACTTCTAGTGCAGTGACATTCCGGACTGTGAAGTTTCAAGTCTTATCAACTTGGGAACTTGTAGTATAGTGACATTCCGGACTATGATGCTTCAAGTCTACACAAATTGGGAACTTCTAGTGCAGTGACATTCTGGACTAATGAAGCTTCAAGTCTACTCATCTTGGCAACATTTAGTGCGGTGGCATTCTGGATTGTGAAGCTTCAAGTCTTCTCAACTTGGGAACTCTCAGTGCAGTGACATTCCGGACTGTGAAGCTTCAAGCCTTCTCAACTTGGGAAATTTTAGTGCAGTGACATTCTGGACTATTGAAGCTTCAAGTCTACTCAACTTGGGAACTTTTAGTGCAGGGACATTCCGGACTAATGGAGCATCAAGTCTACTCAACCTGGGAACATCTAGTGCAGTGACATTCCGGACTGTGAAGCTTCAAGTCTTCTCAACTTGGGAACTTGTAGTATAGTGATATTCCGGACTATGAAGCTTTAAGTCTACTCAAATTGAGATGTTCTAGTGCAGTGACATTCTGGACTAATGGAGCATCAAGTCTATTCAACTTGGGAACTTCTAGTGCAGTGACATTCCGGACTGTGTAGCTTCAAATCTTCTCAACTTGGGAACTTTTATTGCAGTGACATTCTGGACTAATGAAGCTTCAAGTCTACTCAACTTGGGAACTTTTAGTGCAGTGACATTACAAACTAATAAGCATCTAGTCTACTTAACTTTGGAACTTCTAGTGCAGTGATATTCCAAACTAATGGAGCATCAAGTCTACTCATCGTGGAAACATTTAGTGCAGTGACATTCAGGACTAATGAAGGTTCAAGTTTTCTCAACTTGGGAACTTCTAGTGCAGTGACATTATAGACTAATGGAGCATCAAATCTACTCAACTTGGGAACTTCTAGTGTAGTGATATTCCAGACTATTAAGCTTCAAATCTACTCAACTTGAGAACTTTTAGTGCAGTGACATTCAGGACTAATGAAGCTTCAAATCTACTCAACTTGGGAACTTCAAGTGCAGTGACATTCCGGACTGTGAAGCTTCAAGACTTCTCAACTTGGGAAATTTATTGCAGTGAAGTTCTGGACTAATGAAGCTTCAATTCTACTCAACTTGGGAACTCTTAGTGCAGTGACATTCCGGACTAATGGAGCAACAAGTCTACTCAACTTGGAAACTTCTAGTGCAGTGACATTCCGGACTGTAAAGCTTCAAGTCTTCTCAACTTGGGAACTTGTAGTATAGTGATATTCCGGACTATGAAGCTTCACGTCTACTCAAATTGAGAAGTTCTAGTTCAGTGACATTCTGGACTAATGGAGCATCAAGTCTACTCAACTTGGGAATTTCTAGTGCAGTGACATTCCGGACTGTGAAGTTTCACGTTTTCTCAACTTGGGAACTTGTAGTATAGTGACATTCCGGACTATGAAGCTTCAAGTCTACTCAAATTGGAAACTTCTAGTGCAGTGACATTCTGGACTAATGAAGCTTCAAGTCTACTCAACTTGGGAACTTTTAGTGCAGTGACATTCCGGACTGTGAAGCTTCATGTCTTCTCAACTTGGGAAATTTTAGTGGAGTGACATTCTGGACTAATGAAGCTTCAAGTCTACTCAACTTGGGAACTACTAGTGCAGTGACATTCCGGACTGTGAAGCTTCAAGTCTTCTCAACTTGGGAACTTGTAGCATAGTGATATTCCGGACTATGAAGCTTCAAGTCTACTCAAATTGGGAAGTTCTAGTGCAGTGACATTCTGGACTAATGGAGCATTAAGTCTACTCAACTTGGGAACTTTCAGTGCAGTGACATTCCGGACTGTGAAGCTTCAAGTCTTCTCAACTTGGGAAATTTTAGAGCAGTTACATTCTGGACTAATGAAGCTTCAAGTCTACTCAACTTGGGAACTTTTAGTGCAGTGACTTTCCGGACTGAGAAGCTGCAAGTCTTCTCAACTTGGGAAATTTTAGTGCAGTGACGTTCTAGAATAATGAAGCTTCAAGTCTACTCAACTTGGGAACTTTTAGTGCAGTGACATTCTGGACTAATGGAGCATCAAGTCTACTCAACTTGGGAACTTCTAGTGCAGTGACATTACGGACTGTGAAAATTCAAGTCTTCTCAACTTGGGACCTTCTAGTGCAGAGACATTCTGGACTAATAGAGCATCAAGTCTACTCAATTTGGGAACTTCTAGCGTAGTGACATTCCAGACTATGAAGCTTCAATTCTACTCAACTTGGGAACTTGTAGTATAGTGACATTCCGGACTATGAAGCTTCAAGTCTACTCAAATTGGGAACTACTAGTGCAGAGACATTCTGGACTAATGAAGCTTCAAGTCTACTCAACTTGGCAACATTTAGTGCATTGACATTCTGGACTGTGAAGCTTCAAGTCTTCTCAACTTGGGAAATTTTAGTGCAGTGACATTCTGGACTAATGAAGCTTCAAGTCTACTCAACTTGGGAACATTTAGTGCAGGGACATTGCGGACTAATGGAGCATCAAGTCTACTCAACCTGGGAACATCTGGTGCAGTGACATTCCGGACTGTGAAGCTTCAAGTCTTCTCAACTTGGGAACTTGTAGTATAGTGACATTCCGAACTATGAAGCTTCAAGTCTACTCAAATTGGGAACTTCTAGTGCAGTGACATTCTGGACTAATGAAGCTTCAAGTCTACTCAACTTGGGAACATTTAGTGCAGTGACATTCCGGACTGTGAAGCTTCATGTCTTCTCAACTTGGGAAATTTTAGTGGAGTGACATTCTGGACTAATGAAGCTTCAAGTCTACTCAACTTGGGAACTACTAGTGCAGTGACATTCCGGACTGTGAAGCTTCAAGTCTTCTCAACTTGGGAACTTGTAGCATAGTGATATTCCGGACTATGAAGCTTCAAGTCTACTCAAATTGGGAACTTTTAGTGCAGTGACATTCTGGACTAATGGAGCATCAAGTCTACTCAACTTGGGAACTTCTAGTGCAGTGACATTACGGACTGTGAAAATTCAAGTCTTCTCAACTTGGGACCTTCTAGTGCAGAGACATTCTGGACTAATAGAGCATCAAGTCTACTCAATTTGGAAACTTCTAGTGCAGTGATATTCTGGACTAATGAAGCTTCAAGTCTACTCAACTTGGGAACTTCTAGTGCAGTGACATTCAGGATTAATGAAGTTTCAAGTCTATTCAACTTGGGAACTTCTAGTGCAGTGACATTCCGGACTGTGAAGTTTCAAGTCTTATCAACTTGGGAACTTGTAGTATAGTGACATTCCAGACTATGATGCTTCAAGTCTACACAAATTGGGAACTTCTAGTGCAGTGACATTCAGGATTAATGAAGTTTCAAGTCTATTCAACTTGGGAACTTCTAGTGCAGTGACATTCCGGACTGTGAAGCTTCAAGTCTTCTCAACTTTGGAACTTGTAGTATAGTGACATTCCGGACTATGAAGCTACAAGTCTACTCAAATTGGAAACTTCTAGTGCAGTGACATTCTGGACTAATGAAGCTTCAAGTCTACTCAACTTGGGAACTTTTAGTGCAGTGACATTCCGGACTATGGAGCTTCATGTCTTCTCAAATTGGGAACTACTAGTGCAGAGACATTCTGGACTAATGAAGCTTCAAGTCTACTCAACTTGGCAACATTTAGTGCATTGACATTCTGGACTGTGAAGCTTCAAGTCTTCTCAACTTGGGAAATTTTAGTGCAGTGACATTCTGGACTAATGAAGCTTCAAGTCTACTCAACTTGAGAACTTTTAGTGCAGGGACATTCCGGACTGTGAAGCTTCAAGTCTACTCAAATTGGGAACTACTAGTGCAGAGACATTCTGGACTAATGAAGCTTCAGGTCTACTCAACTTGGCAACATTTAGTGCATTGACATTCTGGTCTGTAAAGCTTCAAGTCTTCTCAACTTGGGAAATTTTAGTGCAGTGACATTCCGGACTATGAAGCTTCAAGTCTACTCAAATTGGGAACTTCTAGTGCAGTGACATTCTGGACTAATGAAGCTTCAAGTCTACTCAACTTAAGAACTTTTAGTGCAGTGACATTCCGGACTAATGGAGCATCATGTCTACTCAACCTGGGAACTTCAAGAGCAGTGACATTCCGGACTGTGAAGCTTCAAGTCTTCTCAACTTGGGAAATTTATTGCAGTGACATTCTGGACTAATGAAGCTTCAAGTCTACTCAACTTGGGAACTCTTAGTGCAGTGACATTCCGGACTAATGGAGCATCAATTCTACTCAACTTGGAAACTTCAAGTGCAGTGACATTCCGGACTGTAAATCTTCAAGTCTTCTCAATTTGGGAACTTGTAGTATAGTGATATTCCGGACTATGAAGCTTCAAGTCTACTCAAATTGAGAAGTTCTAGTGCAGTGACTTTCTGGACTAATGGAGCATCAAGTCTACTCAACTTGGGAACTTCTAGTGCAGTGACATTCCGGACTGTGAAGTTTCAAGTCTTATCAACTTGGGAACTTGTAGTATAGTGACATTCCGGACTATGATGCTTCAAGTCTACACAAATTGGGAACTTCTAGTGCAGTGACATTCTGGACTAATGAAGCTTCAAGTCTACTCATCTTGGCAACATTTAGTGCGGTGGCATTCTGGATTGTGAAGCTTCAAGTCTTCTCAACTTGGGAACTCTCAGTGCAGTGACATTCCGGACTGTGAAGCTTCAAGCCTTCTCAACTTGGGAAATTTTAGTGCAGTGACATTCTGGACTATTGAAACTTCAAGTCTACTCAACTTGGGAACTTTTAGTGCAGGGACATTCCGGACTAATGGAGCATCAAGTCTACTCAACCTGGGAACATCTAGTGCAGTGACATTCCGGACTGTGAAGCTTCAAGTCTTCTCAACTTGGGAACTTGTAGTATAGTGATATTCCGGACTATGAAGCTTTAAGTCTACTCAAATTGAGATGTTCTAGTGCAGTGACATTCTGGACTAATGGAGCATCAAGTCTATTCAACTTGGGAACTTCTAGTGCAGTGACATTCCGGACTGTGTAGCTTCAAATCTTCTCAACTTGGGAACTTTTATTGCAGTGACATTCTGGACTAATGAAGCTTCAAGTCTACTCAACTTGGGAACTTTTAGTGCAGTGACATTACAAACTAATAAGCATCTAGTCTACTTAACTTTGGAACTTCTAGTGCAGTGATATTCCAAACTAATGGAGCATCAAGTCTACTCATCGTGGAAACATTTAGTGCAGTGACATTCAGGACTAATGAAGGTTCAAGTTTTCTCAACTTGGGAACTTCTAGTGCAGTGACATTATAGACTAATGGAGCATCAAATCTACTCAACTTGGGAACTTCTAGTGTAGTGATATTCCAGACTATTAAGCTTCAAATCTACTCAACTTGAGAACTTTTAGTGCAGTGACATTCAGGACTAATGAAGCTTCAAATCTACTCAACTTGGGAACTTCAAGTGCAGTGACATTCCGGACTGTGAAGCTTCAAGACTTCTCAACTTGGGAAATTTATTGCAGTGAAGTTCTGGACTAATGAAGCTTCAATTCTACTCAACTTGGGAACTCTTAGTGCAGTGACATTCCGGACTAATGGAGCAACAAGTCTACTCAACTTGGAAACTTCTAGTGCAGTGACATTCCGGACTGTAAAGCTTCAAGTCTTCTCAACTTGGGAAATTTTAGAGCAGTTACATTCTGGACTAATGAAGCTTCAAGTCTACTCAACTTGGGAACTTTTAGTGCAGTGACTTTCCGGACTGAGAAGCTGCAAGTCTTCTCAACTTGGGAAATTTTAGTGCAGTGACGTTCTAGAATAATGAAGCTTCAAGTCTACTCAACTTGGGAACTTTTAGTGCAGTGACATTCTGGACTAATGGAGCATCAAGTCTACTCAACTTGGGAACTTCTAGTGCAGTGACATTACGGACTGTGAAAATTCAAGTCTTCTCAACTTGGGACCTTCTAGTGCAGAGACATTCTGGACTAATAGAGCATCAAGTCTACTCAATTTGGGAACTTCTAGCGTAGTGACATTCCAGACTATGAAGCTTCAATACTACTCAACTTGGGAACTTGTAGTATAGTGACATTCCGGACTATGAAGCTTCAAGTCTACTCAAATTGGGAACTACTAGTGCAGAGACATTCTGGACTAATGAAGCTTCAAGTCTACTCAACTTGGCAACATTTAGTGCATTGACATTCTGGACTGTGAAGCTTCAAGTCTTCTCAACTTGGGAAATTTTAGTGCAGTGACATTCTGGACTAATGAAGCTTCAAGTCTACTCAACTTGAGAACTTTTAGTGCAGGGACATTCCGGACTGTGAAGCTTCAAGTCTTCTCAACTTGGGAACTTGTAGTATAGTGATATTCCGGACTATGAAGCTTCAAGTCTACTCAAATTGGAAACTTCTAGTGCAGTGACATTCAGGACTAATGAAGCTTTAAGTCTACTCAACTTAAGAACTTTTAGTGCAGTGACATTCCGGACTAATGGAGCATCATGTCTACTCAACCTGGGAACTTCAAGAGCAGTGACATTCCGGACTGTGAAGCTTCAAGTCTTCTCAACTTGGGAAATTTATTGCAGTGACATTCTGGACTAATGAAGCTTCAAGTCTACTCAACTTGGGAACTCTTAGTGCAGTGACATTCCGGACTAATGGAGCATCAATTCTACTCAACTAGGAAACTTCTAGTGCAGTGACATTCCGGACTGTAAATCTTCAAGTCTTCTCAATTTGGGAACTTGTAGTATAGTGATATTCCGGACTATGAAGCTTCAAGTCTACTCAAATTGAGAAGTTCTAGTGCAGTGACTTTCTGGACTAATGGAGCATTAAGTCTACTCAACTTGGGAACTTCTAGTGCAGTGACATTCCGGACTGTGAAGTTTCAAGTCTTATCAACTTGGGAACTTGTAGTATAGTGACATTCCGGACTATGATGCTTCAAGTCTACACAAATTGGGAACTTCTAGTGCAGTGACATTCTGGACTAATGAAGCTTCAAGTCTACTCATCTTGGCAACATTTAGTGCGGTGACATTCTGGACTAATAAGCATCTAGTCTACTTATCATTGGAACTTCTAGTGCAGTGATATTCCAGACTAATGGTACATCAAGTCTACTCAACGTGGGATCTTCTAGTGCAGTGACATTATAGACTAATGGAGCATCAAATCTACTCAACTTGGGAACTTCTAGTGTAGTGATATTCCAGACTATTAAGCTTCAAATCTACTCAACTTGAGAACTTTTAGTGCAGTGACATTCAGGACTAATGAAGCTTCAAATCTACTCAACTTGGGAACTTCAAGTGCAGTGACATTCCGGACTGTGAAGCTTCAAGACTTCTCAACTTGGGAAATTTATTGCAGTGAAGTTCTGGACTAATGAAGCTTCAATTCTACTCAACTTGGGAACTCTTAGTGCAGTGACATTCCGGACTAATGGAGCAACAAGTCTACTCAACTTGGAAACTTCTAGTGCAGTGACATTCCGGACTGTAAAGCTTCAAGTCTTCTCAACTTGGGAACTTGTAGTATAGTGATATTCCGGACTATGAAGCTTCAAGTCTACTCAAATTGGAAACTTCTAGTGCAGTGACATTCTGGACTAATGAAGCTTCAAGTCTACTCAACTTGGGAACTTTTAGTGCAGTGACATTCCGGACTGTGAAGCTTCATGTCTTCTCAACTTGGGAAATTTTAGTGGAGTGACATTCTGGACTAATGAAGCTTCAAGTCTACTCAACTTGGGAACTACTAGTGCAGTGACATTCCGGACTGTGAAGCTTCAAGTCTTCTCAACTTGGGAACTTGTAGCATAGTGATATTCCGGACTATGAAGCTTCAAGTCTACTCAAATTGGGAAGTTCTAGTGCAGTGACATTCTGGACTAATGGAGCATTAAGTCTACTCAACTTGGGAACTTTCAGTGCAGTGACATTCCGGACTGTGAAGCTTCAAGTCTTCTCAACTTGGGAAATTTTAGAGCAGTTACATTCTGGACTAATGAAGCTTCAAGTCTACTCAAATTGGAAACTTCTAGTGCAGTGACATTCTGGACTAATGAAGCTTCAAGTCTACTCAACTTGGGAACTTTTAGTGCAGTGACATTCCGGACTGTGAAGCTTCATGTCTTCTCAACTTGGGAAATTTTAGTGGAGTGACATTCTGGACTAATGAAGCTTCAAGTCTACTCAACTTGGGAACTACTAGTGCAGTGACATTCCGGACTGTGAAGCTTCAAGTCTTCTCAACTTGGGAACTTGTAGCATAGTGATATTCCGGACTATGAAGCTTCAAGTCTACTCAAATTGGGAAGTTCTAGTGCAGTGACATTCTGGACTAATGGAGCATTAAGTCTACTCAACTTGGGAACTTTCAGTGCAGTGACATTCCGGACTGTGAAGCTTCAAGTCTTCTCAACTTGGGAAATTTTAGAGCAGTTACATTCTGGACTAATGAAGCTTCAAGTCTACTCAACTTGGGAACTTTTAGTGCAGTGACATTCCGGACTGAGAAGCTGCAAGTCTTCTCAACTTGGGAAATTTTAGTGCAGTGACGTTCTAGAATAATGAAGCTTCAAGTCTACTCAACTTGGGAACTTTTAGTGCAGTGACATTCTGGACTAATGGAGCATCAAGTCTACTCAACTTGGGAACTTCTAGTGCAGTGACATTCCGGACTGTGAAGTTTCAAGTCTTATCAACTTGGGAACTTGTAGTATAGTGACATTCCGGACTATGATGCTTCAAGTCTACACAAATTGGGAACTTCTAGTGCAGTGACATTCTGGACTAATGAAGCTTCAAGTCTACTCATCTTGGCAACATTTAGTGCGGTGACATTCTGGACTAATAAGCATCTAGTCTACTTATCATTGGAACTTCTAGTGCAGTGATATTCCAGACTAATGGTACATCAAGTCTACTCAACGTGGAACCTTCTAGTACAGTGACATTCCGGACTGTGAAGCTTCAAGTCTTCTCAACTTGGGAAATTTATTGCAGTGACATTCTGGACTAATGAAGCTTCAAGTCTACTCAACTTGGGAACTCTTAGTGCAGTGACATTCCGGACTAATGGAGCATCAATTCTACTCAACTAGGAAACTTCTAGTGCAGTGACATTCCGGACTGTAAATCTTCAAGTCTTCTCAATTTGGGAACTTGTAGTATAGTGATATTCCGGACTATGAAGCTTCAAGTCTACTCAAATTGAGAAGTTCTAGTGCAGTGACTTTCTGGACTAATGGAGCATCAAGTCTACTCAACTTGGGAACTTCTAGTGCAGTGACATTCCGGACTGTGAAGTTTCAAGTCTTATCAACTTGGGAAATTGTAGTATAGTGACATTCCGGACTATGATGCTTCAAGTCTACACAAATTGGGAACTTCTAGTGCAGTGACATTCTGGACTAATGAAGCTTCAAGTCTACTCATCTTGGCAACATTTAGTGCGGTGACATTCTGGACTAATAAGCATCTAGTCTACTTATCATTGGAACTTCTAGTGCAGTGATATTCCAGACTAATGGTACATCAAGTCTACTCAACGTGGAACCTTCTAGTACAGTGACATTCCGGACTGTGAAGCTTCAAGTCTTCTCAACTTGAGAAATTTTAGTGCAGTGACAGTCTGGACTAATGAAGCTTCAAGTCTACTCAACTTGGGAACTTTTAGTGCAGTGACATTCCGGACTAATGGAGCATCAAGTCTACTCAACTTGGGAACTTCTAGTGCAGTGACATTCCGGACTGCGAAGCTTCAAGTCTTCTCAACTTGGGAACTTGTAGTATAGTGCTATTCCGGACTATGATGCTTCAAGTCTACTCAAATTAAAAAGTTGTAGTTCAGTGATATTCTGGACTAATGGAGCATCAAGTCTACTCAACTTGGGAACTTCTAGTGCAGTGTCATTCCGGACTGTGAAGTTTCAAGTCTTCTCAACTTGGGAATTTGTAGTATAGTGACATTCTGGACTATGAAGCTTCAAGTCTACTCAAATTGGAAACTTCTAGTGCAGTGACATTCTGGACTAATTAAGCTTCAAGTCTACTCAACTTGGGAACTTTTAGTGCAGTGACATTCCGGACTGTGAAGCTTCAAGTCTTCCCAACTTGGGAAATTTTAGTGCAGTGACATTCAGGACTAATGAAGTTTCAAGTCTATTCAACTTGGGAACTTCTAGTGCAGTGACATTCCGGACTGTGAAGCTTCAAGTCTTCTCAACTTTGGAACTTGTAGTATAGTGACATTCCGGACTATGAAGCTTCAAGTCTACTCCATTTTTATGAACTTATAGTGTAGTGATATTCCAGACTATTAAGCTTCAAATCTACTCAACCTGAGAACTTTTAGTGCAGTGACATTATGGACTAATCGAGCTTCAAATCTACTCAACTTGGGAACTTCTAGTGCAGTGACATTCCGGACTGTGAAGCTTCAAGTCTTCTCAACTTGGGAACTTTTATTTCAGTGACATTCTGGACTAATGAAGCTTCAAGCCTACTCAACTTGGGAACTTTTAGTGCAGTGACAATCCGGACTAATAAGCATCTAGTCTACCTAACTTTGGAACTTCTAGTGCAGTGATATTCCAGACTAATGGAACATCAAGTCTACTCAACGTGGAACCTTTTAGTGCAGTGACATTCAGGACTAATCAAGCTTCAAGTTTTCTCAACTTGGGAGCTTCTAGTGCAGTGACATTATAGACTAATGGAGCATCAAATCTACTCAACTTGGGAACTTTGAGTGCATTGATATTCAGGACTATTGGAGCATCAAGTCTACTCAACTTGGGAACTTCTAGTGTAGTGATATTCCAGACTATGAAGCTTCAAATCTACTCACCTTGAGAACTTTTAGTGCAGTGACATTCAGGACTAATGAAGCTTCAAGTCTTTTCAACTTGGGAACTTTTAGTGCAGTGACATTATGGTCTAATGGAGCTTCAAATCTACTCAATTTGGGAACTTCTAGTGCAGTGACATTCCGGACTGTGAAGCTTCAAGTCTGCTTAACTTGGGAAATTTTAGTGCAGTGACATTCCGGACTGTGTAGCTTCAAATCTTCTCAACTTGGGAACTTTTAATCCAGTGACATTCTGGACTAATGAAGCTTCAAGTATACTCAACTTGGGAACTTTTGGTGCAATGACATTCCGGACTAATAAGCATCTAGTCTACTTAACTTTGGAACTTCTAGTGCAGTGATATTCCAGACTAATGGAACATCAAGTCTACTCAACGTGGAACCTTTTAGTGCAGTGACATTCAGGACTAATGAAGCTTCAAGTTTTCTGAACTTGGGAACTTCTAGTGCAGTGACATTATAGACTAATGGAGCATCAAATCTACTCAACTTGGGAACTTTGAATGCATTGATATTCAGGACTATTGGAGCATCAAGTCTACTCAACTTGGGAACTTCTAGTGTAGTGATATTCTAGACTATGAAGCTTCAAATCTACTCAACGTGAGAACTTTTAGTGCAGCGACAATCAGGACTAATGAAGCTTCAAGTCTTTTCAACTTGGGAACTTTTAGTGCAGTGACATTATGGACTAATGGAGCTTCAAATCTACTCAATTTGGGAACTTCTAAAGCAGTGACATTCCGGACTGTGAAGCTTCAAGTCTTCTCAACTTTGGAAATTTTAGTGCAGTGACATTCTGGACTAATGAAGCTTCAAGTCTGTTCAACTTGGGAACTTTTAGTGCAGTGGCATTCCGGACTAATGGAGCATCAAGTCTACTCAACTTGTGAACTTCTAGTGCAGTGACATTCCGGACTGTGAAGCTTCAAGTCTTCTCAACTTGGGAAATTTTAGTGCAGTGACAGTCTGGACTAATGAAGCTTCAAGTCTACTCAACTTGGGAACTTTTAGTGCAGTGACATTCCGGACTAATGGAGCATCAAGTCTACTCAACTTGGGAACTTCTAGTGCAGTGACATTCCGGACTGTGAAGCTTCAAGTCTTCTCAACTTGGGAATTTGTAGTATAGTGACATTCTGGACTATGAAGCTTCAAGTCTACTCAAATTGGGAACTTTTAGTGCAGTGACATTCCGGACTGTGAAGCTTCAAGTCTTCCCAACTTGGGAAATTTTAGTGCAGTGACATTCAGGTCTAATGAAGTTTCAAGTCTATTCAACTTGCAATCTTCTAGTGCAGTGACACTCCGGACTGTGAAGCTTCAAGTCTTCTCAACTTGGGAACTTGTAGTATAGTGACATTCCGGACTATGAAGCCTCACGTCTACTCAAATTGGAAACTTCTAGTGCAGTGACATTCTGGACTAATGAAGCTTCAAGTCTACTCATTTTGGGAACTTTTAGTGCAGTGACATTCCGGACTGTGAAGCTTCATGTCTTCTCAATTTGGGAAATTTTAGTGGAGTGACATTCTGGACTAATGAAGCTTCAAGTCTACTCAACTTGGGAACTACTAGTGCAGTGACATTCCGTACTGTGAAGCTTCAAGTCTTCTCAACTTGGGAATTTGTAGCATAGTGATATTCCGGACTATGAAGCTTCAAGTCTACTCAATTTGGGAACTAATAGTGCAGTGATATTCCAGACTATTAAGCTTCAAATCTACTCAACCTGAGAACTTTTAGTGCAGTGACATTATGGACTAATAGAGCATCAAGTCTACTCAACTTGGGAACTTCTAGTGCAGTGTCATTCCGGACTGTGAAGTTTCCAGTCTTCTCAACTTGGGAATTTGTAGTATAGTGACATTCTGGACTATGAAGCTTCAAGTCTACTCAAATTGGAAACTTCTAGTGCAGTGACATTCTGGACTAATGAAGCTTCAAGTCTACTCACCTTGAGAACATTTAGTGCAGTGACATTCAGGACTAATGAAGCTTCAAGTCTTTTCAACTTGGGCACTTTTAGTGCAGTGACAGTCTGGACTAATGAAGCTTCAAGTCTACTCAACTTGGGAACTTTTAGTGCAGTGACATTCCGGACTAATGGAGCATCAAGTCTACTCAACTTGGGAACTTCTAGTGCAGTGACATTCCGGACTGTGAAGCTTCAAGTCTTCTCAACTTGGGAATTTGTAGTATAGTGACATTCTGGACTATGAAGCTTCAAGTCTACTCAAATTGGGAACTTTTAGTGCAGTGACATTCCGGACTGTGAAGCTTCAAGTCTTCCCAACTTGGGAAATTTTAGTGCAGTGACATTCAGGTCTAATGAAGTTTCAAGTCTATTCAACTTGCGATCTTCTAGTGCAGTGACACTCCGGACTGTGAAGCTTCAAGTCTTCTCAACTTGGGAACTTGTAGTATAGTGACATTCCGGACTATGAAGCCTCACGTCTACTCAAATTGGAAACTTCTAGTGCAGTGACATTCTGGACTAATGAAGCTTCAAGTCTACTCAACTTGGGAACTTTTAGTGCAGTGACATTCCGGACTGTGAAGCTTCATGTCTTCTCAACTTGGGAAATTTTAGTGGAGTGACATTCTGGACTAATGAAGCTTCAAGTCTACTCAACTTGGGAACTACTAGTGCAGTGACATTCCGTACTGTGAAGCTTCAAGTCTTCTCAACTTGGGAATTTGTAGCATAGTGATATTCCGGACTATGAAGCTTCAAGTCTACTCAATTTGGGAACTAATAGTGCAGTGATATTCCAGACTATTAAGCTTCAAATCTACTCAACCTGAGAACTTTTAGTGCAGTGACATTATGGACTAATAGAGCATCAAGTCTACTCAACTTGGGAACTTCTAGTGCAGTGTCATTCCGGACTGTGAAGTTTCAAGTCTTCTCAACTTGGGAATTTGTAGTATAGTGACATTCTGGACTATGAAGCTTCAAGTCTACTCAAATTGGAAACTTCTAGTGCAGTGACATTCTGGACTAATGAAGCTTCAAGTCTACTCACCTTGAGAACATTTAGTGCAGTGACATTCAGGACTAATGAAGCTTCAAGTCTTTTCAACTTGGGAACTTTTAGTGCAGTGACATTATGGTCTAATGGAGCTTCAAATCTACTCAATTTGGGAACTTCTAGTGCAGTGACATTCCGGACTGTGAAGCTTCAAGTCTTCTCAACTTGGGAACTTTTATTTCAGTGACATTCTGGACTAATGAAGCTTCAAGCCTACTCAACTTGGGAACTTTTAGTGCAGTGACAATCCGGAGTAATAAGCATCTAGTCTACCTAACTTTGGAACTTCTAGTGCAGTGATATTCCAGACTAATGGAACATCAAGTCTACTCAACGTGGAACCTTTTAGTGCAGTGACATTCAGGACTAATCAAGCTTCAAGTTTTCTCAACTTGGGAGCTTCTAGTGCAGTGACATTATAGACTAATGGAGCATCAAATCTACTCAACTTGGGAACTTTGAATGCATTGATATTCACGACTATTGGAGCATCAAGTCTACTCAACTTGGGAACTTCTAGTGTAGTGATATTCCAGACTATGAAGCTTCAAATCTACTCAACGTGAGAAATTTTAGTGCACTGACAATCAGGACTAATGAAGCTTCAAGTCTTTTCAACTTGGGAACTTTTAGTGCAGTGACATTCCGGACTGTGAAGCTGCAAGTCTTCTCAACTTGGGACCTTGTAGTATAGTGACATTCCGGACTATGAAGCTTCAAAGCTACTCAAATTGGGAACTTCTAGTGCAGTGACACTTTGGAATAATGGAGCATCAAGTCTACTCAACTTAGGAACTTCTAGTGCAGTGACATTCTGGACTAATGAATCTTCAAGTCTACTCAACCAACTTGGGAACTTTTAGTGCAGTGACATTCCGGACTGTGAAGCTTCAAGTCTTCTCAACTTGGGAAATTTTAGTGCAGTTACATTCTGGACTAATGAAGCGTCAAGTCTACGCAAATTGGGAAGTTCTAGTGCAGTGACATTCTGGACTAATGGAGCATTAATTCTACTCAACTTGGGAACTTCTAGTGCAGTGACATTTCGGACTGTGAAGCTTCAAGTCTTCTCAACTAGGGAAATTTTAGTGCAGTTACATTCTGGACTAATGGAGCTTCAAATCTACTCAATTTGGGAACTTCTAGTGTATTGATATTCCAGACTATTAAGCTTTAAATCTACTCAACCTGAGAACTTTTAGTGCAGTGACATTATGGACTAATGGAGCTTCAAATCTACTCAACTTGGGAACTTCTAGTGCAGTGACATTCCGGACTGTGAAGCTTCAAGTCTTCTCAACTTGGGAAATTTTAGTGCAGTGACATTCTGGAATAATGAAGCTTCAAGTCTACTCAACTTTGGAACATTTAGTGCAGTAACATTCCGGACTGTGAAGCTTCAAGTCTTCTCAACTTGGGAACTTGGAGTATAGTGATATTCCGGACTATGAAGCTTCAAGTCTACTCAAATTGGGAAGTTCTAGTGTAGTGACATTCTGGACTAATGGAGCATTACGTCTACTCAACTTGGGAACTTCTAGTGCAGTGACATTCCGGCCTGTGATGCATCAAGTCTTCTCAACTTGGGAAATTTTAGTGCAGTTACATTCTGGACTAATGAAGCTTCAAGTCTACTCAACTTGGGAACTTTTAGTGCAGTGACATTCCGGACTGTGAAGCTGCAAGTCTTCTCAACTTGGGAAATTTTAGTGCAGTGACATTCTAGAATAATGAAGCTTCAAGTCTACTCAACCAACTTGGGAACTTTTAGTGCAGTGACATTCCGGACTCTGAAGCTTCAAGTCTTCTCAACTTGGGAACTTGTAGTATAGTGACATTCCGGACTATGAAGCTTCAAATCTACTCAAATTGAGAACTTCTATTGCAGTGACATTTTGGAATAATGGAGCATCAAGTCTACTCAACTTGGGAACTTCTAGTGTAGTGACATTCTGGACTAATGAATCTTCAAGTCTACTCAACCAACTTGGGGACTTTTAGTGCAGTGACATTCCGGACTGTGAAGCTTCAAGTCTTCTCAACTTGGGAAATTTTTGTGCAGTTACATTCTGGACTAATGAAGCTTCAAGTCTACTCAAATTGGGAAATTCTAGTGCAGTGACATTCTGGACTAATGTAGCTTCAAGTCTACTCAACCTGGGAAATTTTAGTGCAGTGACATTCCGGACTGTATAGTTTCAAATCTTCTCAACTTGGGAACTTGTAGTATAGTGATATTCCGGACTATGAAGCTTCAAGTCTACTCAAATTGGGAACTTTTATTGCAGTGACACTCTGGACTAATGAAGCTTCAAGTCTACTCAACTTGGGAACTTTTAGTGCAGTGACTTTCCGGACTAATGGAGCATCAAGTCTACTCAACTTGGGAACTTTGAATGCATTGATATTCAGGACTATTGGAGCATCAAGTCTACTCAACTTGGGAACTTCTAGTGTAGTGATATTCCAGACTATGAAGCTTCAAATCTACTCAACGTGAGAACTTTTAGTGCAGCGACAATCAGGACTAATGAAGCTTCAAGTCTTCTCAACTTGGGAACTTGTAGTATAGTGATATTCCGGACTATGAAGCTTCAAGTCTACTCAAATTGGGAACTTTTAGTGCAGTGACATGCCGGACTGTGTAGCTTCAATACTTCTCAACTTGGGAACTTGTAGTATAGTGATATTCCGGACTATGAAGCTTCAAGTCTACTCAAATTGGGAAGTTCTAGTGCAGTGACATTCTGGACTAATGGAGCATCAAGTCTACTCAACTTGGGAACTTCTAGTGCAGTGACATTCTGGACTGTGAAGCTTCAAGTCTTCTCAACTTGGGAAATTTAAGTGCAGTTACATTCTGGACTAATGAAGCTTCAAGTCTTCTCAACTTGGGAAATTTTAGTGCAGTCACATTCTGGAATAATGAAGCTTCAAATCTACTCAACTTGGGAACTTTTAGTGCAGTGACATTCCGGATTAATGGAGCATCAATTCTACTCAACTTGGGAACTTCTAGTGCAGTGACATTCCGGACTCTGAAGCTTCAAGTCTTCTCAACTTGGGAACTTGTAGTATAGTGACATTCCGGACTATGAAGCTTCAAGTCTACTCAAATTGGGAAGTTCTAGTGCAGTGACATTCTGGACTAATGGAGCATCAAATCTTGTCAACTTGGGAAACTTTAGTGCAGTGACATTCTGGACTAATGAAGCTTCAAGTCTACTCAACCAACTGGGGAACTTCTAGTGCAGTGACATTCCGGACTGTGAAGCTTCAAGTCGTCTCAACGTGTGAAATTTTAGTGCAGTTACATTCTGGACTAATGAAGCTTCAAGTATACTCAAATTGGGAACTTCTAGTGCAGTGACATTCTGGACTAATGAAGCTTCAATTCTACTCAACTTGGCACATTTAGTGCATTGACATTCTGGACTGTGAACCTTCAAGTCTTCTCAACTTGGGAAATTTTAGTGCAGTGACATTCTGGACTAATGAAGTTTCAAGTCTACTCAACTTGGGAACTTTTAGTGCAGTGACATTCCGGACTAATAAGCATCTAGTCTACTTAACTTTGGAACTTCTAGTGCAGTGATATTTCAGATTAATGGAACATCAAGTCTACTCAAGGTGGAACCTTTTAGTGCAGTGACATTCAGGACTAATGAAGCTTCAAGTTTTCTCAACTTGGGAACTTCTAGTGCAGTGACGTTATAGACTAATGGAGCATCAAATCTACTCAACTTGGGAACTTCTAGTGTAGTGATATTCCAGACTATGAAGCTTCAAATCTACTCAACTTGAGAACTTTTAGTGCAGTGACATTCAGGACTAATGAAGCTTCAAGTCTTTTCAACTTGGGAACTTTTAGTGCAGTGACATTCCGGACTAATGGAGCATCAAGTCTACTCAACTTGGGAACTTCTAGTGCAGTGACATTCCGGACTGTGAAGTTTCAAGTCTTCTCAACTTGGGAAATTGTAGTATAGTGATATTCCGGACTATGAAGCTTCAAGTCTACTCAAATTGAGAAGTTCTAGTGCAGTGACATTCTGGACTAATGGAGCATCAAGTCTACTCAACTTGGGAACTTCTAGTGCAGTGACATTCCGGACTGTGTAGCTTCAAATCTTCTCAACTTGGGAACTTTTATTGCAGTGACATTCTGGACTAATGAAGCTTCAAGCCCACTCAACTTGGGAACTTTTAGTGCAGTGACATTCCGGACTAATATGCATCGAGTCTACTTAACTTTGGAACTTCTAGTGCAGTGATATTCCAGACTAATGGAACATCAAGTCTACTCGCCGTGGAAACTTTTAGTGCAGTGACATTCAGGACTAATGAAGCTTCAAGTTTTCTGAACTTGGGAACTTCTAGTGCAGTGACATTATAGACTAATGGAGCATCAAATCTACTCAACTTGGGAACTTTGAATGCATTGATATTCAGGACTATTGGAGCATCAAGTCTACTCAACTTGGGAACTTCTAGTGTAGTGATATTCTAGACTATGAAGCTTCAAATCTACTCAACGTGAGAACTTTTAGTGCAGCGACAATCAGGACTAATGAAGCTTCAAGTCTTTTCAACTTGGGAACTTTTAGTGCAGTGACATTATGGACTAATGGAGCTTCAAATCTACTCAATTTGGGAACTTCTAAAGCAGTGACATTCCGGACTGTGAAGCTTCAAGTCTTCTCAACTTTGGAAATTTTAGTGCAGTGACATTCTGGACTAATGAAGCTTCAAGTCTGTTCAACTTGGGAACTTTTAGTGCAGTGGCATTCCGGACTAATGGAGCATCAAGTCTACGCAACTTGTGAACTTCTAGTGCAGTGACATTCCGGACTGTGAAGCTTCAAGTCTTCTCAACTTGGGAAATTTTAGTGCAGTGACAGTCTGGACTAATGAAGCTTCAAGTCTACTCAACTTGAGAACTTTTAGTGCAGTGCCATTCCGGACTAATGGAGCATCAAGTCTACTCAACTTGGGAACTTCTAGTGCAGTGACATTCCGGACTGTGAAGCTTCAAGTCTTCTCAACTTGGGAATTTGTAGTATAGTGACATTCTGGACTATGAAGCTTCAAGTCTACTCAAATTGGGAACTTCTAGTGCAGTGACATTCTGGACTAATGAAGCTTCAAGTCTACTCATTTTGGGAACTTTTAGTGCAGTGACATTCCGGACTGTGAAGCTTCATGTCTTCTCAACTTGGGAAATTTTAGTGGAGTGACATTCTGGACTAATGAAGCTTCAAGTCTACTCAACTTGGGAACTACTAGTGCAGTGACATTCCGTACTGTGAAGCTTCAAGTCTTCTCAACTTGGGAATTTGTAGCATAGTGATATTCAGGACTATGAAGCTTCAAGTCTACTCAATTTGGGAACTAATAGTGCAGTGATATTCCAGACTATTAAGCTTCAAATCTACTCAACCTGAGAACTTTTAGTGCAGTGACATTATGGACTAATAGAGCATCAAGTCTACTCAACTTGGGAACTTCTAGTGCAGTGTCATTCCGGACTGTGAAGTTTCCAGTCTTCTCAACTTGGGAATTTGTAGTATAGTGACATTCTGGACTATGAAGCTTCAAGTCTACTCAAATTGGAAACTTCTAGTGCAGTGACATTCTGGACTAATGAAGCTTCAAGTCTACTCACCTTGAGAACATTTAGTGCAGTGACATTCAGGACTAATGAAGCTTCAAGTCTTTTCAACTTGGGCACTTTTAGTGCAGTGACAGTCTGGACTAATGAAGCTTCAAGTCTACTCAACTTGGGAACTTTTAGTGCAGTGACATTCCGGACTAATGGAGCATCAAGTCTACTCAACTTGGGAACTTCTAGTGCAGTGACATTCCGGACTGTGAAGCTTCAAGTCTTCTCAACTTGGGAATTTGTAGTATAGTGACATTCTGGACTATGAAGCTTCAAGTCTACTCAAATTGGGAACTTTTAGTGCAGTGACATTCCGGACTGTGAAGCTTCAAGTCTTCCCAACTTGGGAAATTTTAGTGCAGTGACATTCAGGTCTAATGAAGTTTCAAGTCTATTCAACTTGCGATCTTCTAGTGCAGTGACACTCCGGACTGTGAAGCTTCAAGTCTTCTCAACTTGGGAACTTGTAGTATAGTGACATTCCGGACTATGAAGCCTCACGTCTACTCAAATTGGAAACTTCTAGTGCAGTGACATTCTGGACTAATGAAGCTTCAAGTCTACTCAACTTGGGAACTTTTAGTGCAGTGACATTCCGGACTGTGAAGCTTCATGTCTTCTCAACTTGGGAAATTTTAGTGGAGTGACATTCTGGACTAATGAAGCTTCAAGTCTACTCAACTTGGGAACTACTAGTGCAGTGACATTCCGTACTGTGAAGCTTCAAGTCTTCTCAACTTGGGAATTTGTAGCATAGTGATATTCCGGACTATGAAGCTTCAAGTCTACTCAATTTGGGAACTAATAGTGCAGTGATATTCCAGACTATTAAGCTTCAAATCTACTCAACCTGAGAACTTTTAGTGCAGTGACATTATGGACTAATAGAGCATCAAGTCTACTCAACTTGGGAACTTCTAGTGCAGTGTCATTCCGGACTGTGAAGTTTCAAGTCTTCTCAACTTGGGAATTTGTAGTATAGTGACATTCTGGACTATGAAGCTTCAAGTCTACTCAAATTGGAAACTTCTAGTGCAGTGACATTCTGGACTAATGAAGCTTCAAGTCTACTCACCTTGAGAACATTTAGTGCAGTGACATTCAGGACTAATGAAGCTTCAAGTCTTTTCAACTTGGGAACTTTTAGTGCAGTGACATTATGGTCTAATGGAGCTTCAAATCTACTCAATTTGGGAACTTCTAGTGCAGTGACATTCCGGACTGTGAAGCTTCAAGTCTTCTCAACTTGGGAACTTTTATTTCAGTGACATTCTGGACTAATGAAGCTTCAAGCCTACTCAACTTGGGAACTTTTAGTGCAGTGACAATCCGGAGTAATAAGCATCTAGTCTACCTAACTTTGGAACTTCTAGTGCAGTGATATTCCAGACTAATGGAACATCAAGTCTACTCAACGTGGAACCTTTTAGTGCAGTGACATTCAGGACTAATCAAGCTTCAAGTTTTCTCAACTTGGGAGCTTCTAGTGCAGTGACATTATAGACTAATGGAACATCAAATCTACTCAACTTGGGAACTTTGAGTGTATTGATATTCAGGACTATTGGAGCATCAAGTCTACTCAACTTGGGAACTTCTAGTGTAGTGATATTCCAGACTATGAAGCTTCAAATCTATTCACCTTGAGAACTTTTAGTGCAGTGACATTCAGGACTAATGAAGCTTCAAGTCTTTTCAACTTGGGAACTTTTAGTGCAGTGACATTATGGTCTAATGGAGCTTCAAATCTACTCAATTTGGGAACTTCTAGTGCAGTGACATTCCGGACTGTGAAGCTTCAAGTCTGCTTAACTTGGGAAATTTTAGTGCAGTGACATTCCGGACTGTGTAGCTTCAAATCTTCTCAACTTGGGAACTTTTATTGCAGTGACATTCTGGACTAATGAAGCTTCAAGTATACTCAACTTGGAAACTTTTGGTGCAATGACATTCCGGACTAATAAGCATCTAGTCTACTTAACTTTGGAACTTCTAGTGCAGTGATATTCCAGACTAATGGAACATCAAGTCTACTCAACGTGGAACCTTTTAGTGCAGTGACATTCAGGACTAATGAAGCTTCAAGTTTTCTGAACTTGGGAACTTCTAGTGCAGTGACATTATAGACTAATGGAGCATCAAATCTACTCAACTTGGGAACTTTGAATGCATTGATATTCACGACTATTGGAGCATCAAGTCTACTCAACTTGGGAACTTCTAGTGTAGTGATATTCCAGACTATGAAGCTTCAAATCTACTCAACGTGAGAAATTTTAGTGCACTGACAATCAGGACTAATGAAGCTTCAAGTCTTTTCAACTTGGGATCTTTTAGTGCAGTGACATTCCGGACTGTGAAGCTGCAAGTCTTCTCAACTTGGGAACTTGTAGTATAGTGACATTCCGGACTATGAAGCTTCAAAGCTACTCAAATTGGGAACTTCTAGTGCAGTGACACTTTGGAATAATGGAGCATCAAGTCTACTCAACTTAGGAACTTCTAGTGCAGTGACATTCTGGACTAATGAATCTTCAAGTCTACTCAACCAACTTGGGAACTTTTAGTGCAGTGACATTCCGGACTGTGAAGCTTCAAGTCTTCTCAACTTGGGAAATTTTAGTGCAGTTACATTCTGGACTAATGAAGCGTCAAGTCTACGCAAATTGGGAAGTTCTAGTGCAGTGACATTCTGGACTAATGGAGCATTAATTCTACTCAACTTGGGAACTTCTAGTGCAGTGACATTTCGGACTGTGAAGCTTCAAGTCTTCTCAACTAGGGAAATTTTAGTGCAGTTACATTCTGGACTAATGGAGCTTCAAATCTACTCAATTTGGGAACTTCTAGTGTATTGATATTCCAGACTATTAAGCTTCAAATCTACTCAACCTGAGAACTTTTAGTGCAGTGACATTATGGACTAATGGAGCTTCAAATCTACTCAACTTGGGAACTTCTAGTGCAGTGACATTCCGGACTGTGAAGCTTCAAGTCTTCTCAACTTGGGAAATTTTAGTGCAGTGACATTCTGGAATAATGAAGCTTCAAGTCTACTCAACTTTGGAACATTTAGTGCAGTAACATTCCGGACTGTGAAGCTTCAAGTCTTCTCAACTTGGGAACTTGGAGTATAGTGATATTCCGGACTATGAAGCTTCAAGTCTACTCAAATTGGGAAGTTCTAGTGTAGTGACATTCTGGACTAATGGAGCATTACGTCTACTCAACTTGGGAACTTCTAGTGCAGTGACATTCCGGCCTGTGATGCATCAAGTCTTCTCAACTTGGGAAATTTTAGTGCAGTTACATTCTGGACTAATGAAGCTTCAAGTCTACTCAACTTGGGAACTTTTAGTGCAGTGACATTCCGGACTGTGAAGCTGCAAGTCTTCTCAACTTGGGAAATTTTAGTGCAGTGACATTCTAGAATAATGAAGCTTCAAGTCTACTCAACCAACTTGGGAACTTTTAGTGCAGTGACATTCCGGACTCTGAAGCTTCAAGTCTTCTCAACTTGGGAACTTGTAGTATAGTGACATTCCGGACTATGAAGCTTCAAATCTACTCAAATTGGGAACTTCTATTGCAGTGACATTTTGGAATAATGGAGCATCAAGTCTACTCAACTTGGGAACTTCTAGTGTAGTGACATTCTGGACTAATGAATCTTCAAGTCTACTCAACCAACTTGGGGACTTTTAGTGCAGTGACATTCCGGACTGTGAAGCTTCAAGTCTTCTCAACTTGGGAAATTTTTGTGCAGTTACATTCTGGACTAATGAAGCTTCAAGTCTACTCAAATTGGGAAATTCTAGTGCAGTGACATTCTGGACTAATGTAGCTTCAAGTCTACTCAACCTGGGAAATTTTAGTGCAGTGACATTCCGGACTGTATAGTTTCAAATCTTCTCAACTTGGGAACTTGTAGTATAGTGATATTCCGGACTATGAAGCTTCAAGTCTACTCAAATTGGGAACTTTTATTGCAGTGACACTCTGGACTAATGAAGCTTCAAGTCTACTCAACTTGGGAACTTTTAGTGCAGTGACTTTCCGGACTAATGGAGCATCAAGTCTACTCAACTTGGGAACTTTGAATGCATTGATATTCAGGACTATTGGAGCATCAAGTCTACTCAACTTGGGAACTTCTAGTGTAGTGATATTCCAGACTATGAAGCTTCAAATCTACTCAACGTGAGAACTTTTAGTGCAGCGACAATCAGGACTAATGAAGCTTCAAGTCTTCTCAACTTGGGAACTTGTAGTATAGTGATATTCCGGACTATGAAGCTTCAAGTCTACTCAAATTGGGAACTTTTAGTGCAGTGACATGCCGGACTGTGTAGCTTCAATACTTCTCAACTTGGGAACTTGTAGTATAGTGATATTCCGGACTATGAAGCTTCAAGTCTACTCAAATTGGGAAGTTCTAGTGCAGTGACATTCTGGACTAATGGAGCATCAAGTCTACTCAACTTGGGAACTTCTAGTGCAGTGACATTCTGGACTGTGAAGCTTCAAGTCTTCTCAACTTGGGAAATTTAAGTGCAGTTACATTCTGGACTAATGAAGCTTCAAGTCTTCTCAACTTGGGAAATTTTAGTGCAGTCACATTCTGGAATAATGAAGCTTCAAATCTACTCAACTTGGGAACTTTTAGTGCAGTGACATTCCGGATTAATGGAGCATCAATTCTACTCAACTTGGGAACTTCTAGTGCAGTGACATTCCGGACTCTGAAGCTTCAAGTCTTCTCAACTTGGGAACTTGTAGTATAGTGACATTCCGGACTATGAAGCTTCAAGTCTACTCAAATTGGGAAGTTCTAGTGCAGTGACATTCTGGACTAATGGAGCATCAAATCTTGTCAACTTGGGAAACTTTAGTGCAGTGACATTCTGGACTAATGAAGCTTCAAGTCTACTCAACCAACTGGGGAACTTCTAGTGCAGTGACATTCCGGACTGTGAAGCTTCAAGTCGTCTCAACGTGTGAAATTTTAGTGCAGTTACATTCTGGACTAATGAAGCTTCAAGTATACTCAAATTGGGAACTTCTAGTGCAGTGACATTCTGGACTAATGAAGCTTCAATTCTACTCAACTTGGCACATTTAGTGCATTGACATTCTGGACTGTGAACCTTCAAGTCTTCTCAACTTGGGAAATTTTAGTGCAGTGACATTCTGGACTAATGAAGTTTCAAGTCTACTCAACTTGGGAACTTTTAGTGCAGTGACATTCCGGACTAATAAGCATCTAGTCTACTTAACTTTGGAACTTCTAGTGCAGTGATATTTCAGACTAATGGAACATCAAGTCTACTCAAGGTGGAACCTTTTAGTGCAGTGACATTCAGGACTAATGAAGCTTCAAGTTTTCTCAACTTGGGAACTTCTAGTGCAGTGACGTTATAGACTAATGGAGCATCAAATCTACACAACTTGGGAACTTCTAGTGTAGTGATATTCCAGACTATGAAGCTTCAAATCTACTCAACTTGAGAACTTTTAGTGCAGTGACATTCAGGACTAATGAAGCTTCAAGTCTTTTCAACTTGGGAACTTTTAGTGCAGTGACATTCCGGACTAATGGAGCATCAAGTCTACTCAACTTGGGAACTTCTAGTGCAGTGACATTCCGGACTGTGAAGTTTCAAGTCTTCTCAACTTGGGAAATTGTAGTATAGTGATATTCCGGACTATGAAGCTTCAAGTCTACTCAAATTGAGAAGTTCTAGTGCAGTGACATTCTGGACTAATGGAGCATCAAGTCTACTCAACTTGGGAACTTCTAGTGCAGTGACATTCCGGACTGTGTAGCTTCAAATCTTCTCAACTTGGGAACTTTTATTGCAGTGACATTCTGGACTAATGAAGCTTCAAGCCCACTCAACTTGGGAACTTTTAGTGCAGTGACATTCCGGACTAATATGCATCGAGTCTACTTAACTTTGGAACTTCTAGTGCAGTGATATTCCAGACTAATGGAACATCAAGTCTACTCGCCGTGGAAACTTTTAGTGCAGTGACATTCAGGACTAATGAAGCTTCAAGTTTTCTCAACTTGGGAACATCTAGTGCAGTGACATTATAGACTAATGGAGCATCAAATCTACTCAACTTGGGAACTTTGGGTGCAATGATATTCAGGACTAATGGAGCATCAAGTCTACTCAACTTGGGAACTTCTAGTGTAGTGATATTCCAGACTATTAAGCTTCAAATCTATTCAACCTGAGAACTCTTAGTGCAGTGACATTCAGGACTAATGAAGCTTCAAATCTTTTCAACTTAAGAACTATTAGTGCATTGACATTATGGACTAATTGAGCTTCAAATCTACTCAACTTGGGAACTTCTAGTGCAGTGACATTCCGGACATTGAAGCTTCAAGTCTTCTCAACTTGGGAACTTCTAGTATAGTGCAATTCCGGACTATGAAGCTTCACGTCTACTCAAATTGAGAAGTTCTAGTTCAGTGACATTCTGGACTAATGGAGCATCAAGTCTACTCAACTTGGGAATTTCTAGTGCAGTGACATTCCGGACTGTGAAGTTTCACGTTTTCTCAACTTGGGAACTTGTAGTATAGTGACATTCCGGACTATGAAGCTTCAAGTCTACTCAAATTGGAAACTTCTAGTGCAGTGACATTCTGGACTAATGAAGCTTCAAGTCTACTCAACTTGGGAACTTTTAGTGCAGTGACATTCCGGACTGTGAAGCTTCATGCCTTCTCAACTTGGGAAATTTTAGTGGAGTGACATTCTGGACTAATGAAGCTTCAAGTCTACTCAACTTGGGAACTACTAGTGCAGTGACATTCCGGACTGTGAAGCTTCAAGTCTTCTCAACTTGGGAACTTGTAGCATAATGATATTCCGGACTATGAAGCTTCAAGTCTACTCAAATTGGGAAGTTCTAGTGCAGTGACATTCTGGACTAATAGAGCATTAAGTCTACTCAACTTGGGAACATTCAGTGCAGTGACATTCCGGACTGTGAAGCTTCAAGTCTTCTCAACTTGGGAAATTTTAGTGCAGTTACATTCTGGACTAATGAAGCTTCAAGTCTACTCAACTTGGGAACTTTTAGTGCAGTGACATTCCGGACTGTGAAGCTGCAAGTCTTCTCAACTTGGGAAATTTTAGTGCAGTGACGTTCTAGAATAATGAAGCTTCAAGTCTACTCAACTTGGGAACTTTTAGTGCAGTGACATTCTGGTTTAATGGAGCATCAAGTCTACTCAACTTGGGAACTTCTAGTGCAGTGACATTACGGACTGTGAAAATTCAAGTCTTCTCAACTTGGGACCTTCTAGTGCAGAGACATTCTGGACTAATAGAGCATCAAGTCTACTCAATTTGGGAACTTCTAGCGTAGTGACATTCCAGACTATGAAGCTTCAAATCTACTCAACTTGGGAACTTGTAGTATAGTGACATTCCGGACTATGAAGCTTCAAGTCTACTCAAATTGGGAACTACTAGTGCAGAGACATTCTGGACTAATGAAGCTTCAAGTCTACTCAACTTGGCAACATTTAGTGCATTGACATTCTGGACTGTGAAGCTTCAAGTCTTCTCAACTTGGGAAATTTTAGTGCAGTGACATTCTGGACTAATGAAGCTTCAAGTCTACTCAACTTGAGAACTTTTAGTGCAGGGACATTCCGGACTATGAAGCTTCAAGTCTACTCAAATTGGGAACTTCTAGTGCAGTGACATTCTGGACTAATGAAGCTTCAAGTCTATTCAACTTTAGAACTTTTAGTGCAGTGACATTCCGGACTAATGAAGCATCTTGTCTACTCAACCTGGGAACTTCAAGAGCAGTGACATTCCGGACTGTAAAGCTTCAAGTCTTCTCAACTTGGGAAATTTATTGCAGTGACATTCTGGACTAATGAAGCTTCAAGTCTACTCAACTTGGGAACTTTTAGTGCAGTGACATTCCGGACTAATGGAGCATCAATTCTACTCAACCTGGAAACTTCTAGTGCAGTGACTTTCCGGACTGTAAATCTTCAAGTCTTCTCAATTTGGGAACTTGTAGTATAGTGATATTCCGGACTATGAAGCTTCAAGTCTACTCAAATTGAGAAGTTCTAGTGCAGTGACTTTCTGGACTAATGGAGCATCAAGTCTACTCAACTTGGGAACTTCTAGTGCAGTGACATTCCGGACTGTGAAGTTTCAAGTCTTATCAACTTGGGAACTTGTAGTATAGTGACATTCCGGACTATGATGCTTCAAGTCTACACAAATTGGGAACTTCTAGTGCAGTGACATTCTGGACTAATGAAGCTTCAAGTCTACTCATCTTGGCAACATTTAGTGCGGTGACATTCTGGATTGTGAAGCTTCAAGTCTTCTCAACTTGGGAACTTTCAGTGCAGTGACATGCCGGACTGTGAAGCTTCAAGCCTTCTCAACTTGGGAAATTTTAGTGCAGTGACATTCTGGACTATTGAAGCTTCAAGTCTACTCAACTTGGGAACTTTTTGTGCAGGGACATTCCGGACTAATGGAGCATCAAGTCTACTCAACCTGGGAACATCTAGTGCAGTGACATTCCGGCCTGTGAAGCTTCAAGTCTTCTCAACTTGGGAACTTGTAGTATAGTGACATTCCGGACTATAAAGCTTCAAGTCTACTCAAATTGGGAACTTCTAGTGCAGTGACATTCTGGACTAATGAAGCTTCAAGTCTACTCAACTTGGGAACTTTTAGTGCAGTGACATTCCGGACTGTGAAGCTTCAAGTCTACTCAAATTGGGAAGTTCTAGTACAGTGACATTCTGGACTAATGGAGCATTAAGTCTACTCAACTTGAGAACTTTCAGTGCAGTGACATTCTGGACTGTGAAGCTTCAAGTCTTCTCAACTTGGGAAATTTTAGTGCAGATACATTCTGGACTAATGAAGCTTCAAGTCTACTCAAATTGGGAAATTTGAGTGCAGTGACGTTCTAGAATAATGAAGCTTCAAGTCTACTCAACTTGGGAACTTTTAGTGCAGTGACATTCTGGACTAATGGAGCATCAAGTCTACTCACCTTGGGAACTTCTAGTGCAGTGACATTACGGACTGTGAAAATTCAAGTCTACTCAACTTGGGACCTTCTAGTGCAGAGACATTCTGGACTAATAGAGCATCAAGTCTACTCAATTTGGGAACTTCTAGTGTAGTGACATTCCAGACTATGAAGCTTCAAATCTACTCAACTTGGGAACTTGTAGTATAGTGACATTCCGGACTATGAAGCTTCAAGTCTACTCAAATTGGGAACTACTAGTGCAGAGACATTCTGGACTAATGAAGCTTCAAGTCTACTCAACTTGGCAACATTTAGTGCATTGACATTCTGGACTGTGAAGCTTCAAGTCTTCTCAACTTGGGAAATTTTAGTGCAGTGACATTCTGGACTAATGAAGCATCAAGTCTACTCAACTTGGGAACTTCTAGTGCAGTGACATTACGGACTGTGAAAATTCAAGTCTTCTCAACTTGGGACCTTCTAGTGCAGAGACATTCTGGACTAATAGAGCATCAAGTCTACTCAATTTGGGAACTTCTAGCGTAGTGACATTCCGGACTATGAAGCTTCAAGTCTACTCAAATTGGGAACTACTAGTGCAGAGACATTCTGGACTAATAAAGCTTCAAGTCTACTCAACTTGGCAACATTTAGTGCATTGACATTCTGGACTGTGAAGCTTCAAGTCTTCTCAACTTGGGAAATTTTAGTGCAGTGACATTCTGGACTAATGAAGCTTCAAGTCTACTCAACTTGAGAACTTTTAGTGCAGGGACATTCCGGACTGTGAAGCTTCAAGGCTTCTCAACTTGGGAACTTGTAGTATAGTAACATTCCGGACTATGAAGCTTCAAGTCTACTCAAATTGGGAACTTCTAGTGCAGTGACATTCTGGACTAATGAAGCTTCAAGTCTACTCAACTTTAGAACTTTTAGTGCAGTGACATTCCGGACTAATGGAGCATCATGTCTACTCAACCTGGGAACTTCAAGAGCAGTGACATTCCGGACTGTGAAGCTTCAAGTCTTCTCAACTTGGGAAATTTATTGCAGTGACATTCTGGACTAATGAAGCTTCAAGTCTACTCAACTTGGGAACTCTTAGTGCAGTGACATTCCGGACTAATGGAGCATCAATTCTACTCAACGTGGAAACTTCTAGTGCAGTGACATTCCGGACTGTAAATCTTCAAGTCTTCTCAATTTGGGAACTTGTAGTATAGTGATATTCCGGACTATGAAGCTACAAGTCTACTCAAATTGAGAAGTTCTAGTGCAGTGACTTTCTGGACTAATGGAGCATCAAGTCTACTCAACTTGGGAACTTCTAGTGCAGTGACATTCCGGACTGTGAAGTTTCAAGTCTTATCAACTTGGGAACTTGTAGTATAGTGACATTCCGGACTATGATGCTTCAAGTCTACACAAATTGGGAACTTCTAGTGCAGTGACATTCTGGACTAATGAAGCTTCAAGTCTACTCATCTTGGCAACATTTAGTGCGGTGACATTCTGGATTGTGAAGCTTCAAGTCTTCTCAACTTGGGAACTTTCAGTGCAGTGACATGCCGGACTGTGAAGCTTCAAGCCTTCTCAACTTGGGAAATTTTAGTGCAGTGACATTCTGGACTATTGAAGCTTCAAGTCTACTCAACTTGGGAACTTTTTGTGCAGGGACATTCCGGACTAATGGAGCATCAAGTCTACTCAACCTGGGAACATCTAGTGCAGTGACATTCCGGCCTGTGAAGCTTCAAGTCTTCTCAACTTGGGAACTTGTAGTATAGTGACATTCCGGACTATAAAGCTTCAAGTCTACTCAAATTGGGAACTACTAGTGCAGTGACATTCTGGACTAATGAAGCTTCAAGTCTACTCAACTTGGGAACTTTTAGTGCAGTGACATTCCGGACTGTGAAGCTTCATGTCTTCTCAACTTGGGAAATTTTAGTGGAGTGACATTCTGGACTAATGAAGCTTCAAGTCTACTCAACTTGGGAACTACTAGTGCAGTGACATTCCGGACTGTGAAGCTTCAAGTCTTCTCAACTTGGGAACTTGTAGCATAGTGATATTCCGGACTATGAAGCTTCAAGTCTACTCAAATTGGGAAGTTCTAGTACAGTGACATTCTGGACTAATGGAGCATTAAGTCTACTCAACTTGGGAACTTTCAGTGCAGTGACATTCTGGACTGTGAAGCTTCAAGTCTTCTCAACTTGGGAAATTTTAGTGCAGATACATTCTGGACTAATGAAGCTTCAAGTCTACTCAAATTGGGAAATTTGAGTGCAGTGACGTTCTAGAATAATGAAGCTTCAAGTCTACTCAACTTGGGAACTTTTAGTGCAGTGACATTCTGGACTAATGGAGCATCAAGTCTACTCACCTTGGGAACTTCTAGTGCAGTGACATTACGGACTGTGAAAATTCAAGTCTACTCAACTTGGGACCTTCTAGTGCAGAGACATTCTGGACTAATAGAGCATCAAGTCTACTCAATTTGGGAACTTCTAGTGTAGTGACATTCCAGACTATGAAGCTTCAAATCTACTCAACTTGGGAACTTTTAGTATAGTGACATTCCGGACTATGAAGCTTCAAGTCTACTCAACTTGGCAACATTTAGTGCATTGACATTCTGGACTGTGAAGCTTCAAGTCTTCTCAACTTGGGAAATTTTAGTGCAGTGACATTCTGGACTAATGAAGCATCAAGTCTACTCAACTTGGGAACTTCTAGTGCAGTGACATTACGGACTGTGAAAATTCAAGTCTTCTCAACTTGGGACCTTCTAGTGCAGAGACATTCTGGACTAATAGAGCATCAAGTCTACTCAATTTGGGAACTTCTAGCGTAGTGACATTCCGGACTATGAAGCTTCAAGTCTACTCAAATTGGGAACTACTAGTGCAGAGACATTCTGGACTAATAAAGCTTCAAGTCTACTCAACTTGGCAACATTTAGTGCATTGACATTCTGGACTGTGAAGCTTCAAGTCTTCTCAACTTGGGAAATTTTAGTGCAGTGACATTCTGGACTAATGAAGCTTCAAGTCTACTCAACTTGAGAACTTTTAGTGCAGGGACATTCCGGACTGTGAAGCTTCAAGGCTTCTCAACTTGGGAACTTGTAGTATAGTAACATTCCGGACTATGAAGCTTCAAGTCTACTCAAATTGGGAACTTCTAGTGCAGTGACATTCTGGACTAATGAAGCTTCAAGTCTACTCAACTTTTAGAACTTTTAGTGCAGTGACATTCCGGACTAATGGAGCATCATGTCTACTCAACCTGGGAACTTCAAGAGCAGTGACATTCCGGACTGTGAAGCTTCAAGTCTTCTCAACTTGGGAAATTTATTGCAGTGACATTCTGGACTAATGAAGCTTCAAGTCTACTCAACTTGGGAACTCTTAGTGCAGTGACATTCCGGACTAATGGAGCATCAATTCTACTCAACTTGGAAACTTCTAGTGCAGTGACATTCCGGACTGTAAATCTTCAAGTCTTCTCAATTTGGGAACTTGTAGTATAGTGATATTCCGGACTATGAAGCTTCAAGTCTACTCAAATTGAGAAGTTCTAGTGCAGTGACTTTCTGGACTAATGGAGCATCAAGTCTACTCAACTTGGGAACTTCTAGTGCAGTGACATTCCGGACTGTGAAGTTTCAAGTCTTATCAACTTGGGAACTTGTAGTATAGTGACATTCCGGACTATGATGCTTCAAGTCTACACAAATTGGGAACTACTAGTGCAGTGACATTCTGGACTAATGAAGCTTCAAGTCTACTCATCTTGGCAACATTTAGTGCGGTGACATTCTGGATTGTGAAGCTTCAAGTCTTCTCAACTTGGGAACTTTCAGTGCAGTGACATTCCGGACTGTGAAGCTTCAAGCCTTCTCAACTTGGGAAATTTTAGTGCAGTGACATTCTGGACTATTGAAGCTTCAAGTCTACTCAACTTGGGAACTTTTAGTGCAGGGACATTCCGGACTAATGGAGCATCAAGTCTACTCAACCTGGGAACATCTAGTGCAGTGACATTCCGGACTGTGAAGCTTCAAGTCTTCTCAACTTGGGAACTTGTAGTATAGTGACATTCCGGACTATGAAGCTTCAAGTCTACTCAAATTGGGAACTTCTAGTGCAGTGACATTCTGGACTAATGAAGCTTCAAATCTACTCAACTTGGGAACTTGTAGTATAGTGACATTCCGGACTATGAAGCTTCAAGTCTACTCAAATTGGGAACTACTAGTGCAGAGACATTCTGGACTAATGAAGCTTCAAGTCTACTCAACTTGGCAACATTTAGTGCATTGACATTCTGGACTGTGAAGCTTCAAGTCTTCTCAACTTGGGAAATTTTAGTGCAGTGACATTCTGGACTAATGAAGCTTCAAGTCTACTCAACTTGAGAACTTTTAGTGCAGGGACATTCCGGACTGTGAAGCTTCAAGGCTTCTCAACTTGGGAACTTGTAGTATAGTGACATTCCGGACTATGAAGCTTCAAGTCTACTCAAATTGGGAACTTCTAGTGCAGTGACATTCCGGACTAATGGAGCATCATGTCTACTCAACCTGGGAACTTCAAGAGCAGTGACATTCCGGACTGTGAAGCTTCAAGTCTTCTCAACTTGGGAAATTTATTGCAGTGACATTCTGGACTAATGAAGCTTCAAGTCTACTCAACTTGGGAACTCTTAGTGCAGTGACATTCCGGACTAATGGAGCATCAATTCTACTCAACTTGGAAACTTCTAGTGCAGTGACATTCCGGACTGTAAATCTTCAAGTCTTCTCAATTTGGGAACTTGTAGTATAGTGATATTCCGGACTATGAAGCTTCAAGTCTACTCAAATTGAGAAGTTCTAGTGCAGTGACTTTCTGGACTAATGGAGCATCAAGTCTACTCAACTTGGGAACTTCTAGTGCAGTGACATTCCGGACTGTGAAGTTTCAAGTCTTATCAACTTGGGAACTTGTAGTATAGTGACATTCCGGACTATGATGCTTCAAGTCTACACAAATTGGGAACTTCTAGTGCAGTGACATTCTGGACTAATGAAGCTTCAAGTCTACTCATCTTGGCAACATTTAGTGCGGTGACATTCTGGATTGTGAAGCTTCAAGTCTTCTCAACTTGGGAACTTTCAGTGCAGTGACATACCGGACTGTGAAGCTTCAAGCCTTCTCAACTTGGGAAATTTTAGTGCAGTGACATTCTGGACTATTGAAGCTTCAAGTCTACTCAACTTGGGAACTTTTAGTGCAGGGACATTCCGGACTAATGGAGCATCAAGTCTACTCAACCTGGGAACATCTAGTGCAGTGACATTCCGGACTGTGAAGCTTCAAGTCTTCTCAACTTGGGAACTTGTAGTATAGTGACATTCCGGACTATGAAGCTTCAAGTCTACTCAAATTGGGAACTTCTAGTGCAGTGACATTCTGGACTAATGAAGCTTCAAATCTACTCAACTTGGGAACTTGTAGTATAGTGACATTCCGGACTATGAAGCTTCAAGTCTACTCAAATTGGGAACTACTAGTGCAGAGACATTCTGGACTAATGAAGCTTCAAGTCTACTCAACTTGAGAACTTTTAGTGCAGGGACATTCCGGACTGTGAAGCTTCAAGGCTTCTCAACTTGGGAACTTGTAGTATAGTGACATTCCGGACTATGAAGCTTCAAGTCTACTCAAATTGGGAACTTCTAGTGCAGTGACATTCTGGACTAATGAAGCTTCAAGTCTACTCAACTTTAGAACTTTTAGTGCAGTGAATTCCGGACTAATGGAGCATCATGTCTACTCAACCTGGGAACTTCAAGAGCAGTGACATTCCGGATTGTGAAGCTTCAAGTCTTCTCAACTTGGGAAATTTATTGCAGTGACATTCTGGACTAATGAAGCTTCAAGTCTACTCAACTTGGGAACTCTTAGTGCAGTGACATTCCGGACTAATGGAGCATCAATTCTACTCAACTTGGAAACTTCTAGTGCAGTGACCTTCCGGACTGTAAATCTTCAAGTCTTCTCAATTTGGGAACTTGTAGTATAGTGATATTCCGGACTATGAAGCTTCAAGTCTACTCAAATTGAGAAGTTCTAGTGCAGTGACTTTCTGGACTAATGGAGCATCAAGTCTACTCAACTTTGGAACTTCTAGTGCAGTGACATTCCGGACTGTGAAATTTCAAGTCTTATCAACTTGGGAACTTGTAGTATAGTGACATTCCGGACTATGATGCTTCAAGTCTACACAAATTGGGAACTTCTAGTGCAGTGACATTCTGGACTAATGAAGCTTCAAGTCTACTCATCTTGGCAACATTTAGTGCGGTGACATTCTGGATTGTGAAGCTTCAAGTCTTCTCAACTTGGGAACTTTCAGTGCAGTGACATTCCGGACTGTGAAGCTTCAAGCCTTCTCAACTTGGGAAATTTTAGTGCAGTGACATTCTGGACTATTGAAGCTTCAAGTCTACTCAACTTGGGAACTTTTAGTGCAGGGACATTCCGGACTAATGGAGCATCAAGTCTACTCAACCTGGGAACATCTAGTGCAGTGACATTCCGGACTGTGAAGCTTCAAGTCTTCTCAACTTGGGAACTTGTAGTATAGTGACATTCCGGACTATGAAGCTTCAAGTCTACTCAAATTGGGAACTTCTAGTGCAGTGACATTCTGGACTAATGAAGCTTCAAGTCTACTCAACTTGGGAACTTTTAGTGCAGTGACATTCCGGACTGTGAAGCTTCATGTCTTCTCAACTTGAGAAATTTTAGTGGAGTGACATTCTGGACTAATGAAGCTTCAAGTCTACTCAACTTGGGAACTACTAGTGCAGTGACATTCCGGACTGTGAAGCTTCAAGTCTTCTCAACTTGGGAACTTGTAGCATAGTGATATTCCGGACTATGAAGCTTCAAGTCTACTCAAATTGGGAAGTTCTAGTACAGTGACATTCTGGACTAATGGAGCATTAAGTCTACTCAACTTGGGAACTTTCAGTGCAGTGACATTCCGGACTGTGAAGCTTCAAGTCTTCTCAACTTGGGAAATTTTAGTGCAGTTACATTCTGGACTAATGAAGCTTCAAGTCTACTCAACTTGGGAACTTTTAGTGCAGTGACATTCCGGACTGTGAAGCTGCAAGTCTTCTCAACTTGGGAAATTTTAGTGTAGTGACGTTCTAGAATAATGAAGCTTCAAGTCTACTCAACTTGGGAACTTTTAGTGCAGTGACATTCTGGACTAATGGAGCATCAAGTCTACTCAACTTGGGAACTTCTAGTGCAGTGACATTACGGACTGTGGAAATTCAAGTCTACTCAACTTGGGACCTTATAGTGCAGAGACATTCTGGACTAATAGAGCATCAAGTCTACTCAATTTGGGAACTTCTAGCGTAGTGACATTCCAGACTATGAAGCTTCAAATCTACTCAACTTGGGAACTTGTAGTATAGTGACATTCCGGACTATGAAGCTTCAAGTCTACTCAAATTGGGAACTACTAGTGCAGAGACATTCTGGACTAATGAAGCTTCAAGTCTACTCAACTTGGCAACATTTAGTGCATTGACATTCTGGACTGTGATGCTTCAAGTCTTCTCAACTTGGGAAATTTTAGTGCAGTGACATTCTGGACTAATGAAGCTTCAAGTCTACTCAACTTGAGAACTTTTAGAGCAGGGACATTCCGGACTGTGAAGCTTCAAGTCTTCTCAACTTGGGAACTTGTAGTATAGTGACATTCCGGACTATGAAGCTTCAAGTCTACTCAAATTGGGAAATTCTAGTGCAGTGACATTCTGGACTAATGAAGCTTCAAGTCTACTCAACTTAAGAACTTTTAGTGCAGTGACATTCCGGACTAATGGAGCATCATGTCTACTCAACCTGGGAACTTCAAGAGCAGTGACATTCCGGACTGTGAAGCTTCAAGTCTTCTCAACTTGGGAAATTTATTGCAGTGACATTCTGGACTAATGAAGCTTCAAGTCTACTCAACTTGGGAACTCTTAGTGCAGTGACATTCCGGACTAATGGAGCATCAATTCTACTCAACTTGGAAACTTCTAGTGCAGTGACATTCCGGACTGTAAATCTTCAAGTCTTCTCAATTTGGGAACTTTCAGTGCAGTGACATTCCGGACTGTGAAGCTTCAAGCCTTCTCAACTTGGGAAATTTTAGTGCAGTGACATTCTGGACTATTGAAGCTTCAAGTCTACTCAACTTGGGAACTTTTAGTGCAGGGACATTCCGGACTATGAAGCTTCAAGTCTACTCAAATTGAGAAGTTCTAGTGCAGTGACTTTCTGGACTAATGGAGCATCAAGTCTACTCAACTTGGGAACTTCTAGTGCAGTGACATTCCGGACTGTGAAGTTTCAAGTCTTCTCAACTTGGGAACTTTCAGTGCAGTGACATTCCGGACTGTGAAGCTTCAAGCCTTCTCAACTTGGGAAATTTTAGTGCAGTGACATTCTGGACTATTGAAGCTTCAAGTCTACTCAACTTGGGAACTTTTAGTGCAGGGACATTCCGGACTAATGGAGCATCAAGTCTACTCAACCTGGGAACATCTAGTGCAGTGACATTCCGGACTGTGAAGCTTCAAGTCTTCTCAACTTGGGAACTTGTAGTATAGTGACATTCCGGACTATGAAGCTTCAAGTCTACTCAAATTGGGAACTTCTAGTGCAGTGACATTCTGGACTAATGAAGCTTCAAGTCTACTCAACTTGGGAACTTTTAGTGCAGTGACATTCCGGACTGTGAAGCTTCATGTCTTCTCAACTTGGGAAAGTTTAGTGGGTGACATTCTGGACTAATGAAGCTTCAAGTCTACTCAACTTGGGAACTACTAGTGCAGTGACTCCGGACTGTGAAGCTTCAAGTCTTCTCAACTTGGGATCATGTAGCATAGTGATATTCCGGACTATGAAGCTTCAAGTCTACTCAAATTGGGAAGTTCTAGTACAGTGACATTCTGGACTAATGGAGCATTAAGTCTACTCAACTTGGGAACTTTCAGTGCAGTGACATTCCGGACTGTGAAGCTTCAAGTCTTCTCAACTTGGGAAATTTTAGTGCAGTTACATTCTGGACTAATGAAGCTTCAAGTCTACTCAACTTGGGAACTTTTAGTGCAGTGACATTCCGGACTGTGAAGCTGCAAGTCTTCTCAACTTGGGAAATTTTAGTGCAGTGACGTTCTAGAATAATGAAGCTTCAAGTCTACTCAACTTGGGAACTTTTAGTGCAGTGACATTCTGGACTAATGGAGCATTAAGTCTACTCAACTTGGGAACTTGTAGTATAGTGACATTCCGGACTATGAAGCTTCAAGTCTACTCAAATTGGGAACTACTAGTGCAGAGACATTCTGGACTAATGAAGCTTCAGGTCTACTCAACTTGGCAACATTTAGTGCATTGACATTCTGGACTGTGAAGCTTCAAGTCTTCTCAACTTGGGAAATTTTAGTGCAGTGACATTCTGGACTAATGAAGCTTCAAGTCTACTCAACTTGAGAACTTTTAGTGCAGGGACATTCCGGACTGTGAAGCTTCAAGTCTTCTCAACTTGGGAACTTGTAGTATAGTGACATTCCGGACTATGAAGCTTCAAGTCTACTCAAATTGGGAACTTCTAGTGCAGTGACATTCTGGACTAATGAAGCTTCAAGTCTACTCAACTTAAGAACTTTTAGTGCAGTGACATTCCGGACTAATGGAGCATCATGTCTACTCAACCTGGGAACTTCAAGAGCAGTGACATTCCGGACTGTGAAGCTTCAAGTCTTCTCAACTTGGGAAATTTATTGCAGTGACATTCTGGACTAATGAAGCTTCAAGTCTACTCAACTTGGGAACTCTTAGTGCAGTGACATTCCGGACTAATGGAGCATCAATTCTACTCAACTTGGAAACTTCTAGTGCAGTGACATTCCGGACTGTAAATCTTCAAGTCTTCTCAATTTGGGAACTTGTAGTATAGTGATATTCCGGACTATGAAGCTTCAAGTCTACTCAAATTGAGAAGTTCTAGTGCAGTGACTTTCTGGACTAATGGTGCATCAAGTCTACTCAACTTGGGAACTTCTAGTGCAGTGACATTCCGGACTGTGAAGTTTCAAGTCTTATCAACTTGGGAACTTGTAGTATAGTGACATTCCGGACTATGATGCTTCAAGTCTACACAAATTGGGAACTTCTAGTGCAGTGACATTCTGGACTAATGAAGCTTCAAGTCTACTCATCTTGGCAACATTTAGTGCGGTGATATTCTGGATTGTGAAGCTTCAAGTCTTCTCAACTTGGGAACTTTCAGTGCAGTGACATTCCGGACTGGGAAGCTTCAAGCCTTCTCAACTTGGGAAATTTTAGTGCAGTGACATTCTGGACTATTGAAGCTTCAAGTCTACTCAACTTGGGAACTTTTAGTGCAGGGACATTCCGGACTAATGGAGCATCAAGTCTACTCAACCTGGGAACATCTAGTGCAGTGACATTCCGGACTGTGAAGCTTCAAGTCTTCTCAACTTGGGAACTTGTAGTATAGTGATATTCCGGACTATGAAGCTTTAAGTCTACTCAAATTGAGAAGTTCTAGTGCAGTGACATTCTGGACTAATGGAGCATCAAGTCTATTCAACTTGGGAACTTCTAGTGCAGTGACATTCCGTACTGTGTAGCTTCAAATCTTCTCAACTTGGGAACTTTTATTGCAGTGACATTCTGGACTAATGAAGCCTCAAGTCTACTCAACTTGGGAACTTTTAGTGCAGTGACATTACGGACTAATAAGCATCTAGTCTACCTAACTTTGGAACTTCTAGTGCAGTGATATTCCAAACTAATGGAGCATCAAGTCTACTCATCGTGGAAACATTTAGTGCAGTGACATTCAGGACTAATGAAGGTTCAAGTTTTCTCAACTTGGGAACTTCTAGTGCAGTGACATTATAGACTAATGGAGCATCAAATCTACTCAACTTGGGAACTTCTAGTGTAGTGATATTCCAGACTATTAAGCTTCAAATCTACTCAACTTGAGAACTTTTAGTGCAGTGACATTCAGGACTAATGAAGCTTCAAATCTACTCAACTTGGGAACTTCAAGTGCAGTGACATTCCGGACTGTGAAGCTTCTAGACTTCTCAACTTGGGAAATTTATTGCAGTGAAGTTCTGGACTAATGAAGCTTCAATTCTACTCAACTTGGGAACTCTTAGTGCAGTGACATTCCGGACTAATGGAGCAACAAGTCTACTCAAATTGAGAATTTCTAGTGCAGTGACATTCTGGACTAATGGAGCATCAAGTCTACTCAACTTGGGAATTTCTAGTGCAGTGACATTCCGGACTGTGAAGTTTCACGTTTTCTCAACTTGGGAACTTGTAGTATAGTGACATTCCGGACTATGAAGCTTCAAGTCTACTCAAATTGGAAACTTCTAGTGCAGTGACATTCTGGACTAAGGAAGCTTCAAGTCTACTCAACTTGGGAACTTTTAGTGCATTGACATTCCGGACTGTGAAGCTTCATGTCTTCTCAACTTGGGAAATTTTAGTGGAGTGACATTCTGGACTAATGAAGCTTCAAGTCTACTCAACTTGGGAACTACTAGTGCAGTGACATTCCGGACTGTGAAGCTTCAAGTCTTCTCAACTTGGGAAATTTTAGTGCAGTTACATTCTGGACTAATGAAGCTTCAAGTCTACTCAACTTGGGAACTTTTAGTGCAGTGACATTCCGGACTGTGAAGCTGCAAGTCTTCTCAACTTGGGAAATTTTAGTGCAGTGACGTTCTAGAATAATGAAGCTTCAAGTCTACTCAACTTGGGAACTTTTAGTGCAGTGACATTCTGGACTAATGGAGCATCAAGTCTACTCAACTTGGGAACTTCTAGTGCAGTGACATTACGGTCTGTGAAAATTCAAGTCTTCTCAACTTGGGACCTTCTAGTGCAGAGACATTCTGGACTAATAGAGCATCAAGTCTACTCAATTTGGGAACTTCTAGCGTAGTGACATTCCAGACTATGAAGCTTCAAATCTACTCAACTTGGGAACTTGTAGTATAGTGACATTCCGGACTATGAAGCTTCAAGTCTACTCAAATTGGGAACTACTAGTGCAGAGACATTCTGGACTAATGAAGCTTCAGGTCTACTCAACTTGGCAACATTTAGTGCATTGACATTCTGGACTGTGAAGCTTCAAGTCTTCTCAACTTGGGAAATTTTAGTGCAGTGACATTCTGGACTAATGAAGCTTCAAGTCTACTCAACTTGAGAACTTTTAGTGCAGGGACATTCCGGACTGTGAAGCTTCAAGTCTTCTCAACTTGGGAACTTGTAGTATAGTGACATTCCGGACTATGAAGCTTCAAGTCTACTCAAATTGGGAACTTCTAGTGCAGTGACATTCTGGACTAATGAAGCTTCAAGTCTACTCAACTTAAGAACTTTTAGTGCAGTGACATTCCGGACTAATGGAGCATCATGTCTACTCAACCTGGGAACTTCAAGAGCAGTGACATTCCGGACTGTGAAGCTTCAAGTCTTCTCAACTTGGGAAATTTATTGCAGTGACATTCTGGACTAGTGAAGCTTCAAGTCTACTCAAGTTGGGAACTCTTAGTGCAGTAACATTCCGGACTAATGGAGCATCAATTCTACTCAACTTGGAAACTTCTAGTGCAGTGACATTCCGGACTGTAAATCTTCAAGTCTTCTCAATTTGGGAACTTGTAGTATAGTGATATTCCGGATTATGAAGCTTCAAGTCTACTCAAATTGAGAAGTTCTAGTGCAGTGACTTTCTGGACTAATGGAGCATCAAGTCTACTCAACTTGGGAACTTCTAGTGCAGTGACATTCGGGACTGTGAAGTTTCAAGTCTTATCAACTTGGGAACTTGTAGTATAGTGACATTCCGGACTATGATGCTTTAAGTCTACACAAATTAGGAACTTCTAGTGCAGTGACATTCTGGACTAATGAAGCTTCAAGTCTACTCATCTTGGCAACATTTAGTGCGGTGACATTCTGGATTGTGAAGCTTCAAGTCTTCTCAACTTGGGAACTTTCATTGCAGTGACATTCCGGACTGTGAAGCTTCAAGCCTTCTCAACTTGGGAAATTTTAGTGCAGTTACATTCTGGACTATTAAAGCTTCAAGTCTACTCAACTTGGGAACTTTTAGTGCAGGGACATTCCGGACTAATGGAGCATCAAGTCTACTCAACCTGGGAACATCTAGTGCAGTGACATTCCGGACTGTGAAGCTTCAAGTTTTCTCAACTTGGGAACTTGTAGTATAGTGACATTCCGGACTAAGAAGCTTCAAGTCTACTCAAATTGGGAACTTCTAGTGCAGTGACATTCTGGACTAATGAAGCTTCAAGTCTACTCAACTTGGGAACTTTTAGTGCAGTGACATTCCGGACTGTGAAGCTTCATGTCTCCTCAACTTGGGAAATTTTAGTGGAGTGACTTTCTGGACTAATGAAGCTTCAAGTCTACTCAACTTGGGAACTACTAGTGCAGTGACATTCCGGACTGTGAAGCTTCAAATCTTCTCAACTTGGGAACTTGTAGCATAGTGATATTCCGGACTATGAAGCTTCAAGTCTACTCAAATTGGGAAGTTCTAGTGCAGTGACATTCTGGACTAATGGAGCATTAAGTCTACTCAACTTGGGAACTTTCAGTGCAGTGACATTCCGGACTGTGAAGCTTCAAGTCTTCTCAACTTGGGAAATTTTAGTGCAGTTACATTCTGGACTAATGAAGCTTCAAGTCTACTCAACTTGGGAACTTTTAGTGCAGTGACATTCCGGACTGAGAAGCTGCAAGTCTTCTCAACTTGGGAAATTTTAGTGCAGTGACGTTCTAGAATAATGAAGCTTCAAGTCTACTCAACTTGGGAACTTTTAGTGCAGTGACATTCTGGACTAATGGAGCATCAAGTCTACTCAACTTGGGAACTTCTAGTGCAGTGACATTACGGACTGTGAAAATTCAAGTCTTCTCAACTTGGGACCTTCTAGTGCAGAGACATTCTGGACTAATAGAGCATCAAGTCTACTCAATTTGGGAATTTCTAGCGTAGTGACATTCCAGACTATGAAGCTTCAAATCTACTCAACTTGGGAACTTGTAGTATAGTGACATTCCGGACTATGAAGCTTCAAGTCTACTCAAATTGGGAACTACTAGTGCAGAGACATTCTGGACTAATGAAGCTTCAAGTCTACTCAACTTGGCAACATTTAGTGCATTGACATTCTGGACTGTGAAGTTTCAAGTCTTCTCAACTTGGGAAATTTTAGTGCAGTGACATTCTGGACTAATGAAGCTTCAAGTCTACTCAACTTGAGAACTTTTAGTGCAGGGACATTCCGGACTGTGAAGCTTCAAGGCTTTTCAACTTGGGAACTTGTAGTATAGTGACATTCCGGACTATGAAGCTTCAAGTCTACTCAAATTGGGAACTTCTAGTGCAGTGACATTCTGGACTAATGAAGCTTCAAGTCTACTCAACTTTAGAACTTTTAGTGCAGTGACATTCCGGACTAATGGAGCATCATGTCTACTCAACCTGGGAACTTTAAGAGCAGTGACATTCCGGACTGTGAAGCTTCAAGTCTTCTCAACTTGGGAAATTTATTGCAGTGACATTCTGGACTAATGAAGCTTCAAGTCTACTCAACTTGGGAACTCTTAGTGCAGTGACATTCCGGACTAATGGAGCATCAATTCTACTCAACTTGGAAACTTCTAGTGCAGTGACATTCCGGACTGTAAATCTTCAAGTCTTTTCAATTTGGGAACTTGTAGTATAGTGATATTCCGGACTATGAAGCTTCAAGTCTACTCAAATTGAGAAGTTCTAGTGCAGTGACTTTCTGGACTAATGGAGCATCAAGTCTACTCAACTTGGGAACTTCTAGTGCAGTGACATTCCGGACTGTGAAGTTTCAAGTCTTATCAACTTGGGAACTTGTAGTATAGTGACATTCCGGACTATGATGCTTCAAGTGTACACAAATTGGGAACTTCTAGTGCAGTGACATTCTGGACTAATGAAGCTTCAAGTCTACTCATCTTGGCAACATTTAGTGCGGTGACATTCTGGATTGTGAAGCTTCAAGTCTTCTCAACTTGGGAACTTTCAGTGCAGTGACATTCCGGACTGTGAAGCTTCAAGCCTTCTCAACTTGGGAAATTTTAGTGCAGTGACATTCTGGACTATTGAAGCTTCAAGTCTACTCAACTTGGGAACTTTTAGTGCAGGGACATTCCGGACTAATGGAGAATCAAGTCTACTCAACCTGGGAACATCTAGTGCAGTGACATTCCGGACTGTGAAGCTTCAAGTCTTCTCAACTTGGGAACTTGTAGTATAGTGACATTCCGGACTATGAAGCTTCAAGTCTACTCAAATTGGGAACTTCTAGTGCAGTGACATTCTGGACTAATGAAGCTTCAAGTCTACTCAACTTGGGAACTTTTAGTGCAGTGACATTCCGGACTGTGAAGCTTCATGTCTTCTCAACTTGGGAAATTTTAGTGGAGTGACATTCTGGACTAATGAAGCTTCAAGTCTACTCAACTTGGGAACTACTAGTGCAGTGACATTCCGGACTGTGAAGCTTCAAGTCTTCTCAACTTGGGAACTTGTAGCATAGTGATATTCCGGACTATGAAGCTTCAAGTCTACTCAAATTGGGAAGTTCTAGTACAGTGACTTTCTGGACTAATGGAGCATTAAGTCTACTCAGCTTGGGAACTTTCAGTGCAGTGACATTCCGGACTGTGAAGCTTCAAGTCTTCTCAACTTGGGAAATTTTAGTGCAGTTACATTCTGGACTAATGAAGCTTCAAGTCTACTCAACTTGGGAACTTTTAGTGCAGTGACATTCCGGACTGTGAAGCTGCAAGTCTTCTCAACTTGGGAAATTTTAGTGTAGTGACGTTCTAGAATAATGAAGCTTCAAGTCTACTCAACTTGGGAACTTTTAGTGCAGTGACATTCTGGACTAATGGAGCATCAAGTCTACTCAACTTGGGAACTTCTAGTGCAGTGACATTACGGACTGTGAAAATTCAAGTCTACTCAACTTGGGACCTTCTAGTGCAGAGACATTCTGGACTAATAGAGCATCAAGTCTACTCAATTTGGGAACTTCTAGCGTAGTGACATTCCAGACTATGAAGCTTCAAATCTACTCAACTTGGGAACTTGTAGTATAGTGACATTCCGGACTATGAAGCTTCAAGTCTACTCAAATTGGGAACTACTAGTGCAGAGACATTCTGGACTAATGAAGCTTCAAGTCTACTCAACTTGGCAACATTTAGTGCATTGACATTCTGGACTGTGATGCTTCAAGTCTTCTCAACTTGGGAAATTTTAGTGCAGTGACATTCTGGACTAATGAAGCTTCAAGTCTACTCAACTTGGGAACTCTTAGTGCAGTGACATTCCGGACTAATGGAGCATCAATTCTACTCAACTTGGAAACTTCTAGTGCAGTGACATTCCGGACTGTAAATCTTCAAGTTTTCTCAATTTGGGAACTTGTAGTATAGTGATATTCCGGACTATGAAGCTTCAAGTCTACTCAAATTGAGAAGTTCTAGTGCAGTGACTTTCTGGACTAATGGAGCATCAAGTCTACTCAACTTGGGAACTTCTAGTGCAGTGACATTCCGGACTGTGAAGTTTCAAGTCTTATCAACTTGGGAACTTGTAGTATAGTGACATTCCGGACTATGATGCTTCAAGTCTACACAAATTGGGAACTTCTAGTGCAGTGACATTCTGGACTAATGAAGCTTCAAGTCTACTCATCTTGGCAACATTTAGTGCGGTGACATTCTGGATTGTGAAGCTTCAAGTCTTCTCAACTTGGGAACTTTCAGTGCAGTGACATTCCGGACTGTGAAGCTTCAAGCCTTCTCAACTTGGGAAATTTTAGTGCAGTGACATTCTGGACTATTGAAGCTTTAAGTCTACTCAACTTGGGAACTTTTAGTGCAGGGACATTCCGGACTAATGGAGCATCAAGTCTACTCAACCTGGGAACATCTAGTGCAGTGACATTCCGGACTGTGAAGCTTCAAGTCTTCTCAACTTGGGAACTTGTAGTATAGTGACATTCCGGACTATGAAGCTTCAAGTCTACTCAAATTGGGAACTTCTAGTGCAGTGACATTCTGGACTAATGAAGCTTCAAGTCTACTCAACTTAAGAACTTTTAGTGCAGTGACATTCCGGACTAATGGAGCATCATGTCTACTCAACCTGGGAACTTCAAGAGCAGTGACATTCCGGACTGTGAAGCTTCAAGTCTTCTCAACTTGGGAAATTTATTGCAGTGACATTCTGGACTAATGAAGCTTCAAGTCTACTCAACTTGGGAACTCTTAGTGCAGTGACATTCCGGACTAATGGAGCATCAATTCTACTCAACTTGGAAACTTCTAGTGCAGTGACATTCCGGACTGTGAAGCTTCAAGTCTTCTCAACTTGGGAACTTGTAGTATAGTGCTATTCCGGACTATGAAGCTTCAAGTCTACTCAAATTGAGAAGTTCTAGTGCAGTGACTTTCTGGACTAATGGAGCATCAAGTCTACTCAACTTGGGAACTTCTAGTGCAGTGACATTCCGGACTGTGAAGTTTCAAGTCTTATCAACTTGGGAACTTGTAGTATAGTGACATTCCGGACTATGATGCTTCAAGTCTACACAAATTGGGAACTTCTAGTGCAGTGACATTCTGGACTAATGAAGCTTCAAGTCTACTCATCTTGGCAACATTTAGTGCGGTGACATTCTGGATTGTGAAGCTTCAAGTCTTCTCAACTTGGGAAATTTTAGTGCAGTGACATTCTGGACTATTGAAGCTTTAAGTCTACTCAACTTGGGAACTTTTAGTGCAGGGACATTCCGGACTAATGGAGCATCAAGTCTACTCAACCTGGGAACATCTAGTGCAGTGACATTCCGGACTGTGAAGCTTCAAGTCTTCTCAACTTGGGAACTTGTAGTATAGTGACATTCCGGACTATGAAGCTTCAAGTCTACTCAAATTGGGAACTTCTAGTGCAGTGACATTCTGGACTAATGAAGCTTCAAGTCTACTCAACTTGGGAACTTTTAGTGCAGTGACATTCCGGACTGTGAAGCTTCATGTCTTCTCAACTTGGGAAATTTTAGTGGAGTGACATTCTGGACTAATGAAGGTTCAAGTCTACTCAACTTGGGAACTACTAGTGCAGTGACATTCCGGACTGTGAAGCTTCAAGTCTTCTCAACTTGGGAACTTGTAGCATAGTGATATTCCGGACTATGAAGCTTCAAGTCTACTCAAATTGGGAAGTTCTAGTACAGTGACATTCTGGACTAATGGAGCATTAAGTCTACTCAACTTGGGAACTTTCAGTGCAGTGACATTCCGGACTGTGAAGCTTCAAGTCTTCTCAACTTGGGAAATTTTAGTGCAGTTACATTCTGGACTAATGAAGCTTCAAGTCTACTCAACTTGGGAACTTTTAGTGCAGTGACATTCTGGACTAATGGAGCATCAAGTCTATTCAACTTGGGAACTTCTAGTGCAGTGACATTACGGACTGTGAAAATTCAAGTCTTCTCAACTTGGGACCTTCTAGTGCAGTGACATTCCGGACTGTGAAGCTTCAAATCTTCTCAACTTGGGAAATTTTAGTGCAGTTACATTCTGGACTAATGAAGCTTCAGGTCTACTCAATTTGGCAACATTTAGTGCATTGACATTCTGGACTGTGAAGCTTCAAGTCTTCTCAACTTGGGAAATTTTAGTGCAGTGACATTCTGGACTAATGAAGCTTCAAGTCTACTCAACTTGAGAACTTTTAGTGCAGGGACATTCCGGACTGTGAAGCTTCAAGTCTTCTCAACTTGGGAACTTGTAGTATAGTGACATTCCGGACTATGAAGCTTCAAGTCTACTCAAATTGGGAACTTCTAGTGCAGTGACATTCTGGACTAATGAAGCTTCAAGTCTACTCAACTTAAGAACTTTTAGTGCAGTGACATTCCGGACTAATGGAGCATCATGTCTACTCAACCTGGGAACTTCAAGAGCAGTGACATTCCGGACTGTGAAGCTTCAAGTCTTCTCAACTTGGGAAATTTATTGCAGTGACATTCTGGACTAATGAAGCTTCAAGTCTACTCAACTTGGGAACTCTTAGTGCAGTGACATTCCGGACTAATGGAGCATCAATTCTACTCAACTTGGAAACTTCTAGTGCAGTGACATTCCGGACTGTAAATCTTCAAGTCTTCTCAATTTGGGAACTTGTAGTATAGTGATATTCCGGACTATGAAGCTTCAAGTCTACTCAAATTGAGAAGTTCTAGTGCAGTGACTTTCTGGACTAATGGAGCATCAAGTCTACTGAACTTGGGAACTTCTAGTGCAGTGACATTCCTGACTGTGAAGTTTCAAGTCTTATCAACTTGGGAAATTGTAGTATAGTGACATTCCGGACTATGATGCTTCAAGTCTACACAAATTGGGAACTTCTATTGCAGTGACATTCTGGACTAATGAAGCTTCAAGTCTACTCATCTTGGCAACATTTAGTGCGGTGACATTCTGGATTGTGAAGCTTCAAGTCTTCTCAACTTGGGAACTTTCAGTGCAGTGACATTCCGGACTGTGAAGCTTCAAGCCTTCTCAACTTGGGAAATTTTAGTGCAGTGACATTCTGGACTATTGAAGCTTCAAGTCTACTCAACTTGGGAACTTTTAGTGCAGGGACATTCCGGACTAATGGAGCATCAAGTCTACTCAACCTGGGAACATCTAGTGCAGTGACATTCCGGACTGTGTAGCTTCAAATCTTCTCAACTTGGGAACTTTTATTGCAGTGACATTCTGGACTAATGAAGCTTCAAGTCTACTCAACTTGGGAACTTTTAGTGCAGTGACATTACGGACTAATAAGCATCTAGTCTACTTAACTTTGGAACTTCTAGTGCAGTGATATTCCAAACTAATGGAGCATCAAGTCTACTCATCGTGGAAACATTTAGTGCAGTGACATTCAGGACTAATGAAGGTTCAAGTTTTCTCAACTTGGGAACTTCTAGTGCAGTGACATTATAGACTAATGGAGCATCAAATCTACTCAACTTGGGAACTTCTAGTGTAGTGATATTCCAGACTATTAAGCTTCAAATCTACTCAACTTGAGAACTTTTAGTGCAGTGACATTCAGGACTAATGAAGCTTCAAATCTACTCAACTTGGGAACTTCAAGTGCAGTGACATTCCGGACTGTGAAGCTTCAAGACTTCTCAACTTGGGAAATTTATTGCAGTGAAGTTCTGGACTAATGAAGCTTCAATTCTACTCAACTTGGGAACTCTTAGTGCAGTGACATTCCGGACTAATGGAGCAACAAGTCTACTCAACTTGGAAACTTCTAGTGCAGTAACATTCCGGACTGTAAAGCTTCAAGTCTTCTCAACTTGGGAACTTGTAGTATAGTGATATTCCGGACTATGAAGCTTCACGTCTACTCAAATTGAGAAGTTCTAGTTCAGTGACATTCTGGACTAATGGAGCATCAAGTCTACTCAACTTGGGAATTTCTAGTGCAGTGACATTCCGGACTGTGAAGTTTCACGTTTTCTCAACTTGGGAACTTGTAGTATAGTGACATTCCGGACTATGAAGCTTCAAGTCTACTCAAATTGGAAACTTCTAGTGCAGTGACATTCTGGACTAATGAAGCTTCAAGTCTACTCAACTTGGGAACTTTTAGTGCATTGACATTCCGGACTGTGAAGCTTCATGTCTTCTCAACTTGGGAAATTTTAGTGGAGTGACATTCTGGACTAATGAAGCTTCAAGTCTACTCAACTTGGGAACTACTAGTGCAGTGACATTCCGGACTGTGAAGCTTCAAGTCTTCTCAACTTGGGAAATTTATTGCAGTGACATTCTGGACTAATGAAGCTTCAAGTCTACTCAACTTGGGAACTCTTAGTGCAGTGACATTCCGGACTAATGGAGCATCAATTCTACTCAACTAGGAAACTTCTAGTGCAGTGACATTCCGGACTGTAAATCTTCAAGTCTTCTCAATTTGGGAACTTGTAGTATAGTGATATTCCGGACTATGAAGCTTCAAGTCTACTCAAATTGAGAAGTTCTAGTGCAGTGACTTTCTGGACTAATGGAGCATCAAGTCTACTCAACTTGGGAACTTCTAGTGCAGTGACATTCCGGACTGTGAAGTTTCAAGTCATCTCAACTTGGGAACTTGTAGTATAGTGATATTCCGGACTAAGAAGCTTCAAGTCTACTCAAATTGGGAACTTCTAGTGCAGTGACATTCTGGACTAATGAAGCTTCAAGTCTACTCAACTTGGGAACTTTTAGTGCAGTGACATTCCGGACTGTGAAGCTTCATGTCTTCTCAACTTGGGAAATTTTAGTGGAGTGACATTCTGGACTAATGAAGCTTCAAGTCTACTCAACTTGGGAACTACTAGTGCAGTGACATTCCGGACTGTGAAGCTTCAAGTCTTCTCAACTTGGGAACTTGTAGCATAGTGATATTCCGGACTATGAAGCTTCAAGTCTACTCAAATTGGGAAGTTCTAGTGCAGTGACATTCTGGACTAATGGAGCATTAAGTCTACTCAACTTGGGAACTTTCAGTGCAGTGACATTCCGGACTGTGAAGCTTCAAGTCTTCTCAACTTGGGAAATTTTAGTGCAGTTACATTCTGGACTAATGAAGCTTCAAGTCTACTCAACTTGGGAACTTTTAGTGCAGTGACATTCCGGACTGAGAAGCTGCAAGTCTTCTCAACTTGGGAAATTTTAGTGCAGTGACGTTCTAGAATAATGAAGCTTCAAGTCTACTCAACTTGGGAACTTTTAGTGCAGTGACATTCTGGACTAATGGAGCATCAAGTCTACTCAACTTGGGAACTTCTAGTGCAGTGACATTACGGACTGTGAAAATTCAAGTCTTCTCAACTTGGGACCTTCTAGTGCAGAGACATTCTGGACTAATAGAGCATCAAGTCTACTCAATTTGGGAACTTCTAGCGTAGTGACATTCCAGACTATGAAGCTTCAAATCTACTCAACTTGGGAACTTGTAGTATAGTGACATTCCGGACTATGAAGCTTCAATTCTGCTCAAATTGGGAACTACTAGTGCAGAGACATTCTGGACTAATGAAGCTTCAAGTCTACTCAACTTGGCAACATTTAGTGCATTAACATTCTGGACTGTGAAGCTTCAAGTCTTCTCAACTTGGGAACTTCTAGTGCAGTGACATTCTGGACTAATGAAGCTTCAAGTCTACTCATCTTGGCAACATTTAGTGCGGTGACATTCTGGATTGTGAATCTTCAAGTCTTCTCAACTTGGGAACTTTCAGTGCAGTGACATTCCGGACTGTGAAGCTTCAAGCCTTCTCAACTTGGGAAATTTTAGTGCAGTGACATTCTGGACTATTGAAGCTTCAAGTCTACTCAACTTGGGAACTTTTAGTGCAGGGACATTCCGGACTAATGGAGCATCAAGTCTATTTAACCTGGGAATATCTAGTGCAGTGACATTCCGGACTGTGAAGCTTCAAGTCTTCTCAACTTGGGAACTTGTAGTATAGTGACATTCCGGACTAAGAAGCTTCAAGTCTACTCAAATTGGGAACTTCTAGTGCAGTGACATTCTGGACTAATGAAGCTTCAAGTCTACTCAACTTGGGAACTTTTAGTGCAGTGACATTCCGGACTGTGAGGCTTCATGTCTTCTCAACTTGGGAAATTTTAGTGGAGTGACATTCTGGACTAATGAAGCTTCAAGTCTACCCAACTTGGGAACTACTAGTGCAGTGACATTCCAGACTGTGAAGCTTCAAGTCTTCTCAACTTGGGAACTTGTAGCATAGTGATATTCCGGACTATGAAGCTTCAAGTCTACTCAAATTGGGAAGTTCTAGTGCAGTGACATTCTGGACTAATGGAGCATTAAGTCTACTCAACTTGGGAACTTTCAGTGCAGTGACATTCCGGACTGTGAAGCTTCAAGTCTTCTCAACTTGGGAAATTTTAGTGCAGTTACATTCTGGACTAATGAAGCTTCAAGTCTACTCAACTTGGGAACTTTTAGTGCAGTGACATTCTGGACTAATGGAGCATCAAGTCTATTCAACTTGGGAACTTCTAGTGCAGTGACATTACGGACTGTGAAAATTCAAGTCTTCTCAACTTGGGACCTTCTAGTGCAGAGACATTCTGGACTAATAGAGCATCAAGTCTACTCAATTTGGGAACTTCTAGCGTAGTGACATTCCAGACTATGAAGCTTCAAATCTACTCAACTTGGGAACTTGTAGTATAGTGACATTCCGGACTATGAAGCTTCAAGTCTACTCAAATTGGGAACTACTAGTGCAGAGACATTCTGGACTAATGAAGCTTCAAGTCTACTCAACTTGGCAACATTTAGTGCATTGACATTCTGGACTGTGAAGCTTCAAGTCTTCTCAACTTGGGAAATTTTAGTGCAGTGACATCCTGGACTAATGAAGCTTCAAGTCTACTCAACTTGAGAACTTTTAGTGCAGGGACATTCCGGACTGTGAAGCTTCAAGTCTTCTCAACTTGGGAACTTGTAGTATAGTGACATTCCGGACTATGAAGCTTCAAGTCTACTCAAATTGGGAACTTCTAGTGCAGTGACATTCTGGACTAATGAAGCTTCAAGTCTACTCAACTTAAGAACTTTTAGTGCAGTGACATTCCGGACTAATGGAGCATCATGTCTACTCAACCTGGGAACTTCAAGAGCAGTGACATTCCGGACTGTGAAGCTTCAAGTCTTCTCAACTTGGGAAATTTATTGCAGTGACATTCTGGACTAATGAAGCTTCAAGTCTACTCAACTTGGGAACTCTTAGTGTTGTCACATTCCGGACTAATGGAGCATCAATTCTACTCAACTTGGAAACTTCTAGTGCAGTGACATTCCGGACTGTAAATCTTCAAGTCTTCTCAATTTGGGAACTTGTAGTATAGTGATATTCCGGACTATGAAGCTTCAAGTCTACTCAAATTGAGAAGTTCTAGTGCAGTGACCTTCTGGACTAATGGAGCATCAAGTCTACTCAACTTGGGAACTTCTAGTGCAGTGACATTCCGGACTGTGAAGTTTCAAGTCTTATCAACTTGGGAACTTGTAGTATAGTGACATTCCGGACTATGATGCTTCAAGTCTACACAAATTGGGAACTTCTAGTGCAGTGACATTCTGGACTAATGAAGCTTCAAGTCTACTCATCTTGGCAACATTTAGTGCGGTGACATTCTGGATTGTGAAGCTTCAAGTCTTCTCAACTTGGGAACTTTCAGTGCAGTGACATTCCGGACTGTGAAGCTTCAAGCCTTCTCAACTTGGGAAATTTTAGTGCAGTGACATTCTGGACTATTGAAGCTTCAAGTCTACTCAACTTGGGAACTTTTAGTGCAGGGACATTCAGGACTAATGGAGCATCAAGTCTACTCAACCTGGCAACATCTAGTGCAGTGACATTCCGGACTGTGAAGCTTCAAGTCTTCTCAACTTGGGAACTTGTAGTATAGTGATATTCCGGACTATGAAGCTTTAAGTCTACTCAAATTGAGAAGTTCTAGTGCAGTGACATTCAGGACTAATGGAGCATCAAGTCTATTCAACTTGGGAACTTCTAGTGCAGTGACATTCGGGACTGTGTAGCTTCAAATTTTCTCAACTTGGGAACTTTTATTGCATTGACATTCTGGACTAATGAAGCTTCAAGTCTACTCAACTTGGGAACTTCAAGTGCAGTGACATTCCGGACTGTGAAGCTTCAAGACTTCTCAACTTGGGAAATTTATTGCAGTGAAGTTCTGGACTAATGAAGCTTCAATTCTACTCAACTTGGGAACTCTTAGTGCAGTGACATTCCGGACTAATGGAGCAACAAGTCTACTCAACTTGGAAACTTCTAGTGCAGTGACATTCCGGACTGTAAAGCTTCAAGTCTTCTCAACTTGGGAACTTGTAGTATAGTGATATTCCGGACTATGAAGCTTCACGTCTACTCAAATTGAGAAATTCTAGTGCAGTGACATTCTGGACTAATGAAGGTTCAAGTTTTCTCAACTTGGGAACTTCTAGTGCAGTGACATTATAGACTAATGGAGCATCAAATCTACTCAACTTGGGAACTTCTAGTGTAGTGATATTCCAGACTATTAAGCTTCAAATCTACTCAACTTGAGAACTTTTAGTGCAGTGACATTCAGGACTAATGAAGCTTCAAATCTACTCAACTTGGGAACTTCAAGTGCAGTGACATTCCGGACTGTGAAGCTTCAAGACTTCTCAACTTGGGAAATTTATTGCAGTGAAGTTCTGGACTAATGAAGCTTCAATTCTACTCAACTTGGGAACTCTTAGTGCAGTGACATTCCGGACTAATGGAGCAACAAGTCTACTCAACTTGGAAACTTCTAGTGCAGTGACATTCCGGACTGTAAAGCTTCAAGTCTTCTCAACTTGGGAACTTGTAGTATAGTGATATTCCGGACTATGAAGCTTCAAGTCTACTCAAATTGAGAAATTCTAGTGCAGTGACATTCTGGACTAATGGAGCATCAAGTCTACTCAAATCTAGAACTTCTTGCGTAGTGACATTCCAGACAATGAAGCGTCAAATCTACTCAACTTGGGAACTTGTAGTATAGTGACATTCCTGACTATGAAGCTTCAAGTCTACTCAAATTGGGAACTTCTAGTGCAGTGACATTCTGTTCTAATGACGCTTCAAGTCTACTCAACTTGGCAACATTTAGTGCATTGACATTCTGGACTGTGAAGCTTCAAGTCTTCTCAACTTGGGAAATTTTAGTGCAGTGACATTCCGGACTGTGAAGCTTCAAGTCTTCTCAACTTGGGAAATTTTAGTGCAGTGACATTCTGGACTAATGAAGCTTCAAGTCTACTCAACTTGGGAACTTTTAGTGCAGTGACATTCCGGACTAATTTAGCATCAAGTCTACTCAACTTGGGAACTTCTAGCGCAGTGACATTCCGGACTGTGAAGCTTCAAGTCTTCTCAACTTGGGAAGTTGTAGTATAGTGACATTCCGGACTATGAAGCTTCAAGTCTACTCAAATTGGGAACTTCTAGTGCAGTGACATTCTGGACTAATGAAGCTTCAAGTCTACTTATCTTGGCAACATTTAGTGCAGTGACATTCTGGACTGTGAAGCTTCAAGTCTTCTCAACTTGGGAACTTGTAGTATAGTGACATTCTGGACTAATAAAGCTTCATGTCTTCTCAACTTGGGAACTTGTAGTGTAGTGATATTCCGGACTATGAAGCTTCAAGTCTACTCAAATTGGGAAGTTCTAGTGCAGTGATATTCTGGACTAATGGAGCATCAAGCCTACTCAAATTGGGAACTTCTAGTGCAGTGACATTCCGGACTGTGAAGCTTCAAGTCTTCTCAACTTAGAAACTTGTAGTATAGTGACATTCCGGACTATGAAGCTTCAAGTCTACTCAAATTGGGAACTTCTAGTGCAGTGACATTCTGGACTAATGAAGCTCCAAGTCTACTAAAACTTGGGAACTTTTAGTGCAGTGACATTCCGGACTGTGAAGCTGCAAGTCTTCTCAACTTGGGAAATTTTAGTGCAGTGACATTCTGGAATAATGAAGTTTCAAGTCTACTCAACTTGGGAACTTTTAGTGCAGTGACATTCCGGACTGTGTAGCTTCAAGTCTTCTCAACTTGGGAAACTTAAGTGCAGTGACATTCTGGACTAATGAAGCATCAAGTCTACTCATCTTGGGAACTTCTAGTGCAGTGACATTCCGGACTGTGTAGCTTCAAATCTTCTCAACTTGGGAACTTCTATTGCAGTGACATTCTGGACTAATGAAGCTTCAAGTCTACTCAACTTGGGAACGTTTAGTGCAGTGACATTCCGGACTAATGGAGCATCAAGTCTACTCAACTTGGGAACTTCTAGTGCAGTGACATTACGGACTGTGAAAATTCAAGTCTTCTCAACTTGGGTCCTTCTAGTGCAGAGACATTCTGGACTAATACAGCATCAAGTCTACTCAATTTGGGAACTTCTAGCGTAGTGACATTCCAGACTATGAAGCTTCAAATCTACTCAACTTGGGAACTTGTAGTATAGTGACATTCCGGACTATGAAGCTTCAAGTCTACTCAAATTGGGAACTTCTAGTGCAGAGACATTCTGGACTAATGAAGCTTCAAGTCTACTCAACTTGGCAACATTTAGTGCATTGACATTCTGGACTGTGAAGCTTCAAGTCTTCTAAACTTGGGAAATTTTAGTGCAGTGACATTCTGGACTAATGAAGCTTCAAGTCTACTCAACTTGAGAACTTTTAGTGCAGGGACATTCCGGACTGTGAAGCTTCAAGTCTTCTCAACTTGGGAACTTGTAGTATAGTGACATTCCGGACTATGAAGCTTCACATCTACTCAAATTGGGAACTTCTAGTGCAGTGACATTCTGGACTAATGAATCTTCAAGTCTACTCAACTTGGGAACTTCTAGTGCAGTGACATTCCGGACTGTGATGCTTTAAATCTTGTCAACTTGGGAAATTTTAGTGCAGTGACATTCTGGACTAATGAAGCTTTACGTCTACTCAACCAACTTAGGAACTTTTAGTGCAGTGACATTCCGGACTGTGAAGCTTCAAGTCTTCTCAACTTGGGAAATTTTAGTGCTGTTACATTCTGGACTAACGAAGCTTCAAGTCTACTCAAATTGGGAACTTCTAGTGCAGAGACATTCTGGACTAATGAAGCTTCAAGTCTACTTATCTTGGCAACATTTGGTGCAGTGACATTCTGGACTGTGAAGCTTCAAGTCTTCTCAACTTGGGAACTCATCTCATCTCGTCTCGTTGCCTCGTCTCGTCATTTCGTCTCGTCGTCTCGTATGGGCTTACGTCTCGTCTCGCCGTCGCGTCTCGTAGTATCGTCTCGTCGTCTCTTCTCGTCTTGTCGTCTCGTCTCGTCTCGTCGTCTCGTTTTGCCTCGTCTTGTCTCGTCGTCGCAACGTCTCGTTGTCTTGTCTCGTTTCGTCTCGTATCGTCTTGTCTCGTCTCGTTTTGTCGTCTAATCTCGTAGTCTCATCTCGTCGTCTGATTTTGGTCTTGTCGTTTCGTCTCGTCATCTCGCATTGTCCTTTCGTCTCGTAATCTCATATCGTAGTCTCGTCTTGTCTTATCGTCGTCGTCGTCTCATCGGCTCGTCATCTCGTCTCGTCGTCTCGAATGGGGTTACGTCTCGTCTCGCCGTCGCATCTCGTAGTCTCGTCTCGTCGTCTCTTCTTGTCTCGTTGTCTCGTCGTCGTTGTAGTCGTCGTCGTCTCGTCTCGTGTCGTCGCTTCGTCTCGTCTCATCCTCTTGTCTCGTCTCGTCGTGTCGTCCCATTTCGTCGTCTCGTCTCGTCTCGAATCATCGCCTCGTCTCGTCTTCTTTTTTCATCTCGTCTCGTCTCGTCGTCTCATCTATTCTCTTCGTCTCGTCTCGTCGTCTTTGTCGTAGTCTCATTTCGTCTTGTCGTCTCGCAGTCTAGTGACTCGTCTCGTCTCGTCGTCTCGATTAGTCATTTCGTCTCGTCTCATCGTCTCGTCTCGTCTCGTAGTCTCATCTCGTCTCGTCGTCTCGTCTTGTCGTCGTCTCGTCTCCTCTCGTCGTCTCGTCTTGTCTTATCGTCGTCGTCGTCTCATCGTCTCGTCATCTCATCATCGTCTCGTTGCCTCGTCTCGTCATTTCGTCTCGTCGTCTCGTATGGGCTTACGTCTCGTCTCGCCGTCGCGTCTCGTAGTATCGTCTCGTCGTCTCTTCTCGTTTTGCCGTCTCGTCTCGTCGTCCCGTCGTCTCTTCTCGTCTCGTCGTCTAGTTTTGTCTCGTCTTGTATCGTCGTCTCAACGTCTCGTTGTCTTGTCTCGTTTCGTCTCGTTGTATCGTCTCGTCTCGTCTCGTTTGGTCGTCTAATCTGTGACTTTTCTCGTCTCGTCGTCTCGTTTCATGGTTTCGTCTCATCGTCTCGTCTCGTCGTCGTCTCGTAGTCTCATCTCGACGTCGTCTCGCCGTCTCGTCTCATCTCGTCGTCACGTCTTTTCTAGTGTAATTGTCTCATCTAGTCTCGTCGTCTCGTCTCGACTTGTTGTATCGTCTTGTCTCGTCGTCTCGACGTCTCGTATCGTCTCGTTGTCTTGTCTCGTCATCTCGTTTCGTCGTCTCGTCTCGTCTCTTCGTCTCGTCTGTTTTCGTCGTCTAGTCTCGTCTAGTTGTCTCATCGTTTCATCTCGTCTCGTCGTGTCTCGTCTCGACGTCTCGTTTCCAGTCGTTGTTCAGTCTCGTCTCGTTATCTCGCCTCGTCGTTTTTTCTCGTATCGTCGTCTCGCCTCGTGTCGTCGCCACATCTCGTCTCGTCTCGGCTCATCTTTTCGTCTCGTCGTCTCGTCTCGACATCTCGTCTCGTCTCGTCGTCTCGTCGATTCGTTTCGTATCGGCTCGTCGTCTCGTCCCGTCTCGTCTCGTCGTTTCATCTCTTCTCGTCGTCTCGTCACGTCTAGTCTACTCCTCTCGTCTCGTCGTCTCATCTCGTCTCGTCGTCTCATTTGGTCTCGTCGTCTCGTCTCGTCATGTTCCGTCTCGTTTCGTCGCTTCGTCTCACGTCTCGTCTAGTGTCGTCTCATATAGTCTCGTCTCTTCTCGTTACGTCGTCTCGTCTCGTTTTGTCTCGTCTTGTTTCGTCGTCTAGTCTAATCTCATCTCGTCTCGTTTCGTCGTCTCGTCTCGTTTCGTCTTGTCTCGTCTTGTCATATCGTCTCGAATATTCACCTTTTCTCGTCTCGACTCGTCGTCTCGTCTCGTCGCCTCGTTTCGTCGTTTCGTCTTGTCTCGTAGTCTTATATCGTCGTCTCGTCTCGTCTCATCTCGTCGTATCGTCTTCTTTTTTCGTCTCGTCGTCTCGTCTCGTCGTGTTATCTAATCTCTTCGTCTCGCCTGGTCGTCTTTTGTCATAGTCTCATCTCGTCTCGTCGTCTCGCAGTCTAGTGACTTGTCTTGTCTTTTCTCGATTCGTCATTTCGTCTCCTCTCGTCGACTCCTCTCGTCTCATCGTCGTCGTCATCGTCTTCGTTGTAGTCGTCGTCGTCTCGTCTCGTCGCTTCGTTTCGTCACGTCATCTCGTCATCTCATCTGGTCTCGTCTCGTCTTGACTCGTCTCGTCGTCTCGTCTTGACTCGTCTCGTCGTCTCGTCTCGTCGTTTCGTCGTCTCGTCTAATCACATCTCGTCTCGTTTCGTCGTCTCGTCTTGTCTCGTCTAGTCATATCATCTCGTCTTGTCTTTTCTTCTGAGCTCGACGTCTCTTGGACCTACGAGGGATTTGGCGTCCCTCGCGGTACCCTAGCCTAACACTACACCACTCACAAAAACATACACACACACATACACACACCAACACAATCTATACACATTTCAACACTTACATATTCGCTTAGGGAATTTTGACTGGTCAGAACCGTTGCGCGTTGGGAGTGCTGAAAAGTCCAGAGCGTGACAAACTCTGGTCTGGGACGCTGATGTGAGCTTGCTCTGCCGAAGACGTAAGCGCGGTTTCTGGTCTACCAGCCGCTTCGGTCCTTGGTCAGGGAGTGTCCGCGGTGCATGGGTGTCGGAGCCTGTGCACAGTATTACGAGTTCTCGACTGATGCCCATCCAGTCGAGCTAAGGAGAAAAGCTATAGGCCTCAGAGTTCTGAGGGTTGGAAATGATCTTAATGTGATCCAAGGGTGTACCCGTTCCTATAGTCTCGCCCGTAACGCTTGACACGATGGCTGGCAAAAAATATTTATGGATTCCAAAACCACATCAAATATGACTAGTCTGAAGAGGACACGCCAGGATTCTCCTGACGATAGTCAAGATTTGAGCAAAAAGTTGATGGTGGCAACGTCGCAGACATTGCCATCAGCAAAGTATTTAGTTTTTTCTAGTGCCGAAGAAGGGAAAAATCTTTCCAAAGTTTCTCCTTTCCTGATTAACAAGGCCATTACTGCTTGTGCTGGAGGCCCAGTAGCCTCTATTAAGAAACTTAGAAACGGAACATTGTTAGTTGCGACTTCCACCGATAGACAAACCCGTTCTCTATCAAAAATGACCTCCTTCTTTGACCAGGTCATGGTATCTGTGGCTCCCCACAGATCCTTGAATTACTCAAAGGGGGTCATCACATGTAGGGATTTAATGCACCTTCCAATCGAAGAAATTAAGTCCGAACTGTCTTCTCAGTTAGTTACGGAGGTTATCCCCATAATGAAAATGGACAAAGGAGAAAAAGTAGCAACAGCTTCTTTTATAGTCACATTTGGAAAACCGGAAATACCCGAATACTTGCATGCAGGTTACCAAAGGCTCTCAGTGAGACCATACGTGGCTAACCCTAGGCGCTGCTTCAAGTGCCAGCGATTTGGGCATATCAGCTCTACGTGTTCGAAGCAGAACGTATGCGGCATATGTAGCGTTGAAGGCCATGATGACAAGGAATGTGTTAATTCTCCGAAATGCGCCAACTGTGGTGGTGACCACCCAGCGCGATCCTACAACTGTCCTACTTTAAAGGAAGAGAAAGCTATCTTAGGCATCATGGCGAAAGACAAGCTGTCGTTTCCAGAGGCCAAAAAACTCTATAGATCCACTCAGCCAAAGGTAGACAGTAAGACTTATGCCGCTACCCTGACCGCTTCGAAATCGTCTTGTACCAACTGTGCTGAGCTGTCCAAGAAGATTGAAGCTCTAACTGAACAAGTGTCTCGCCTTTTGTGCTTAGTCACAAATGGATCGTCTCTAAATTTGGCACAACCTGCAGCAACGGATAGTGTTTTGCCTCGTGTACCTATCCCTTCCACTGGGGGGATTGGAGCACGAAATAAGTCACTAAGTGAGCCTTGTGTTTCTGTGCAGAAGATATTATCAACGGGTAATAAACCTTCTGTGCAGAAGACGTTGGAAAAATCGAAACCACGTAAACCAGTGTTACGTCAGACCACATCGCCACCGTCGTTACCGGGTATTAAACAAAATGCTAACAAAGGAGGGAATGTAAAAACTAAACCTCCTAAACCCAAAACTTCCTCAGATTCCATCCCTGAACGGGTGGATATGGAATCTGAGAAATGTAAGCCTGAGACGTCTAAAAACGTCCCAAACAAGAAAGTAGACAGCAGCAATGGGTGTCAGATCAATCCATTGCTGAGTTAATAAATGTCTGCAATTAACAAGTCAGTGATACAATGGAACGTCAACGGTGTTAGGAGTCACATAGAAGAACTTAAAGTACTCGTGCGAGATGTGTACCCAATGTTTGTATGTCTACAGGAGACACATCTACACGAATCGCATAATTTCCATTTAAGGGAGTATTCAGTTTTTAGATCGGACTTCGTTACAGAAGATCGAGCTAGAGGTGGCGTAGCCATCCTAGCCCGTGACTGTATCGATGCTGTTTCTCTAAACTTAATAACTCCTTTACAAGCAGTAGCCGTTCAAACAGCTGTCCCGTATAAAATCACTGTGTGTTGTGTCTACTTGCCACCACAAGAAAACCTGCATCACAGTGATTTAGTAAATTTGATAAGCCAGTTACCAACTCCGTTCTTATTGGTAGGGGATTTTAATGCCCACCATTCGTCTTGGGGATCTCCGACTAGGAACTCTCGAGGTGATATTGTTGAAAGTGTAAGAACGGAACTAGACTTATGTCTGCTAAATGACGGTTCTCCTACTCATTTAGCAGCATCTACTGGTGGATGGACAGCTGTTGATCTATCGATTTGCAGCCCTCAATTAGCTACTAGATGCACATGGTCGGTACTCAATGATTTGTATGGAAGCGACCATGTGCCTATTAAGATCAGTTTATGTGACTCCCAAACCTGTTATGTTCGAAATTCCAGTTGGATTTTGCGAAAAGCCAACTGGGACTCCTACTCGAATTACCTTGTATCACTTGACATGGATTATCTGACACCCATTGATGAAAATATAGAAAATTTTACAAAAGCAATTTTAAATGCCGCTGAAAAGACCATTCCGAAAAGCTCTGCGCATCCACGCCGACCGCCTGTGCCGTGGTGGAACGATGAATGCACAGAAATCCTCCGTTTACGACGAAGAGCTCTTAGGAGATTTAAACGACACCCAACCAATGGAAACCTTCAGGAATATAAAATACTCCGTGCGAAAGCACGGAGGATATTTAGGCTGAGTAGAAAGAACTCTTGGGAACAGTACATTAGCACAATTAGACGAACAACTCCGTCCTCCACAGTGTGGAGGAAACTAAGATCAGTTTGTGGTACTTCCATTCCGTTGCCAGCCATTGCGCTGAAGCAACCAGATGGGAGATTAATCACAAACAGTGATGACATTGCTAATGTACTTGGAATATCTTTTTCTAACTTTTCTGCTACTACAGCCTATAATAGATTATTCCAGATGTATAAACTGAAGGAAGAAGCAATACCGTTTACTGTTGGGTCGTCTGAGGACTCTCCTTTAAACACTCCTTTCTCTATAGGGGAATTGGAGTCAGCTCTTGCGTCAACGAAGGATTCTGCACCAGGTCCTGATTCCATTGTATACTCCATGCTAAAACATCTACCATCATCGGCGAAACTTGTCCTCCTTCGAGTATACAATCGTTTATTCGAGGAGCGCTCTTTCCCCGATGCATGGTTAGAATCGACTGTAATTCCTCTTTTGAAGCCAGGTAAGGACAAAACCAACCCCAGTAGTTACAGGCCTATATCACTTACAAGCGTCTTGTGCAAACTACTGGAGAAGATGGTCAACCGCCGTCTTGTCTGGTACCTAGAAACCAACAACCTTCTTAGCAACGAACAATGTGGTTTCAGACTAGGACGCTCATCAGTTGACCAATTGGTTTTGTTAGAATCCGCTATTCAAGATGCCTTTCTCTTGCGTCAAACGCTCGTTGCGGTTTTCTTTGACCTTGAAAAGGCATATGATATGGCATGGAAAAGAGGAATTCTGAACACTCTGAAATCATGGAGTATACAAGGGAATATCCTAGCATTCATCGCTAACTTTCTTTCAAACAGATCTTTCCGCGTTCGACTTGGAGGCACGTATTCAAACAGCTATACACAAGAGAATGGTGTACCGCAGGGCAGCGTGCTGAGCGTCACGCTGTTTGCCGTTGCAATAAATAGTATCACCTGTAATATACGATCTCCGGTACACTGTTCCCTTTTTGTGGATGACTTTTGTATATATGTGCCTGCTCGTAGTATGGCAACAGCGGAAAGATCTTTGCAGTTAGCAATATACAGATTGGAGGAATGGTCTAAATCTACAGGTTTCAAATTCTCTGCTTCGAAGACCCAATGTGTAGCATTTAGTCGTCGTAGGCAACACCAGGAGCCGATCCTTTTTCTTGACGGGGTTCAGCTTCAAACCACGGATAGTGTTCGATTACTAGGTCTTTTATTTGATAAAAGACTCTCATGGATCCCACATGTTCGTGATTTGAAGGTGAGATGCAATAAGAAATTGGATATGTTAAGAGTCCTTAGTGGTACGAATTGGGGAGCAGACAGAACTAGTATGCTTCGATTTTATCGCGCGGTCGTTAGATCGCGCATTGATTATGGCTGTCAAGCCTATTCATCCGCACGAATTACAGTTCTGAAAACTCTCGATGCCGTCCACCACTCTGGACTTAGACTGGCTACTGGTGCATTTAGAACTAGCCCAATCCCTAGTCTTCTTGTCGAGGCTGGGGAACCCGCTCTTTCAAGACGACGTCAGATGCTACAAATATCTTACGTTTCTGTTCTTCGAAGCAAACCCAACCACCCGGCATTTGAAAGAGTCTTTTATAATACGCTAAATCACGTGTACAATACACGTCAACGTTAGACCGCTCCCTTTGGCATACGAACGTTAAGAATATTGGATGACCTTGAGTTGCAACTTCCAACTATGTTTGAACGACAAATATGCTATCTACCTCCATGGATAATAAAAACGCCGCACTTCGATTTCTCATTGTCCAGTTATATAAAACACGATACTCCTGTTGTGGTCTACCACCAGGAATTTTTATCCATTTATAAATCTCACCAACACAGTGAAATTATTTTCTCTGATGGATCTAAACTGGACAATGGCGTTGGGTGTGCGTTTTATGCATCTGGATGTACCTACACGTACGGATTGCCCTCAGCTTGCAGTGTTTTCACGGCAGAACTATTTGCTATTTTTAAAGCTTTGACCGTCATTCAATCTCGATCCTCGCATTATCTTTTGTGTTCGGATTCCAAAAGTGCTCTTCAGGCTCTTCAGGATGTTTTCTCTAGCAACCCTTTGGTTGGGGACATTTTGTGTGCTGTACACAGGCTTCAATTGAGGGGTGTGGGGGTAACTTTCTGTTGGGTTCCTGGACATTGCGGAATACTTGGAAACACAAAAGCGGATGAAGCGGCGAAGAAAGCTACAAGTTTGGTGCCTATTACTCAACTGGTTATGGCATCTGATTATGTGTGTTTCGCGAAACATTTATTGCTCGCTGCTTGGAATGACGAGTGGCATACCGTGATTGAGAATAAGCTGAGGGAAATTAAAGATACCGTCCGTCCATGGAGGTCTTCAATTCGTTCAAAACGTAGGGAGGAAGTGGTGGTTACACGCCTTCGCGTTGGCCACTCTTTTGCAACTCATGGATATTTGATGAGTCGTGAAGATCCACCAATATGCCAATATTGCGGTGATATCTTCACAATAAAACATATTTTAGTAGACTGTGTTAATGTAAGCAATGTTCGTGCCCTTTTTAATTTAAAAGGGAGTTTAAAGGTGGTGCTAAGGGACGATGCCTCGGCCATTGACCGAGTCATCGCTTTCTTGCACCACTTGAAATTATTTTTTAAAATTTAATACATAAATAAATATATATATTTTTTTAAAATTTATTTATACATATAATTCTCTGTGTTTCTTTAATTTATTTTAATTAAATTTATTTTCTGTTCTTGTTATTGTTATTGAGATTTATTTATTGGTAAATTGTTACCTATTATTGTTTTACATATTATTTATTTACTGTTATATTGTTCTTTGTTGTTATTTTGTTATTTAGTTTTTAAGAATTTTTTCATTGTTATATTGTTGTTTTTTTGTTTTTTATTGTTGGTGTTTTATTTTGTTTTGTAATTTTTGTTGTATTTATTTATTTGTTTATTTAATAATTTATTTGATTTTATTTAAAACATTGCGTTCTTTGTTAGATTTTGTTTGGCGATGATAACCACAATTGGTTTTTCGCCAGGAAAAAAAAGGAAAAAAAAAAATCATCTTGTCACCTCGTCTTGTCTCGTTGCATCGTCTCGTCTCGTCTCGTCGTCATGTCTCGTCTCGTCTCATCGTCTTGTTTGGTATGGTGGTCTCGTCTCGTCTTCTCATCTCGTCGTCTCGTTTCGTCGTTTCGTCTGTCGTCTCGTCTCGTCGTTGTCTCGTCTCGTCTCGTAGTCTCATATCGTCGGCTCGTCACGTCGTCTCATCTCGTCACTTCGCCTCGTCTCTTCTCGTCGCCTTGTGTCGTAGTCTCGTCTCGTCTCGTCGTTTCCTCCCGTCAAGTCGTCTCGTCTCGTCTCGCAGTCTAGTAGCTCGTCTCGTCTCGTCGTCTCGTCTTGTCTTGTCGTCTCGTTTCGTCGTCTCGTCACGTCGTTTCGTCTCGTCTTGTCTAGTCGTCTTGTCTCGTCGTTTCATCTTTTTTCGACGTCTCGTCATCTCGTCTTGCCGTCACGTTTCGTCTCGTCGTTTCTTGCCGGCTTGTCGTCTCGTCGCCTGGTCTCGTCGATTCGTCTCTTATCGTCGTCTCGTCTCGTCGACTCGTCTATGCTCGTCGTGTCGTCTCGTCGCAACCTTTTGCCTCGTCTCGTAGTCTCGGCTTGAATCGTCGACTCGTCTCGTATCGTCATCTCGTCTAGTCTCGTCTCGTTTCGTCGTCTCGTCTCGCCATCTTGTCTCGTCGCTTCGTCTCGTCTCATCGTCCCGTCTAGTCTCGTCTCGTCTCGTCGTCTTGTGTCGTCGTCTCGTCCCGTCTTATCGTCTCATCTTGACACGTCGTCTCATCTCGTCTCGTTTCATCGTCTCATCTCGTCTATTTGTCTCGTCGTTTCATCTCGTCTCGTCGTCTCGTCTCGTCTCGTCTTCTCGTCTCGTCGTTTCGTCTCTTCTCGTCGTTTCGTCACATCTAGTCGACTCCTCTCGTCACGTCGTCTCGTTTCGTCGTCTCATTTGGTTTCGTCGTCTAGTCTCGTCTTGTCCTGTCTCGTGTCGTCGCTTCGTCCCGTCTCGTCCTATTGTCTCATCTCGTCGTGTCGTCTCGGTTCGTCGTCTCGTCTCGTCGTCTCATCTCGAATCTTTACCTTGTCTCGACTCGTCTCGTCTCGCAGTCTAGTGACTCGTCTCGTCTAATTGTCTCGTCTAGTTTCGTCTGTCGTCTCGTCTCGTCGTCGTCTCGTCTCGTCTTATAGTCTCGTCTTGTCTCGTCTCGCAGTCTAGTGACTCTTTTGTGTCGTCGTCTCGTCTCGTCGTGTCGGCTCGTCTCAACGTTTCATCTCTTCTCGTCGTCTCGTAACGTCTCGTCGTCTCGTTTCACCTGGTTGTCATGTCTCGTCTCCTCTCATCGTATCGTTTGGTATCTTCGTCTCGTATAGTTTTGTCGTCTCGTCTCGTTTCATCTCCTCATCTCGTCTCGTATCGTCTCCTCATCTCGTCGTCTCGTCTCTTCGTATCTTCTAGTCTCGTCTCGTCGTCTCGTCGTTCCTCCCGTCAAGTCGTCTCGTCTCATCTCGTTGTTATGTCTCTCCTCGTCACAACATCTCGTTTGGTATCGTCGTTTCGTCTCGTTTCGTCTCGACACGTCGTCTCGTCTCTTTGTGCCGTTTCCTCTCATCCTCTTGTCTCGTGTCGTAGGCTTGTCTTGAATCGTCGCCTCGTCTCGTCGTCTCGTCTAAGCTCGTCGCCTCTTCTTGTCGTCTCGTCTAGTCGGCTCGTCTCGAATCGCCGTCTCGTCTATTCTCGTCGTCACGTCTCGTCTAGTTTCGTCGTCTCATCTCGTCTCGTTTCGTCGTCTCGTCTTGTTTCGTCCCGTCTTGTTTCGTCGTCTCGTCTAGTCTCATCTCGCCTCGTTGTCTCTTCTCGTCGTTTCGTCTAATCTCGTCTCGTAACGTCGTGTAGACTCGTCTTATCGTCGTCTCGTCTCGTCCTCTCACCTTGTCCCGTCGTCTCGACATCTTGACTCGTCATCTCATCTCATCTCATTGTCTCGTCTCGTTGTCTCATCTCGTAGTTTCGTCTCGTAGTCTCATCTCGTCGTCTCGTCTCGTCTTGTTTTCTCGTCTCGTAGTCTCGTAGTCTCGTCTCGTCGTCTCGTCTCGTCCTGTTTCGTCGTCGTCTCGTCTCGTCGTCTCGTCTCGTCTCGTCGTCTCGTCTCGTCTTGTCTCGTCTTGTCGTCATCACTCGTCTCTTCACATCATCTCGTTTAGTATTGTCTTCTCGTCTCGTTTCATCTCGACACGTCGTCTCAGTTCTTCGTGTCGTCTCGTCTCGTCCCCTTGTCTCGTGTCGTAGGCTCGTCTTGAATCATCGTCTCGTCTAAGCTCGCCGTCTTGTCTCGTGGTCTCGTCTTGTCGTCTCGTCTAGTCTCGTCGTCACGTCTCTTCTATTTTCGTCGTCTCATCTAGTCTCGTTTCGTCTCGTCTTGTTTAATCGTCTCGTCTAGTCTCATCCCATCTCGTTGTCTCGTCTCGTCTTCTATTCTCATTTCGCAGTCTAGTGACTCTTCTCGTCTCGTCGTTTCATTTCGTCGTTTGGTCTCGTCTTGTCGTTATGTCTCGTCTCGTCTCATCGTCTCATTTAGTACCGTCGTCTCGTCTCGTCTTCTCGTCTCGTCGTCTAATCTCGTCGTGTCGCCTCGTCTCGTCATTCCGTCTCGTCTCATCTAGTCTTCTCGTCTCGACGTCTTGACTCGTCTAGTCATCTCATCTCATCTCGTTGACTCGTCTCGTCGCCTCGTCTCGTTGTCTCGTCTCGTCTCGTCTTGTTGTCTCGTCGTCTTGTGTCGTCGTCTTGTCTCGTCGTCTTCGTCGTCGTCTCGTCTCGTCTTGTTGTCTCGTCGTGTCTCGTAGTCTCATATCGTCGTCTCGTCTCGTCCCGTCGTCTATTATGTCGTAGTCTCGTCTCGTTTCGTCTTGTCATCACGCCGTCTCGTCTCGTCGTCTCGCCTTGTCTCGTCGTCTTGACGTCTTGTCTCGTCTTGTCTCTTCATCTCGGCTTGACGTCTCTTCTCATCTTCTCGTCTAGTCATCTCCTCTGGTCTCATATTTTCGTCTCGTCTTGTCGTCTATTTGTGTCGTTATTTCGTCTCATCTTATCGTCTCGTATCGTCGTCTTGTCCCCCTCGTCGTCTTTTCTCGTCTCATCTTCGTCGTCGTCGTTGTCGTCGTCGTCGTCTCGTCTCGTCTTGTCGTCTCGTCGTCTCGCCTTGTCTCGTCGTCTCGACGTATTGTTTCGTCCCAACTCGTCTCGTTCTCTCGTCTAGTCATTTAGTCTCCCCACGTCGTCTCATCTCGTCGTGTTATCTCGTCTCGTATTGTCTCGTCTCGTCTTGTCTCGTCTCGTCTCGTCGTTTCGTCTCGTCTCGTCTAGTCTCGTATTGTCTCGTCTCGTAGTGTCTCGTCTCGTCATCTTGTCTCGTCGTCTCGTCTCATCGTGTCGTCTCGTCTCGTCGTCGTCGTTGTAGTGGTTGTCGTCTTTTCTCGTCTCGTCGCCTCATCTAGTCGATTCGTCTCGTCATCTCAACTGGTCGTCTTGTCTCGTCTCGTCTCTTCTTCTCGTCTTGTCTTTTCATCTCTTCTCCTCTCGTCGGCTCATCTAGTCGTTTCGTCTCATCGTTTCGTATAGTCGTCTCGTCTCGTCTTGTGCTCGTCTCGTCGCTTCGTCTTTTCGTTTCATCGTTTCGTCTAGTTGTATCGTCTTGTCCTTTTGTCTAGTCTCGTATCGTCGTATCGTCTCATCTCGTCTCATCGTCTCGTTTCGTCTCGTCTCGTCTTGTTGTCTTGTGTCGTCTCGTCTCGTCGTCTCGTTTAGTCTCGTCGTCTCTACGTCTCGTTGTCTCGTCTAGTCATCTCGGCTCGTCGTCTCTACGTCTCGTCTCGTAGTCTAATCTCGTCGTGTCGCCTCGTCTCGTCGTTTTGTCTCGTCTCATCTAGTCTTCTCATCTCAACGTCTTGACTCGTCTAGTCATCTCATCTCATCTCGTTGTCTCGTCTCGTAGTCTCGTCTTGTCGTCTTCGTCGTCGTCTCATCTCGTCTAGTCTTCGCGTCTTGTCGTTTCATCCCTTCTCGTCGTCTCGTCACGTCTCGTCGTCTCCTCTCGTCTCTTCGTCTCGTCTAGTAGTCTCATATCGTCTTCTCGTCTCGATTCGTAGTCTCGTCGTCTCGTTTCGTCGTGTCGTCTCGTCGTCTATTGTGTCGTCGTCTCTTCTCGTATTGTCTCGTCTCGTCCTCTTGTCTAGTTTTGTCTCGTCGTCTCGTCTCATCGTGTCGTCTCGTCTCGTCGTCGTCGTCGTCGTTGTAGTTTTCGTCGTCTCTTTTCGTCTCGTCGCCTCATCTAGTCGATTCGTCTCGTCATGTCGACTGGTAGTCTTGTCTCGTCTCGTCTTATCTCGTCTCGTCGTCTCGTCGTTTCATCCACGTCTCGTCTCGTATCGGCTCGACGTCTCGTTCCGTCTCGTCGTCTCATCTCGTCTCGTCTCCTCGACCCGTCGTTGTCGTCTCGTTTGGTTTCGTCCTCTCGTCTCGTCTTCTCGTCTCGTCGTCTCATCTCATCGTGTCGTCTCGCCTCGTCTTTTCGTCTTGTCCCGTCTAGTCTTCTCGTCTTGTCTCGTCTATTCTTCTCGTCTTGTCGTTTCATTTCTTCTCGTCGTCTCGTCACGTCTCGTCGACTCCTCTCGTCTCGTCGTCTCTTCTCGTCTCCTCGTCTCGTCTCGTCGACGTCGTCTCTTCTCCTCTCGTCGGCTAATCTAGTCGTTTCGTCTCATGGTTTCGTATAGTCGTCTCGTCTCGTCTCGTCCTCTCGTCTCGTCTTGTCTCGTCTCGTCTCGTCGTTTCGTCGTTTCGTTTCGTCGTTTCATCTCGTTGTATCGTCTCGTCGTTATGTCTAGACTCGTCTTGTCGTATCGTCTCGTCTCATCGTCTCGTCTCGTCGTCTCGCCTTGTCTCGTCGTCTCTACGTCTCGTCTCGTCTCGTTGTCTCGTCTAGTCATCTCGTCTCGTCGTCTCTACGTCTCGTCTCGTCTCGTTGTCTTCGTCGTCGTCTCGTCTCTTCTCGTCTAGTCTTCTCATCTTGTCGTTTCATCTCTTCTCGTCGTCTCGTCACGTCTCGTCGTCTCGTCTCGTCTCGTCGTCTCGCCTTATAGTCTCAAGTCGTCTTCTCGTCTCGATTCGTAGTCTCGTCTCGTCGTCTATTGTGTCGTAGCTTCGTCTCGTTTCGGTCCCATCTCGCCTTGTCTCGTCGTCTCGCCTTGTCTCGTCGTTTCGACCTCTTGTCTCGTATAGTCATCTCGTCTCGTCTCGTCGTCTATTGTTTCGTAGTTTCATCTCATATTATCGTCGTCTCGTCCCCCTCGTGGTCTTGTCTCGTCTCGTCATCTCGTCTCGTAATCTCGTCTCGTCTTGTTGTCTCGTCTTGTTGTCTCGTCGTCTTGTGTCGTCGTCTCGTCTCGTCTTGTCGTCTCGTCGTCACGTCTTGTCTCGTCTTCCCGTCCCAACTCGTCTCGTTGTCCCGTCTAGTCATTTCGTCTCGTCTCTTCGTCTCGTCCCGTCGTCCCGTCTCCCCACGTCGTTTCATCTCTTCTCGTCGTCTCGTCGTCTCTTCTCGTCTCTACGTTTCGTTTCGTTTCGTCGTTTCGTCACGTTGTCTCGTCTCGTCGTCGTCTCGTATCGTCTCGTCTCGTCGTTTCCTCTAGTCTCGTCTCGTCGTCTTGTCCATCTCGTCGTCATGTCTCGTCTTGTCTTATTGTCTCGTCTTCTCGTCTCGTCGCTCATCGTATCGTCTCGTCTCGTCTTTTTGTCTTGTCTCGTCTAGTCTTCTCGTCTTATCTCGTCTATTCTTCTATTCTTGTCGTCTTATCTCTTCTCGTTGTCTCGTCACGTCTCGTCGTCTCCTCTGGTCTCGTCGTCTCTTCTCGTCGTCGTCGACTCTTCTCGTCCCGTCGGCTCATCCAGTCGTTTCGTCTTATCGTTTCGAATCGTCGTCTCGTCTCGTCTTGTCTCGTCTCGTTTCGTCGTTTCGTCTCGTTGTATCATTTTGTCGTTTCGTCTCATCTCGTCGTCATGTCTCGTCTCGTCTCTTCGTCTCGTCTCGTTGTCTCGTCTCGTCTCGTCGTCTCCTCTCGTCTTGTCTCGTCTCGTCTCGTCGTTTCGTCGTTTCATCTCGTTGTATTGTCTCGTCGTTATGTCTAGTCTCGTCTCGTCGTATCGTCTCATCTCGTCGTCATGTCTCGTCTAGTCTCATCGTCTCGTCTCGTCTCGTCGTCTCGTTGTCTGGTGTCGTTGTCTCGTCTTGTCGTCTCGTCTCGTCGTCTCTACGTCTCGTCTCGTCTCGTTGTCTGGTCTAGTCATCTCGTCTCGTCGTCTCTACGTCTCGTCTCGTCTAGTCTTCTCGTCTTGTCGCCTCATCTCTTCTCGACGTCTCGTCACGTCTTGTCGTCTCCTCTCGTCTCGTCGTCTCGTCTCGTCTCGTCGTCTCGCCTCGTAGTCTCAAGTCATCTTCTCGTCTCGATTCGTAGTACCGTTTCGAGTCGTCGTCTCGTTTCGTCATCTCGTCTCGTCGTCTATTGTGTCGTAGCTTCGTCTCGTTTCGTCTTCCCATCACGCCGTCTCATCGTCTCGCCTAGTCTCGTCGTCTCGACGTCTTGTCTCGTATAGTCATCTCGTCTCGTCGTCTATTGTTTCGTAGTTTCGTCTCATATTATCGTCGTCTCGTCCCCCTCGTGGTCTTGTCTCGTCTCGTTTCGTCATCTCATCTCATCTCTTTGTCTCGTATCGTTGTCTCGTCTCGTCGTCTCGTCTCGTCATCTCGTCTCGTCATCTCGTCTCGTCATCTCGTCTCGTAATCTCGTCTCGTCTTGTCATCTCGTCGTCACGCCTTGTCTCGTCTCCCGTCCCAACTCGTCTCGTTGTCTCGTCTAGTCATTTCGTCTCGTCTCTTCGTTTCGTCCCGTCGTCCCGTCTCCCCACGTCGTTTCATCTCTTCCTGTCGTCCGTCGTCTCTTCTCGTCTCTACGTTTCGTTTCGTCGTTTCGTCACGTTGTCACGTCTCGTCGTCGTCTCGTATCGTCTCGTCTCGTCGTTTCCTCTAGTCTCGTCTCGTCGTCTTGTCTATCTCGTCGTCATGTCTCGTCTCGTTTTATCGTCTCGTCTTCTCGTCTCGTCGCTCATCGTATCGTCTCGTCTTGTCTTTTCGTCTTGTCTCATCTAGTCTTCTCCTCTTATCTCGTCTATTCTTCTCGTCTTGTCGTTTCATCTCTTCTCGTCGTCTCGTCACGTCTCGTCGTCTCCTCTCGTCTCGTCGTCTCTTCTTGTCTCGTCGTCTCGTCTCATCTGGTCTCGTCTCGTCGTCATGACTAGTGTTCTCGTCTCGTCATTTCATTTCTTCCCGTCGTCTCGTCTCGTTTCGACTTCTCCTTTCATCTCGTCTCGTCATGTCGTCTTGTCACGTCGTCGTCTCTTCTCGTCTCGTAGTCTCATATCGACGTCTCGTCTCGTCGTCTCTTCTCGTCATCTCGACTGGTCGTCTCGTCTCGACTCGTCGCTTCGTTTCGTCTCGTCGTCTCGTCATCTCATTTCGGCTCGTCGTCTTGTCTCGTCGTCCCGTCAAGTCGTCTCGTCTCATCTCGTCGTCTAGTGACTCGTCTCGTTTCGTCGTCTCGTCTAGTCATCTTGTCTCGTCGTTTCATTTCTTCTCGTCGTCTCGTTGTCTCTTCTCGTCTCGTTGTCTCGTCGTCTCGTCTTGTCGTCATGTCTCGTCTCGTCGTTTCTTCTCGATTTGTCGTCTCGTCTCGTCACTTGCGTCTCGTCTCGTCGACACGTCTCTTATCGTCGTCTCGTCTCGTGGACTCGTCTGTTATCGTCGTCTCAGCTCGTAGTGTCGTCTCGTCTCGTCCTCTTGTCTCGCCTCGTGGTCTCGGCTTGAATCGTCGACTCGTCTCGTCCCGTCGTCTTGTCTCGTCGTTTTGTCTCGTCTCGTCGTCTCCTCTAGAATTGTCGTCTCGTCTTTTCGTTTCGTCTCTTATAGTTTCGTCGTGTCGTCTAGTCTCGTCTCGTCATGTTTTGTCGTCTCGTCGTTTCGTTTCGTATGGGCTCGACGTCTCGTCGTCGTCGTCGTCTCGTCTCATAGTCTCGTCTCGTCTCGTCTCGTCTCGCAGACTAGTCACTCTTTTGTCTCGTCGTCTCGTCTTGTCGTTTCGTCTCGTCTCATCTAGTCTTCTCTTCTCAACGTTTCATCTCTTCTCGTCGCTTCGTCACGTCTCGTCATCTCATCTCGTCTTGTCGTCTCGTCTCGTCTCGTCATCTTGTCTCGTCTTGTCTCGTCGTGTCGTCTCGTCTCGTCTCGTCGTTTCGTCTAGTCACATCTTGTCGTCTTGTCCATCTCGTCGTCATGTCTCGTCTTGTCTTATCGTCTCGTTTGGTATCGTCCTCTCGTCTGATCTTTTCGTCTTGTCTCGTCTAGTCTTCTCGTCTTGTCTCGTCTATTCTTCTCGTCTTGTCGTTCATCTCTTCTCGTCGTCTCGTCACGTAACGTCGTCTCCTCTCGTCTCGTCGTCTCTTCTCGTCTCCTCGCCTCGTCTCGTCGTCGTCGTTTCTTCTCGTCTCGTCGGCTCATCGAGTCGTTTCGTCTCATCGTTTCGTATCGTCGTCTCGTCTCGTCTCGTCTTGTGCTCGTCTCGTAGTCTCGTCTCGTCGTCTGGTCGTCGTCGTCTCGTCTCGTCTCCTCGTCTCGTCTCGTCTCGTCTCCTCATCAAGTTGTTTCGTCTCATCGTTTCGTATAGTCATCTCGTCTCGTCGTCTTGTATCAGCTCGACGTCTCGTCCAGTCTCGTCGTCTCATTTCGTCTCGTAGCCTCATCCCGTCGTCGTCGTCTCGTCTCGCCTCGTCGTTTCGTCGTTTCGTCTCGTCGTCTCGTATCGGCTCGACGTATCGTTACGTCTCGTCGTCTCATCTCGTCTCGTAGCCTCGTCCCGTCGTCGTCGTCGTCGTCTCGTCTCATCTTTTCGTTTCGTCTCGCTGTCTAGTGACTCGTCTCATCTCGTCGTTTGATTTCATCGTTTCGTCTCGTCGTCTCGTTTCGTCTCGTTGTTTCATCTAGTCTCGTCTTGTCGTCTCGTTTCATCTCGTCGTCATCTCTTGTTTCGTCTCGTCGTCTCGTTTGGTATCGTAGTCTCGTCTCGTCTTCTCGTCTCGTCGTCTCATCTCGTCGTGTCGTCACGTCTCGTCTCGTCTCGTCTAGTCTTCTTGTTTTGTCGTTTCATCTCTTCTCGTCGTCTCGTCACGTCTCGTCGTCTCCTCTCGTCTCGTCGTCTTGTCTCGTCTCGTCGTCATCGTCTCTTCTCGTCTCGTCTCGTCGTCTCATCTCGTCTCGTCTCCTCATCTAGTCATTTCGTCTCATCGTTCCGTATTCATTTTGTCTCGTCTCGTCGTCACGTATCAGCTCGACGTCTGGTCCCGTCTTGTCGTCTCATCTCTTCTCGTAGCCTCGTCCCGTCGTTGTCGTCATCGTCACGTCTCGTCTCCTAGTCTAATCTCGTCTTTTCGTCTCGTCTCGCTGTCTAGTGACTTGTTACGTCTCGTCGTCGTCTTTTCGTCATCGTCTCGTATCGTCTCGTCTCGTTGTATCGTCTTATCTCGTCTCGTCGTTTCGTCTAGTCTCATCTCGTCTCGTCGTCTCATCTCGTCTTGTCGTCACGTCTCGTCTTATCCCGTCTCGTGTCGTTGCTTTGTCTCGTCTCGCCGTGTCGTCTGTCCTCGTCGTCTCGTCACGTCTCGTCTCGTCGTCTCGTTTCATCTTGTCTCGTCTCGTCGTCATGACTAGTGTTCTCGTCTCGTCATTTCATTTCTTCCCGTCGTCTCGTCTCGTTTCGACGTCTGCTCTCGTCTCGTCCTCTTGTCTCGTCTTGTCTTGTCGTCTCGTCACGTCGTCGTCTCTTCTCGTCTCGTAGTCTTATATCGTCGTCTCGTATCGTCGTCTCGTCTCGTCGTCTCGTCTCGTTGTCTCGTCTCGTCTTGTTGTCTCGTCGTTTTGTGTCGTCTCGTCGTCTTGCCTTTTCTCGTCGTCTCGACGTATCGTCTCATCCCAACTCGTCTCGTTGTCTCGTCTAGTCATTTCGTCTCGCCTCGTATCTTAGTCTCGTCGTCTCGTCTCACCACGTCGTTTCATCTCTTCTCGTCGTCTCGTCGTCAATTCTTGTCTCTTCGTTTCGTTTCGTTTCATCGTCATGTCTAGTCTCGTCGTCTCATCTCGTCGTGTCGTCTCGTCTCGTATTGTCTCGTCTCTTCTCGTCCCGGCGTTTCGTCTCGTCTAGGCTTCTCTTCTCAACGTTTCATCTCTTTTTGTCGCTTCGTCACGTCTTGTCTCGTATTGTCTCATCTCGTCTCGACATCTTGTCTCGTCTTGTCTCGTCGACGTCGTCGTCGTCGTCGTTGTAGTCGTCGTCGTCTCTTCTCGTCTCGTCGCGTCGCCTCATCTAGTCGTTTCGTCTCGTCATCTCGACTGGTCGTCTCGTCTCGACTCGTCGCTTCGTTTCGTCTCGTCTTCTCGTCATCTCATCTCGTCTCGTCGTCTTGTCTCGTCTCGTCGTCTCGTCTCGTCGTCTCGTCTCGTCTTGTCTCGTCGTCCCGTCAAGTAGTTTCGTCTCATCTCGTCGTCTAGTGACTCGTCTCGTTTCGTCGTCTCGTCTAGTCGTTTCATCTCTTCTCGTTTTCTCGTTGTCTCTTCTCGTCTCGTTGTCTCGTCTCGTCGTCTCGTCTTGCCGTAATGTCTCGTCTCGTCGTTTCTTCTCGATTTGTCGTCTCGTCTCGTCGTTTCTTCTCGATTTGTCGTCTCGTCTCGTCTCGACACGTCGTCTCGTCTCGTCACTTGCGTCTCGTCTCGTCGACTCGTCTCTTATCGTCGTCTAGTGTCGTGGACTCGTCTGTTATCGTCGTCTCAGCTTGTCGTGACGTCTCGTCTCGTCCTCTTGTCTCGTCTCGTCGTCTCGTCTAGTCTTGTTTCGTCTCGTCGTCTTATCTAGGCTCGTCGTTTTGTCTCGTCTCTAATTGTCATCCCGTCTCGTCTCGTCTTCGCTTTTCGTCTCGTCTCGTCGTTTCGTCTCGTCCCGTCGTCTTGTCTCGTCATTTCGTCTTGTCTTGTCGTCTCCTCTAGAATTGTCGTCTCGTCTCTTCGTTTCGTCTCGTCTAGTTTCGTCGTGTCATCTAGTCTCGTCTCGCCGTTTCGTCTCGTATGGGATCGGCGTCTGGTCGTCTCACCTCGTCTCGTCGTCGTCGTCTCGTCTCATCTCGTCTCGCAGTCTAGTCACTCTTTTGTCTCGTCATCTCGTCTTGTCGTTTCGTCTCGTCTCGTCTTCTCTTATCAACGTTTCATCTCTTCTCGTCACGTTGCGTCATCTCATCTCGTCTTGTCGTCTCGTCTCGTGTTGTCTCGTCTCGTCTCGTCATCTTGTCCCGTCGTCTCGTCTCGTCGTGTCGTCTCGTCTCGTCGTTTCGTCTAGTCTCAGCTTGTCGTCTTGTCCATCTCGTCGTCATGTCTCGTCTCGTTTTATCGTCTCGTTTGGTATCGTCCTCTCGTCTCGTCTATTCTTCTCGTCTTGTCGGCTCATCTCTTCTCGTCGTCTCGTCACGTAACGTCGTCTCCTCTCGTATCGTCGTCTCTTCTCGTCTCCTCGTCTCGTCTCGTCGTCGTCGTCTCTTCTCGTCTCGTCGGCTCATCTAGTCATTTCGTCTCATCGTTTCGTATCGTCGTTTCGTCTCGTCTTGTGCTCGTCTCGTATCGTTTTGTCTCGTCTCGTCGTCTCGTATCAGCTCGACGTCTCGTCCCGTCTTGTCGTCTCATCTCTTCTCGTAGCCTCGTCCCGTCGTCGTCGTCGTCGTCTCGTCTCGTCTCCTAGTCTAGTCTCGTCTCCTAGTCTAGTCTCGTCTTTTCGTCTCGTCTCGCTGTCTAGTGACTCGTCTCATCTCGTCGTATTCCGGTATCGTCTCGTCTCGTTGTATCGTCTCATCTCGTCCCGTCGTTTCGTCTAGTCTCATCTCGTCTCGTCGTCTCATCTCGCTTGTCGTCAGGTCGTCGTCTCGTATCGTCTCGTCTCGTTGTATCGTCTCATCTCGTCTCGTCGTTTCGTCTAGTCTCGTCTCGTCGTCTCATCTCATCTCGTCGTCAGGTCTCGTTTGGTATCGTCGTCATGTCGTCAAGTTTCGTTTGTTCCCGTCTCGTGTCGTCGCTTCGTCTCGTCTCGTCCTCTTATCTCGTCTCGTCGTGCCGTCTCGTTTTGTCATCTCGTCTCGTCGTCTCGCCTCGAATCTTCGCCTCGTCTCGTCGACTCCTCTCGTCTCGTCGTCTCATTTGGTCTCGTCGTCACGTCTCGTCTTATCCCGTCTCGTGTCGTTGCTTTGTCTCGTCTCGCCGTGTCGTCTCGTCGTCTGGTCTCGTCGTCTATTCTCGAATCTTCGCTTTGTCTCGTCTTGTCGTCTCGCTCCGTCGTCTCGTCTCGTCGTCTCGTCTCTTAGTCTCATATCGTCGTCTCGTCTTCTTTTTTCGTCTCGTCGTCGCGTCTCGTCGTTTTATCTAGTCTCTTTGTCTCGTCTTTTGTCGTAGTCTAATCTTGTCTTGTCGTCTCGTAATCTAGTTACTCGTCTCATCTCGTCGTCTCAATTTGCCATTTCGTCTGGTCTGGTCGTCTCGTCTCGTCTCGTCGCTTAGTGTCGTAGTCTCGATTCGTCTTAACTTCTCGTATCGTCTCGTTTCGTCTTCTCATCTCGTCGTCTTGTCCCTTCGTATCGTATAGTATCGTCTCGTCGTTTCCTCCCGTCAAGTCGTCTCGTCTCATCTCGTCGTCATGTCGCATCTCTTCACATCATCGTCTCGTCTCGTTGTATCGTCTAGTTTCGTCTCGTCGTTTCGTCTCATCTCATCTAGTCGTCACGTCTCGTCTCGTCTCATCGTCTCGTTTGATCTCGTCGTCTCGTCCCGTCTTCTCGACTCGTCGTCTCATCTTCTTCGTGTCGTCTCGTCTCGTCGACTCATTTGGTCTCGTCATCTCGTCGTCACCTCCCGTCTTGTGTCGTCGCTTCGTCTCGTCGTCTCGCATCGAATCTTCGTCTCGTCACGTTGACTCCTCTCGTCTCGTCGTCTCATTTAGTCTCGTCGTCACGTCTCGTCTTATTCCGTCTCGTGTCGTTGTTTTGTCTCGTCTCGTCTTCTTGTCTCGTCTCGCCGTGTCGTGTCGTTTCGTCGTCTCATCTCGTCGTCTATTCTCGAATCATCGCCTCGTCTCGTCGTGTCGTCTCGCCTCTTCGTCTCGTCTTGTCGTCTCATCTCGTTGTCTCGTCTCGTAGTCTCATATCGACGTCTCGTCTCGTCTCATTTCGTCGTCTCGTATCGTCTCGTTGTCGTGTCTCGTTTTCTCGTCTCGTCGTCTCGTCTCTTCGTCTCATCTCATCGTCTCGTTTCGTCTCGTCTCGTTATCCCGTCTCTTTGTTTCGTCTAATCTCGTCTCGTCGTCTCGTCCCGTATCGTCGTCTCGCCTTGTCTCGTCGTCTCATCTCGTCTCGTCTCGTAGTCTCATATCGTCGGCTCGTCTCGTCTCGTATCTTTCCTCTCGTCTCATCTCGTCGTCTCGTCTCGTCTCGCTGACTAGTGACTCGTCTCGTCTCGTCGTCTCTTATTGTCTCGCCGACTAGATGTCTCGTCGTCTCGTTTCGAGTCATCGTCTCGTCTAGTCGCATCTCGTTTCTTTTCGTCGTCTAATCTCGTCTCGTCGTCACCTCCCGTCTTGTGTCGTCGCTTCGTCTCGTCGTCTCGCACCGAAACTTCGCCTCGTCTCGTTGACTCCTCTCGTCTCGTCGTCTCATTTAGTCTCGTCGTCAAGTCTCGTCTTATTCCGTCTCGTGTCGTTGTTTTGTCTCGTGTCGTCTTCTTGTCTCGTCTCGCCGTGCCGTGTCGTTTCGTCGTCTCATCTCGTCGTCTATTCTCGAATCATCGCCTCGTCTCGTCGTGTCGTCTCGCCTCTTCGTCTCGTCTTGTCGTCTCATCTCGTTGTCTCGTCTCGTAGTCTCATATCGTCGTCTCGTCTCGTCTCATTTCGTCGTCTCGTATCGTCTCGTTGTCGTGTCTCGTTTTCTCGTCTCGTCGTCTCGTCTCTTCGTCTCATCTCATCGTCTCGTTTCGTCTCGTCTCGTTATCCTGTCTCTTTGTTTCGTCTAATCTCGTCTCGTCGTCTCGTCCCGTATCGTCGTCTCGCCTTGTCTCGTCGTCTCATCTCGTCTCGTCTCGTAGTCTCATATCGTCGGCTCGTCTCGTCTCGTATCTTTCCTCTCGTCTCATCTCGTCGTCTCGTCTCGTCTCGCTGACTAGTGACTCGTCTCGTCTCGTCGTCTCTTATTGTCTCGCCGACTCGATGTCTCGTCGTCTCGTTTCGAGTCATCGTCTCGTCTAGTCGCATCTCGTTTCTTTTCGTCGTCTAATCTCGTCTCGTCGTCACCTCCCGTCTTGTGTCGTCGCTTCGTCTCGTCGTCTCGCACCGAAACTTCGCCTCGTCTCGTTGACTCCTCTCGTCTCGTCGTCTCATTTAGTCTCGTCGTCACGTCTCGTCTTATTCCGTCTCGTGTCGTTGTTTTGTCTCGTGTCGTCTTCTTGTCTCGTCTCGCCGTGCCGTGTCGATTCGTCGTCTCATCTCGTCGTCTATTCTCGAATCATCGCCTCGTCTCGTCGTGTCGTCTCGCCTCTTCGTCTCGTCTTGTCGTCTCATCTCGTTGTCTCGTCTCGTAGTCTCATATCGTCGTCTCGTCTCGTCTCATTTCGTCGTCTCGTATCGTCTCGTTGTCGTGTCTCGTTTTCTCGTCTCGTCGTCTCGTCTCTTCGTCTCATCTCATCGTCTCGTTTCGTCTCGTCTCGTTATCCCGTCTCTTTGTTTCGTCTAATCTCGTCTGGTCGTCTCGTCCCGTATCGTCGTCTCGCCTTGTCTCGTCGTCTCATCTCGTCTCGTCTCGTAGTCTCATATCGTCGGCTCGTCTCGTCTCGTATCTTTCCTCTCGTCTCATCTCGTCGTCTCGTCTCGTCTCGCTGACTAGTGACTCGTCTCGTCTCGTCGTCTCTTATTGTCTCGCCGACTCGATGTCTCGTCGTCTCGTTTCGAGTCATCGTCTCGTCTAGTCGCATCTCGTTTCTTTTCGTCGTCTAATCTCGTCTCGTCGTCACCTCCCGTCTTGTGTCGTCGCTTCGTCTCGTCGTCTCGCACCGAAACTTCGCCTCGTCTCGTTGACTGCTCTCGTCTCGTCGTCTCATTTAGTCTCGTCGTCACGTCTCGTCTTATTCCGTCTCGTGTCGTTGTTTTGTCTCGTGTCGTCTTCTTGTCTCGTCTCGCCGTGCCGTGTCATTTCGTCGTCTCATCTCGTCGTCTATTCTCGAATCATCGCCTCGTCTCGTCGTGTCGTCTCGCCTCTTCGTCTCGTCTCGTCTCGTCTCATCTCGTCGTCTCGTCTCGTCTTTTTTTCGTCTCGTCGTCTTATCTATTCTCTTTGTCTCGTCGTCTTTTGTCGTAGTCTAATCTCGTCTTGTCGTCTCGCAGTCTAGTGACTCGTCTCGTCTCGTCGTTTAGTGTCGTAGTCTCGACTCGTCCTATCGTCTCGTCTCGTGTCGTTTCGTCTTCTCATCTCGTCGTCTTGTCTCTTCGTATCGTCTAGTCTCGTCGTCATGTCTCATCTCTTCACATCATCTCGTTTATTATCGTCTTCTCGTCTCGTTTCGTCTCAGTTCTTCGTGTCGTCTCGTTACGTCCCTTTGTCTCGTTTCATAGTCTTGTCTTGAATCGTCACCTCGTCTTGTCTCGTCGTCTCGTCTAAGCTCGTCGTCTTGTCTCGTCGTCTCGTCTAGTCGTCTCGTCCCGTCTCGTCTCGAATCGACGTCTCAACGTCACGTCTCGTCTAGTTTCGTAGTCTCATCTCGTCTCGTCTTGTAGTCTTGTCTCGTCCTTTCATCACTTCTCGACGTCTCGTCGTTTCATCTCTTCTCGACGTCTCGTCGTTTCTTCTCGGATTGTCGTCTCGTCTCTTCTCGTCTCGACGCCTGGTCTCGATTCGTCTCGACACGTCGTCTCGTCTCGTCGACTCGTCTCTTTTCGTCGTCTCGTCGTTTTCTCCCGTGAAGTCATCTCGTCTCATCTCGTTGTCTCGTCTCGTCTCACAGTCTAGTGACTCGTCTCTTCAAGTCGTTTCTTCGCATCTCGTCTAGTCGTCATGTCTAGTCGTTTCATCTCTTCTCGACATCTCGTCGTCTCTCCTCCTCGCGTTGTCTGGTCTCGTCGTCTCGTCTTGCCGTCACGTCTCGTCTCGTCTTGACACGTAATTTCGTCTCGTCGTTCCGTCTCGTCGTCTCGTCTCGACTCGTCGCTTCGTTCCTCGTCGTCTCGTCATCTTATCTCGTCTCGTCGTCTAGTCTCCTCCTGTCGTCTCGTCTCGTCTTGTGTTCGTCTTGTCTCGTCTCGTCTTTTCGTCGTTTCGTCTCGTCGTCTCGTATCGGCTCGACGTCTCGTCCCGTCTTGTCGTTTCATCTCGTCTCGTCGCCTCTCGTCGTCTCATCTCGTCTCGTCGCCTCTCGTCGTCTCGTCTCCTCTCGGTGTCTCGTCTTGCCTCATCGTCGTCGTCGTTGTAGTCGCCGTCGTCTTTTCTCGTCTCGTTGCCGAATGTAGTCGTTTCGTCTCGTTGTCTCGTCTCGTCGTCTCGTTGTCTCGTCTCGTCGTCTCGTTTCGTCTTCTCTACTTCTCGTCTAGTCGTCTCATCTCGTCGTGTCGTCTCGTTTCGTCGTTTTGTCTGTCGTCTCGTCTCGTCGTTGTCTCGTCTCGTCTCGTCTCGTCTCGCAGTCTAGTGTCTCGTCTCGTCTCGTCGTCTCGTAACGTCTCGTTGTCGTGTCTCGTTTTCTCGTCTCGTCGTCTCGTCTCTCCGTCTCATCTCGTCATCTCGTTTCGTCTCGTCTCGTTATCCCGTCTCTTTGTTTCGTCTAATCTCGTCTCGTCGTCTCGTCTCGTATCGTCGTCTCGCCTTGTCTCGTCGTCTCATCTCGTCTCGTCTCGTAGTCTCATATCGTCGGCTCGTCTCGTCTCGTATCTTTCCTCTCGTCTCATATCGTCGGCTCGTCTCGTCTCTTATCTTTCCTCTCGTCTCATCTCGTCGTCTCGTCTCGTCTCGCAGACTAGTGACTCGTCTCGTCTCGTCGTCTCTTATTGTCTCGTCGACTCGATGTCTCGTCGTCTCGTTTCGAGTCATCGTCTCGTCTAGTCGCATCTCGTTTCTTTTCGTCGACTCCTCTCGTCTCGTCGTCTCGTCTCTTAGTCTCATATCGTCGTCTCGTCTCGTCTTCTTTTTTCGTCTCGTCGTCGCGTCTCGTCGTCTTATCTAGTCTCTTTGTCTCGTCGTCTTTTGTCGTTGTCTAATCTTGTCTTGTCTTGTAATGTAGTGACTCGTCTCATCTCGTCGTCTCAATTTGTCATTTAGTCTGGTCTGGTCGTCTCGTCTCGTCTCGTCGTTTAGTGTCGTAGTCTCGATTCGTCTTAACTTCTCGTATCGTCTCGTTTCGTCTTCTCATCTCGTCGTCTTGTCCCTTCGTATCGTATAGTATCGTCTCGTCGTTTCCTCCCGTCAAGTCGTCTCGTCTCATCTCGTCGTCATGTCGCATCTCTTCACATCATCGTCTCGTCTCGTTGTATCGTCTAGTTTCGTCTCGTCGTTTCGTCTCATCTCATCTAGTCGTCACGTCTCGTCGCGTCTCATCGTCTCGTTTGGTCTCGTCGTCTCGTCTCGTCTTCTCGACTCGTCGTCTCATCTTCTTCGTGTCGTCTCGTCTCGTCGATTCGTAACGTCTCGTCGACTCATTTGGTCTCGTCGTCCCGTCGTCACCTCCCGTCTTGTGTCGTCGCTTCGTCTCGTCGTCTCGCACCGAATCTTCGCCTCGTCACGTTGACTCCTCTCGTCTCGTCGTCTCCTTTAGTCTCGTCGTCACGTCTCGTCTTATTCCGTCTCGTGTCGTTGTTTTGTCTCGTCTCGTCTTCTTGTCTCGTCTCGCCGTGTCGTGTCGTTTCGTCGTCTCATCTCGTCGTCTATTCTCGAATCATCGCCTCGTCTCGTCGTGTCGTCTCGCCTCTTCGTCTCGTCTTGTCGTCTCATCTCGTTGTCTCGTCTCGTAGTCTCATATCGTCGTCTCGTCTCGTCTCATCTCGTCGTCTCGTCTCGTCTTTTTTTCGTCTCGTCGTCTTATCTATTCTCTTTGTCTCGTCGTCTTTTGTCATAGTCTAATCTCGTCTTGTCGTCTCGCAGTCTAGTGACTCGCCTCGTCGTCTCAATTTGTCATTTCGTCTCGTCTCGTCTCGTCGTTTAGTGTTGTAGTCTCGACTCGTCCTATCGTCTCGTCTCGTGTCGTTTCGTCTTCTCATCTCGTCGTCTTGTCTCTTCGTATCGTCTAGTCTCGTCGTCATGTCTCATCTCTTCACATCATCTCGTTTATTATCGTCTTCTCGTCTCGTTTCGTCTCAGTTCTTCGTGTCGTCTCGTCACGTCCCTTTGTCTCGTCTCATAGTCTTGTCTTGAATCGTCACCTCGTCTCGTCTCGTCGTCTCGTCTAAGCTCGTCGTCTTGTCTCGTCGTCTCGTCTAGTCGTCTCGTCCCGTCTCGTCTCGAATCGACGTCTCAACGTCACGTCTCGTCTAGTTTCGTAGTCTCATCTCGTCTCGTCTTGTAGTCTTGTCTCGTCCTTTCATCACTTCTCGACGTCTCGTCGTTTCATCTCTTCTCGACGTCTCGTCGTTTCTTCTCGGATTGTCGTCTCGTCTCTTCTCGTCTCGACGCCTGGTCTCGATTCGTCTCGACACGTCGTCTCGTCTCGTCGACTCGTCTCTTTTCGTCGTCTCGTCGTTTTCTCCCGTGAAGTCATCTCGTCTCATCTCGTTGTCTCGTCTCGTCTCACAGTCTAGTGACTCGTCTCTTCAAGTCGTTTCTTTTCATCTCGTCTAGACGTCATGTCTAGTCGTTTCATCTCTTCTCGACATCTCGTCGTCTCTCCTCCTCTCGTTGTCTGCCTCGTCGTCTCGTCTTGCCGTCACGTCTCGTCTCGTCTTGACACGTAATTTCGTCTCGTCGTCTCGTCTCGACTCGTCGCTTCGTTCCTCGCCGTCTCGTCATCTTATCTCGTCTCGTCGTCTGGTCTCCTCCTGTCGTCTCGTCTCGTCTTGTGTTCGTCTTGTCTCGTCTCGTCTTTTCGTCGTTTCGTCTCGTCGTCTCGTATCGGCTCGACGTCTCGTCCCGTCTCGTCGCCCATCGTCGTCTCATCTCGTCTCGTCGCCTCTCGTCGTCTCGTCTCCTCTCGCTGTCTCGTCTTGCCCCATTGTCGTCGTCGTTGTAGTCGCCGTCGTCTTTTCTCGCCTCGTTGCCCCATGTAGTCGTTTCGTCTCGTTGTATCGTCTCGTCGTCTCGTTGTCTCGTCTCGTCGTCTGGTTGTCTCGTCTCGTTGTCTCGTTTTTTTATCGTCGTCTCGTCTCGTCTTCTCTACTTCTCGTCTAGCCGTCTCATCTCGTCGTGTCGTCTCGATTCGTCGTCTCGTCTCGTCGTTGTCTCGTCTCGTCTCGTCTCGCAGTCTAGTGTCTCGTCGTTTCGATGTCTTGTATCGTCTCGTTGTCGTGTCTCGTTTTCTCGTCTCGTCGTCTCGTTTCTCCGTCTCATCTCGTCGTCTCGTTTCGTCTCGTCTCGTTATCCCGTCTCTTTGTTTCGTCTAATCTCGTCTCGTATCGTCGTCTCGCCTTGTATCGTCGTCTCATCTCGTCTCGACTCGTAGTCTCATATCGTCGGCTCGTCTCGTCTCGTATCTTTCCTCTCGTCTCATCTCGTCGTCTCGTCTCGTCTCGCAGGCTAGTGACTCGTCTCGTCTCGTCGTCTCTTATTGTCTCGTCGACTCGATGTCTCGTCGTCTCGTTTCGAGTCATCGTCTCGTCTAGTCGCATCTCGTTTCTTTTCGTCGTCTAACCTCGTCTCATCTCGTCTAGTCTTCTCGTATCGTCGTTTTATCTCTTCTCGTCGTCTCGTCATGTCTCGTCGACACCTCTCGTCTCGTCGTCTCATTTGGTCTCGTCGTCTCGTCTCGTCTTGTCCCGTCTCGTGTTGTCGCTTCGTCTCGTCTCGTCTTCTTGTCTCGTCTCGTCGTGTCTCGTTTCGTCGTCTCGTCTCGTCGTCTCGTCTCGAATCTTCGCCTCGTCTCTTCGTCTCGACTCGACTCGTCGTCTCGTCTTGTTGTCTCGTCTCGTAGTCTCATATCGTCGTCTCGTCTCGTCTCGTCTCGTAGTCTCATATCGTCGGCTCGTCTCGTCTCGTATCTTTCCTCTCGTCTCATCTCGTCGTCTCGTCTCGTCTCGCAGGCTAGTGACTCGTCTCGTCTCGTCGTCTCTTATTGTCTCGTCGACTCGATATCTCGTCGTCTCGTTTCGAGTCATCGTCTCGTCTAGTCGCATCTCGTTTCTTTTCGTCGTCTAACCTCGTCTCGTCGTCGTCTTGTCTCGTCGATTCGTCTCATCTCGTCTAGTCTTCTCGTATCGTCGTTTTATCTCTTCTCGTCGTCTCATTTGGTCTCGTCGTCTCGTCTCGTCTTGTCCCGTCTCGTGTTGTCGCTTCGTCTCGTCTCGTCCTCTTGTCTCGTCTCGTCGTGTCTCGTTTCGTCGTCTCGTCTCGTCGTCTCGTCTCGAATCTTCACCTCGTCTCTTCGTCTCGACTCGACTCGTCGTCTCGTCTTGTTGTCTCGTCTCGTAGTCTCATATCGTCGTCTCGTCTCGTCTCGTCTCGTAGTCTCATATCGTCGGCTCGTCTCGTCTCGTATCTTTCCTCTCGTCTCATCTCGTCGTCTCGTCTCGTCTCGCAGGCTAGTGACTCGTCTCGTCTCGTCGTCTCTTATTGTCTCGTCGACTCGATGTCTCGTCGTCTCGTTTCGAGTCATAGTCTCGTCTCGTTGCTTTTCGTCGTCTAACCTCGTCTCGTCGTCGTCTTGTCTCGTCGATTCGTCTCATCTCGTCTAGTCTTCTCGTATCGTCGTTTTATCTCTTCTCGTCGTCTCGTCATGTCTCGTCGACACCTCTCGTCTCGTCGTCTCATTTGGTCTCGTCGTCTCGTCTCGTCTTGTCCCGTCTCGTGTTGTCGCTTCGTCTCGTCTCGTCCTCTTGTCTCGTCTCGTCGTGTCTCGTTTCGTCGTCTCGTCTCGTCGTCTCGTCTCGAATCTTCGCCTCGTCTCTTCGTCTCGACTCGACTCGTCGTCTCGTCTTGTTGTCTCGTCTCGTAGTCTCATATCGTCGTCTCGTCTCGTCTCGTCTCACCTCGTCATCTCGTCTCGTCTCTTCGCCTCGTTTCGACATCTCTTCTCATCTTGTCATCTCGTCTAGTCTCTTTGTCTCGTCTCGTTGTCAAGTCTCATCGTCGTCTCGTATTGGCTCGACGTCTCGCCCGGCTCTTCATATCATACCGTCTCGTATCCTCGCCCCGTCATCGTCGTCGTCGTCTCGTCTCGTCTTCTCGTCTCGTCTCGCAGTCTAGTAACTCGTCTCGTCTCGTCGTTTCGTTTTGTCTCGTCTAGTCTTCTCGTCTTGTCGTTTCATCTCTTCTCGTCGTCTCGTCACGTCTCGTCGTCTCCTCTCGTTCCGTCGTCTCGTCTCGACATCATCGCTGTAGTCGTCGTCGTCCCTTCTCGTCTCGTCGAATCGTGTAGTCGTTTCGTCTCGTCGTCTCGTCTCGACTCGTCGCTTCGTTCCGTCTCGTCGTCTCGTCATCTCATCTCGTCTCGTTGTCTCGTCGCCTCGTCCCATCGTCGTCGTCGTCGTCTCGTCTCGTCTCCTAGTCTCGTCTCGTCTTGTCTCGTCTCGTCGTCTTGTCTCGTCTTGTCGTCTAGTCTCGTCTTCTTTTTTCGTCTCGTCGTCTTATCTAGTGTCTTTGTCTCGTCGTCTTTTGTCGTAGTCTAATCTCGTCTTGTCGTCTCGCAGTCTGGTGACTCGTCTCGTCTCGTCGTCTCAATTTGTCATTTCGTCTCGTCTCGTCGTCTCCTCTCGTCACGTCGTTTAGTGACGTAGTCTCGTCTCGTTTCGTCTTCTCATCTCGTCATCGTGTCTCTTTGTATCGTCTAGTCTCGTCTCGTCGTTTCCTCCCGACAAGTCGTCTCGTCTCATCTCGTCGTCATGTCTCATCTCTTCACATCATCTCGTTTATTATCGTCTTCTCGTCTCGTTTCGCCTCAACACGTCGTCTCGTCTCTTCGACTCGTCTCTTATCGTCGTCTCATTTCTTCGTGTCGTCTCGTCTCGTCTCGTCCCCTTGTCTCGTCTCTAAGTCTCGTCTTGAATCGTCGCCTCGTCTCGTCCCGTCTCGTCTCGAATCGACGTCTCAACGTCACGTTTCGTCTAATTTCGTCGTCTCATCTAGTCTCGTCTCGTCTCCATTCGTCCTTTCGTCTTGTTTCGTCTCGTCTTTTTTCGTTGTCTCTCTAGTCTCATCTCGTTTCGTCTTGTCGTCTTGTCTCGTCGTTTCATCTCTTCTCGACGTTTCGTCGTATCATCTCTTCTCGACGTCTCGTCGTTTCTTCTCGGATTGTCGTCTCGTCTCTTCTCATCTCGATGCCTGGTCTCGGTTCGTCTCGTCAAGTCGTCTCGTCTCACAATCTAGTGACTCGTCTCGTCAAGTCGTTTCGTCTCGTCTCGTCTAGTCGTCTTGTCTCGTCGTTTCATCTCTTCTCGACATCTCGTCGTCTCTTCTCCTCTCGTTGTCTCGTCTCGTCTTGATGTCACGTCTCGTCTTGACACGTCGTTTCGTCTCGTCATGTCGTCTCGTCTCATCGACACGTATCGTCTCGTAGCTTCGTTTCTCGTCGTCTCGTCGTCTGGTCTCCTCTTGTCGTCTCGTCTCGTCTTGTGCTCGTCTCGTCGTTTCGTCTCATTGTCTCGTATCGGCTCGACGTCTCATCCCGTCTTGTCGTCTCATCTCCTCTCGTCGTCTCTCGTCGTCTCGTTTCCTCTCATAGTCTTGAGCCTCTCGTCTTGTCCCATCGTCGTCGTCGTTATAGTCGCCGTCGTCTTTTCTCTTCTCGTCGTCTCGTCATCTCATCTCGTATCCTCTTCTCGTCTCGTCTCGCAGTCTAGTGACTCGTCTCATTTCGTCGTCTCGTCTAGTCTCGTCATTTCGTCTCGTCTCGTAGTCTAGTGACTCGTCTAATCTCGTCGTTTCGTTTCGTCGTCTCGTCTTGTCGTCGTCTCGTATCGTCTCGTCTCTTTTTTTCGTCTCATCGTTTCGTCTAGTCTCGTCTCGTCGTCTCGTCTCATCTCGTCGTCATGTCTCGTCTCGTCTCATCGTCTCGTTTTTTTATCGTTGTCTCTTTCGTCGTTTCGTCTGTCGTCTCGTCTTGTCGTTGTCTCGTCTCGTAGTCTCATATCGTCGGCTCGTCTCGTCTCTTCCCTTTCGTCTAGTTTTTTTATCGTCGTCTTGTCTCGTCTCGCAGTCTAGTGTCTCGTCTCGTCTCGTCATCTCGAAGTTTAGAATTGTCTCGTTGTCGTGTTTTTTTTTCTCGTCTCGTCGTCTCGTCTTGTTGTCTCGTCGTCTTGTGTCGTCCTCTCTTCTCGTCTTGTCGTCTCGTCGTCTCGCCTTGTCTCGACGTTTCGACGTCTCGTCTCTTCGTCTCGGCTCGACCTTTCTTCTCATCTTGTCATCTCGTCTCGTCTCTTCGTCTTGTCTCGTTGTCTCGTCTCCCCTCGTCATCTCGTAACGTCTCGTCTAGTCTTCTCGTCTTGTCGTTCCATCTCTTCTCGTAGTCTCGTCACGTCTCGTAGTCTCGTCTCGTCTAGTCGTCTCGTCTCGTCTCGTCGTCTCGTCTCGTGTCGTCGTCATGTCTCGTCTCTTCACATCATCTCGTTTGGTATCGTTTTCTCGTCTCGTTTAGTCTCGACAAGTCGTCTCAGTTCTTCGTGTCGTCTCGCCTCGTCCCCTTGACTCGTGTCGTAGGCTCGTCTTATATCATCGTCTCGTCTAAGCTCGTCGTCTCGTCTAGTCTCGTCGTCTCGTCTAGTCGTCTCGTCCCGTCTCGTCTCGAATCGCCGTCTCGTCTAGTCTCGTCGTCTCATCTAGTCTCGTTTCGTCGTTTCGTCTCGTCTTGTTTATTCGTCTCGTCTTGTTGTCTCGCCGTCTAGTGTTGTCCTCTTGCTTTGACTCGTCGTCTCGATGTGTTGACTCGTCTAGTCATCTCATCCCATCTCTTTGTCTCGTATTGTCAAGTCGTCTCGTCTCGTAGTCTCGTCTCGTCGTCTCGTCTTGTCGTCTCGTCGTCTAGTGTCGTCGTCTCGTTTCGTCCTCTCGCTTTGACTCGTCGTCTCGACGTCTTGACTCGTCTAGTAATCTCATCTCGTTGTCTCGTCTCGTCGTCTCGTCCCGTCTTGTAGTCTCGTCTCGTCGTCTCGATGTCTCGTCTCGTCTCGTCGTCTCGACGTCTCGTCTCGTCTCGTTGTCTCGTCAAGTCATCTCGTCTCGTCTCGTCTCTTCGTCTCGGCTCGACTTCTCTTCTCATCTTGTCATCTCGTTTTGTCTCTTTGTCTCGTCTCCCCTCGTCGTTTCGTCTCGTCTAATCGTCTTCGAAGTCGTCTCATCTCGTCTCGTCTAGTCTTCTCGTCTTGTTTCATCTCTTCTCGTCGTCTCGTCTCGTGTCGTTGTCTCGTCTCGTCTTGTCTCGTCTCGTCGTCATGTCTCGTCTCTTCACATCATCTCGTTTGGTATCGTCTTCTCGTCTCGTTTCGTCTCGACACGTCTTCTTGTCTCTTCGACTCGTCTCTTATTGTCGTCTCAGTTCTTCGTGTCGTCTCGTCTCGTCCCCTTGTATCGTGTCGTAGGCTCGTCTTGAATCGTCCTCTCTTCTAAGCTCGTCGTCTTGTCTCGAAGTTTTGTCTAGTCGTCTCGTCCCGTCTCGTCTCGAATCGACGTCTCGTCTAGTTTCGTCGTCTCATCTAGTCTTGTTTCGTCTCGTCTTGTTTAATCGTTTAGTCTAGTCTCATCGCGGCTCGTTGTCTCGTCTCGTCGTTTCGTCTAATCTCGTCTCGTCGTGTCTTCTCGTCTCTTCGTCTCGTCTTGTCGTCTAGTGTCGTCGTCTCGTCTCGTCCTCTCACTTTGACTCGTAGTCTCGACGTCTTGACTCGTCTAGTCATCTCATCTCTTCTCGTTGTCTCGTCTCGTCGTCTCGCTCGTAGTCTCGTAGTCTCGTCTCGTCGACTCGTCTCGTCTTGATGTCTCGTCGTCTTGTGCCGTCATCTCGTCTCGTGTTGTCGTCTCGTCTCATCGTCTCGCCTTGTCTCGTCGTCTCGACGTCTCGTTGTCTAGTCTCCCCTCGTCGTCTCGTCTCGTCTAATCGTCTTCATCGTCGTCTCGTCTCGTCTCGTCTAGTCTTCTCGTCTTGTCGTTTCATCTCTTCTCGTCGTATCCTCTCGTCTCGTCGTCTCGTCTCGTCTTGTCTCGTCTCGTTGTCATCTCGTCTCGTCTCGTCTAGTCTTCTCGTCTTGTCCTTTCATCTCTTCTCGTCGTCTCGTCACGTCTCTTCGTCTCCTCTCGTCTTCGCCTCGTCCCGTCGTCGTCGTCTCGTCTCGTCTTCTAGTCTTGTCTTGCAGTCTAGTGACTCGTCTCGTCACGTCGTTTCGTTTCGTCGTTTCGTGTCGTTGTATCGTCTCGTCGTTTCGTGTAGTCTCGTCTCATCGTCTCATCTCGTCTCATCGTCTCGTCTCGTCTCGTCTTGTTGTCTCGTTGTCTTGTGTCGTCGTCTCGCCTGGTTTTGTCGTCTCGTCTCGTCGTCTTGTGTCGCCGTCTTATCGTCTCATTTTGACACGTCGTCTCATCTCGTCTCGTTTCATCGTCTCATCTCGTCTATTTGTCTCGTCTATTTGTCTCGTCGTTTCATCTCGTCTAGTCGTCTCGTCTCGTCGTTTCGTCTCTTCTCGTCGTTTCGTCACATCTAGTCGACTCCTCTCGTCACGTCGTCTCGTTTCGTCGTCTAGTCTCGTCTTGTCCTGTCTCGTGTCGTCGCTTCGTCCCGTCTCGTCCTATTGTCTCATCTCGTCTTGTCGTCTCGGTTCGTCGTCTCGTCTCGTCGTCTCATCTCGAATCTTTACCTTGTCTCGACTCGTCTCGTCTAATTGTCTCGTCTAGTTTTGTCGTTTCGTCTGTCGTCTCGTCTCGTCGTCGTCTCGTCTCGTCTTATAGTCTCGTCTTGTCTCGTCTCGCAGTCTAGTGACTCTTTTGTGTCGTCGTCTCGTCTCGTCGTGTCGGCTCGTCTTAACGTTTCATCTCTTCTCGTCGTCTCGTAACGTCTCGTCGTCTCGTCTCACCTGGTTGTCATGTCTCGTCTCCTCTCATCGTATCGTTTGGTATCTTCGTCTCGTATAGTTTTGTCGTCTCGTATCGTTTCATCTCCTCATCTCGTCTCGTCTCTTCGTATCTGCTAGTCTCGTCTCGTCGTCTCGTCGTTCCTCCCGTCAAGTCGTCTCGTCTCATCTCGTTGTCATGTCTCTCCTCGTCACAACATCTCGTTTGGTATCGTCGTTTTGTCTCGTTTCGTCTCGACACGTCGTCTCGTCTCTTTGTGCCGTTTCCTCTCATCCTCTTGTCTCTTGTCGTAGGCTTGTCTTGAATCGTCGTCTCGTCTCGTCGTCTCGTCTAAGCTCGTCGCCTCTTCTTGTCGTCTCGTCTAGTCGGCTCGTCTCGAATCGCCGTCTCGTCTATTCTCGTCGTCACGTCTCGTCTAGTTTCGTCGTCTCATCTCGTCTCGTTTCGTCGTCTCCTCTTGTTTCGTCCCGTCTTGTTTCGTCGTCTCGTCTAGTCTCATCTCGCCTCGTTGTCTCTTCTCGTCGTTTCGTCTAATCTCGTCTCGTAACGTCGTGTAGACTCGTCTCGTCCTCTCACCTTGTCCCGTCGTCTCGACATCTTGACTCGTCATCTCATCTCATCTCATTGTCTCGTCTCGTTGTCTCATCTCGTAGTTTCGTCTCGTAGTCTCGTCTCGTCGTCTCGTCTCGTCTTGTTGTCTCGTCTCGTAGTCTCGTAGTCTCGTCTCGTCGTCTCGTCTCGTCTTGACTCGTCTTGTCGTCATCACTCGTCTCTTCACATCATCTCGTTTAGTATTGTCTTCTCGTCTCGTTTCATCTCGACACGTCGTCTCAGTTCTTCGTGTCGTCTCGTCTCGTCCCCTTGTCTCGTGTTGTTGGCTCGTCTTGAATCATCGTCTCGTCTAAGCTCGCCGTCTTGTCTCGTGGTCTCGTCTTGTCGTCTCGTCTAGTCTCGTCGTCTCGTCTAGTCGTCTCGTCGTCTCGTCCCGTCTCGTCTCGAATCGTCGTCTCGTCTAGTCTCGTCGTCACGTCTCTTCTATTTTCGTCGTCTCATCTAGTCTCGTTTCGTCTCGTCTTGTTTAATCGTCTCGTCTAGTCTCATCCCATCTCGTTGTCTCGTCTCGTCTTCTATTCTCATTTCGCAGTCTAGTGACTCTTCTCGTCTCGTCGTTTCATTTCCTCGTTTGGTCTCGTCTTGTCGTTATGTCTCGTCTCGTCTCATCGTCTCATTTAGTACCGTCGTCTCGTCTCGTCTTCTCGTCTCGTCGTCTAATCTCGTCGTGTCGTCTCGTCTCGTCATTCCGTCTCGTCTCATCTAGTCTTCTCGTCTCGACGTTTTGACTCGTCTAGTCATCTCATCTCATCTCGTTGACTCGTCTCGTCGCCTCGTCTCGTTGTCTCGTCTCGTCTCGTCTTGTTGTCTCGTCGTCTTGTGTCGTCGTCTTGTCTCGTCGTCTTCGTCGTAGTCTCGTCTCGTCTCGTCGTCTCGTTTCATCTTGTCTCGTCTCGTCTTCATGACTAGTGTTCTCGTCTCGTCATTTCATTTCTTCCCGTCGTCTCGTCTCGTTTCGACGTCTGCTCTCGTCTCGTCCTCTTGTCTCGTCTTGTCGTGTCGTCTCGTCTCGTCGTCGTCTCTTCTCGTCTCGTAGTCTTATATCGTCGTCTCGTCTCGACTCGTCGTCTCGTATCGTCGTCTTGTCTCGTCTCATCGTCGTCGTCGTCTCATTTCGTCTCGTCTTGTTTTGTCATCTCACCTCATTTCGTTGTCTCGTCGTCTCGTCTCGTCGTCTCGTCTCGTCGTCTCGTCTCGTTGTCTCGTCTCGTCTTGTTGTCTCGTCGTTTTGTGTCGTCTCGTCGTCTTGCCTTGTCTCGTCGTCTCGACGTATCGTCTCATCCCAACTCGTCTCGTTGTCTCGTCTAGTCATTTCGTCTCGCCTCGTATCTTAGTCTCGTCGTCTCGTCTCACCACGTCGTTTCATCTCTTCTCGTCGTCTCGTCGTCAATTCTTGTCTCTTCGTTTCGTTTCGTTTCATCGTCATGTCTAGTCTCGTCGTCTCATCTCGTCGTGTCGTCTCGTCTCGTATTGTCTCGTCTCTTCTCGTCGCGGCGTTTCGTCTCGTCTAGGCTTCTCTTCTCAACGTTTCATCTCTTTTTGTCGCTTCGTCACGTCTTGTCTCGTATTGTCTCATCTCGTCTCGACATCTTGTCTCGTCTTGTCTCGTCGACGTCGTCGTCGTCGTCGTTGTAGTCGTCGTCGTCTCTTCTCGTCTCGTCGCGTCGCCTCATCTAGTCGTTTCGTCTCGTCATCTCGACTGGTCGTCTCGTCTCGACTCGTCGCTTCGTTTCGTCTCGTCTTCTCGTCATCTCATCTCGTCTCGTCGTCTTGTTTCGTCTCGTCGTCTCGTCTCGTCTTGTCTCGTCGTCCCGTCAAGTCGTTTCGTCTCATCTCGTCGTCTAGTGACTCGTCTCGTTTCGTCGTCTCGTCTAGTCGTTTCATCTCTTCTCGTTTTCTCGTTGTCTCTTCTCGTCTCGTTGTCTCGTCTCGTCGTCTCGTCTTGCCGTAATGTCTCGTCTCGTCGTTTCTTCTCGATTTGTCGTCTTGTCTCGTCTCGACACGTCGTCTCGTCTCGTCACTTGCGTCTCGTCTCGTCGACTCGTCTCTTATCGTCGTCTAGTGTCGTGGACTCGTCTGTTATCGTCGTCTCAGCTTGTCGTGACGTCTCGTCTCGTCCTCTTGTCTCGTCTCGTCGTCTCGTCTAGTCTTGTTTTGTCTCGTCGTCTTATCTAGGCTCGTCGTTTTGTCTCGTCTCTAATTGTCATCCCGTCTCGTCTCGTCTTCGCTTTTCGTCTCGTTTCGTCGTCTCGTCTCGTCGTTTCGTCTCGTCCCGTCGTCTTGTCTCGTCGTTTCGTCTTGTATTGTCGTCTCCTCTAGAATTGTCGTCCGGTCTCTTCGTTTCGTCTCGTCTAGTTTCGTCGTGTCATCTAGTCTCGTCTCGTCGTTTCGTCTCGTATGGGCTCGACGTCTGGTCGTCTCACCTCGTCTCGTCGTCGTCGTCTCGTCTCATCTCGTCTCGCAGTCTAGTCACTCTTTTGTCTCGTCGTCTCGTCTTGTCGTTTCGTCTCGTCTCGTCTAGTCTTCTCTTATCAACTTTTCATCTCTTCTCGTCACGTTGCGTCATCTCATCTCGTCTTGTCGTCTCGTCTCGTGTTGTCTCGTCTTGTCTCGTCATCTTGTCTCGTCTTGTCTCGTCGTCTCGTCTCGTCGTGTCGTCTCGTCTCGTCGTTTCGTCTAGTCTCAGCTTGTCGTCTTGTCCATCTCGTCGTCATGTCTCGTCTCGTTTTATCGTCTCGTTTGGTATCGTCCTCTCGTCTCGTCTATTCTTCTCGTCTTGTCGGCTCATCTCTTCTCGTCATCTAGTCACGTAACGTCGTCTCCTCTCGTATCGTCGTCTCTTCTCGTCTCCTCGTCTCGTCTCGTCGTTGTCGTCTCTTCTCGTCTCGTCGGCTCATCTAGTCGTTTCGTCTCATCGTTTCGTATCGTCGTCTCGTCTTGTTCTCGTCTCGTCGTCTCGTCTCGACTTGTCTCCTCGTCTCGTCTCGTCTCCTTTCGTCTCGTCTCCTCATCTAGTCATTTCGTCTCATCGTTTCGTATCGTCGTTTCGTCTCGTCTTGTGCTCGTCTCGTATCGTTTTGTCTCGTCTCGTCATCTCGTATCAGCTCGACGTCTCGTCCCGTCTTGTCGTCTCATCTCTTCTCGTAGCCTCGTCCCGTCGTCGTCGTCGTCGTCTCGTCTCGTCTCCTAGTCTAGTCTCGTCTCCTAGTCTAGTCTCGTCTTTTCGTCTCGTCTCGCTGTCTAGTGACTCGTCTCATCTCGTCGTATTCCGGTATCGTCTCGTCTCGTTGTATCGTCTCATCTCGTCCCGTCGTTTCGTCTAGTCTCATCTCGTCTCGTCGTCTCATCTCGCTTGTCGTCAGGTCGTCGTCTCGTATCGTCTCGTCTCGTTGTATCGTCTCATCTCGTCTCTTCGTTTCGTCTAGTCTCGTCTCGTCGTCTCATCTCATCTCGTCGTCATGTCTCGTTTGGTATCGTCGTCATGTCGTTAAGTTTCGTTTTTTCCCGTCTCGTGTCGTCGCTTCGTCTCGTCTCGTCCTCTTATCTCGTCTCGTCGTGCCGTCTCGTTTTGTCATCTCGTCTCGTCGTCTCGCCTCGAATCTTCGCCTCGTCTCGTCGACTCCTCTCGTCTCGTCGTCTCATTTGGTCTCGTCGTCACGTCTCGTCTTATCCCGTCTCGTGTCGTTGCTTTGTCTAGTCTCGCCGTGTCGTCTCGTCGTCTGGTCTGGTCGTCTATTCTCGAATCTTCGCTTTGTCTCGTCTTGTCGTCTCGCCCCGTCGTCTCGTCTCGTCGTCTCGTCTCTTAGTCTCATATCGTCGTCTCATCTCGTCTTCTTTTTTCGTCTCGTCGTCGCGTCTCGTCGTCTTATCTAGTCTCTTTGTCTCGTCTTTTGTCGTAGTCTAATCTTGTCTTGTCGTCTCGTAATCTAGTTACTCGTCTCATCTCGTCGTCTCAATTTGTCATTTCGTCTGGTCTGGTCGTCTCGTCTCGTCTCGTCGCTTAGTGTCGTAGTCTCGATTCGTCTTAACTTCTCGTATCGTCTCGTTTCGTCTTCTCATCTCGTCGTCTTGTCCCTTCGTATCGTATAGTATCGTCTCGTCGTTTCCTCCCGTCAAGTCGTCTCGTCTCATCTCGTCGTCATGTCTCATCTCTTCACATCATCGTCTCGTCTCGTTGTATCGTCTAGTTTCGTCTCGTCGTTTCGTCTCATCTCATCTAGTCGTCACGTCTCGTCTCGTCTCATCGTCTCGTTTGGTCTCGTCGTCTCGTCTCGTCTTCTCGACTCGTCGTCTCATCTTCTTCGTGTCGTCTCGTCGATTCGTCACGTCTCGTCGACTCATTTGGTCTCGTCGTCCCGTCGTCACCTCCCGTCTTGTGTCGTCGCTTCGTCTCGTCGTCTCGCACCGAATCTTCGCCTCGTCACGTTGACTCCTCTCGTCTCGTCGTCTCCTTTAGTCTCGTCGTCACGTCTCGTCTTATTCCGTCTCGTGTCGTTGTTTTGTCTCGTCTCGTCTTCTTGTCTCGTCTCGCCGTGTCGTGTCGTTTCGTCGTCTCATCTCGTCGTCTATTCTCGAATCATCGCCTCGTCTCGTCGTGTCGTCTCGCCTCTTCGTCTCGTCTTGTCGTCTCATCTCGTTGTCTCGTCTCGTAGTCTCATATCGTCGTCTCGTCTCTTCTCATCTCGTCGTCTCGTCTCGTCTTTTTTTCGTCTCGTCTCGTCTTTTTTCGTCTCGTCGTCTTATCTATTCTCTTTGTCTCGTCGTCTTTTGTCGTAGTCTAATCTCGTCTTGTCGTCTCGCAGTCTAGTGACTCGTCTCGTCTCGTCGTCTCAATTTGTCATTTCGTCTCGTCTCGTCTCGTCGTTTAGCGTCGTAGTCTCGACTCGTCTTATCGTCTCGTCTCGTGTCGTTTCGTCTTCTCATCTCGTCGTCTTGTCTCTTCGTATCGTCTAGTCTCGTCGTCATGTCTCATCTCTTCACATCATCTCGTTTATTATCGTCTTCTCGTCTCGTTTCGCCTCAGTTCTTCGTGTCGTCTCGTCACGTCCCTTTGTCTCGTCTCATAGTCTTGTCTTGAATCGTCACCTCGTCTCGTCTCGTCGTCTCGTCTAATCTCGTCGTCTTGTCTCGTCGTCTCGTCTAGTCGTCTCGTCCCGTCTCGTCTCGAATCGATGTCTCAACGTCACGTCTCGTCTAGTTTCGTAGTCTCATCTCGTCTTGTCTTGTCGTTTTGTCTGGTCCTTTCATCACTTCTCGACGTCTCGTCGTTTCATCTCTTCTCGACGTCTCGTCGTTTCTTCTCGGATTGTCGTCTCGTCTCTTCTCGTCTCGACGCCTGGTCTCGATTCGTCTCGACACGTCGTCTCGTCTCGTCGACTCGTCTCTTTTCGTCGTCTCGTCGTTTTCTCCCGTGAAGTCATCTCGTCTCATCTCGTTGTCTCGTCTCGTCTCACAGTCTAGTGACTCGTCTCTACAAGTCGTTTCTTCTCGTCTCGTCTAGTCGTCATGTCTAGTCGTTTCATCTCTTCTCGACATCTCGTCGTCTCTCCTCCTCTCGTTGTCTGGTCTCGTCGTCTCGTCTTGCCGTCACGTCTCGTCTCGTCTTGACACGTAATTTCGTCTCGTCGTCTCGTCTCGACTCGTCGCTTCGTTCCTCGTCGTCTCGTCATCTTATCTCGTCTCGTCGTCTGGTCTCCTCCTGTCGTCTCGTCTCGTCTTGTGTTCGTCTTGTCTCGTCTCGTCTTTTCGTCGTTTCGTCTCGTCGTCTCGTATCGGCTCGACGTCTCGTCCCGTCTTGTCGACTCATCTCGTCTCGTCGCCTCTCGTCGTCTCGTCTCCTCTCGGTGTCTCGTCTTGCCCCATTGTCGTCGTCGTTGTAGTCGCCGTCGTCATTTCTCGTCTCGTTGCCTCATGTAGTCGTTTCGTCCCGTTGTCTCGTCTCGTCTTCTCGTTGTCTCGTCTCGTCGTCTGGTTGTCTCGTCTCGTTGTCTCGTTTTTTTATCGTCGTCTCGTCTCGTCTTCTCTACTTCTCGTCTAGCCGTCTCATCTCGTCGTGTCGTCTCGATTCGTCGTTTTGTCTGTCGTCTCGTCTCGTCGTTGTCTCGTCTCGTCTCGTCTCGCAGTCTAGTGTCTCGTCGTCTCGATGTCTTGTATCGTCTCGTTGTCGTGTCTCGTTTTCTCTTCTCGTCGTCTCGTTTCTCCGTCTCATCTCGTCGTCTCGTTTCGTCTCGTCTCGTTATCCCGTCTCTTTGTTTCGTCTAATCTCGTCTCGTCGTCTCGTCTCGTATCGTCGTCTCGCCTTGTATCGTCGTCTCATCTCGTCTCGTCTCGTAGTCTCATATCGTCGGCTCGTCTCGTCTCGTATCTTTCCTCTCGTCCTATCTCGTCGTCTCGTCTCGTCTCGCAGGCTAGTGACTCGTCTCGTCTCGTCGTCTCTTATTTTCTCGTCGACTCGATGTCTCGTCGTCTCGTTTCGAGTCATCGTCTCGTCTAGTCGCATCTCGTTTCTTTTCGTCGTCTAACCTCGTCTCGTCGTCGTCTTGTCTCGCCGATTCGTCTCATCTCGTCTAGTCTTCTCGTATCGTCGTTTTATGTCTTCTCGTCGTCTCGTCATGTCTCGTCGACACCTCTCGTCTCGTCGTCTCATTTGGTCTCGTCGTCTCGTCTCGTCTTGTCCCGTCTCGTGTTGTCGCTTCGTCTCGCATCGTCCTCTTGTCTCGTCTCGTCGTGTCTCGTTTCGTCGTCTCGTCTCGTCGTCTCGTCTCGAATCTTCGCCTCGTCTCTTCGTCTCGACTCGACTCGTCGTCTCGTCTTGTTGTCTCGTCTTGTTGTCTCGTCTCGTAGTCTCATATCGTCGTCTCGTCTCGTCTCGTCTCACCTCGTCATCTCGTCTCGTCGTCTAGTGTCGTAGTCTCATCTTGTCTCGTTTTGTCGTCCCGTTTCGTCGTCTCGTCTAGTTATCTCGTCTAGTTATCTCGTCTCGTCTCTTCGCCTCGTTTCGACATCTCTTCTCATCTTGTCATCTCGTCTCGTCTCTTTGTCTCGTCTCGTTGTCAAGTCTCATCGTTGTCTCGTATTGGCTCGACGTCTCGCCCGGCTCTTCATATCATACCGTCTCGTATCCTCGCCCCGCCATCGTCGTCGTCGTCTCGTCTCGTCTTCTCGTCTCGTCTCGCAGTCTAGTAACTCGTCTCTTCTCGTCGTTTCGTTTTGTCTCGTCTAGTCTTCTCGTCTTGTCGTTTCATCTCTTCTCGTCGTCTCGTCACGTCTCGTCGTCTCCTCTCGTTCCGTCGTCTCGTCTCGACATCATCGTTGTAGTCGTCGTCGTCCCTTCTCGTCTCGTCGAATCATGTAGTTGTTTCGTCTCGTCGTCTCGTCTCGACTCGACGCTTCGTTCCGTCTCGTCGTCTCGTCATCTCATCTCGTCTCGTTGTCTCGTCGCCTCGTCCCATCGTCATCGTCGTCGTCTCGTCTCGTCTCGTAGTCTCGTCTCGTCTCCTAGTCTCGTCTCGTCTTGTCTCGTCGTCTTGTCTCGTCTTGTCGTCTAGTATCGTCTTCTTTTTTCGTCTCGTCGTGTTATCTAGTGTCTTTGTCTCGTCGTCTTTTGTCGTAGTCTAATCTCGTCTTGTCGTCTCGCAGTCTGGTGACTCGTCTCGTCTCGTCGTCTCAATTTGTCATTTCGTCTCGTCTCGTCGTCTCCTCTCGTCACGTCGTTTAGTGACGTAGTCTCGACTCGTCTTATCATCTCGTCTCGTCTCGTTTCGTCTTCTCAGCTCGTCATCGTGTCTCTTTGTATCGTCTAGTCTCGTCTCGTCGTTTCCTCCCGACAAATCGTCTCGTCTCATCTCGTCGTCATGTCTCATCTCTTCACATCATCTCGTTTATTATCGTCTTCTCGTCTCGTTTCGCCTCAACACGTCGTCTCGTCTCTTCGACTCGTCTCTTATCGTCGTCTCAGTTCTTCGTGTCGTCTCGTCTCGTATCGTCCCCTTGTCTCGTCTCGTAGTTTCGTCTTGAATCGTCGCCTCGTCTCGTCTCGTCGTCTCGTTTAAGGTCGTCGTCTTGCCTCGTCGTCTCGTCCCGTCTCGTCTCGAATCGACGTCTCAACGTCACGTTTCGTCTAATTTCGTCGTCTCATCTAGACTCGTCTCGTCTCCATTCGTCCTTTCGTCTTGTTTCGTCTCGTCTTTTTTCGTCGTCTCTCTAGTCTCATCTCGTTTCGTCTTGTCGTCTTGTCTCGTCGTTTCATCTCTTCTCGACGTTTCGTTGTTTCATCTCTTCTCGACGTCTCGTCGTTTCTTCTCGGATTGTCGTCTCGTCTCTTCTCATCTCGATGCCTGGTCTCGGTTCGTCTCGTCAAGTCGTCTCGTCTCACAATCTAGTGACTCGTCTCGTCAAGTCGTTTCGTCTCGTCTCGTCTAGTCGTATTGTCTCGTCGTTTCATCTCTTCTCGACATTTCGTCGTCTCTTCTCCTCTCGTTGTCTCGTCTCGTCTTGATGTCACGTCTCGTCTCGTCTTGACACGTCGTTTCGTCTCGTCATGTCGTCTCGTCTCATCGACTCGTATCGTCTCGTAGCTTCGTTTCTCGTCGTCTCGTCGTCTGGTCTCCTCTTGTCGTCTCGTCTCGTCTCGTGCTCGTCTCGACGTTTCGTCTCATTGTCTCGTATCGGCTCGACGTCTCATCCCGTCTTGTCGTCTCATCTCCTCTCGTCGTCTCTCGTCGTCTCGTCTCCTCTCATAGTTTCGTCTTGTCCCATCGTCGTCGTCGTTGTAGTCGCCGTCGTCTTTTCTCCTCTCGTCGTCTCGTCATCTCATCTCGTATCCTCTTCTCGTCTCGTCTCGCAGTCTAGTGACTCGTCTCATTTCGTCGTCTCGTCTAGTCTCGTCCTTTCGTCTCGTCTCGCAGTCTAGTGACTCGTCTAATCTCGTCGTTTCGTTTCGTCGTTTCGTTTCGTCGTCTCGTCTTGTCGTCGTCTCGTATCGTCTCGTCTCGTTATATCGTCTCATCGTTTCGTCTAGTCTCGTCTCGTCGTCTCGTCTCATCTCGTCGTCATGTCTCGTCTCGTCTCATCGTCTCGTTTTTTTATCGTTGTCTCTTTCGTCGTTTCGTCTGTCGTCTCGTCTTGTCGTTGTCTCGTCTCGTAGTCTCATATCGTCGGCTCGTCTCGTCTCTTCCCTTTCGTCTAGTTTTTTTATCGTCGTCTTGTCTCGTCTCGCAGTCTAGTGTCTCGTCTCGTCTCGTCGTCTCGAAGTTTTGAATTGTCTCGTTGTCGTGTTTGGTTTTCTCGTCTCGTCCTCTCGTCTTGTTGTCTCGTCGTCTTGTGTCGTCCTCTCTTCTCGTCTTGTCGTCTCGTCTCGTCGTCTCGCCTTGTCTCGACGTTTCGACGTCTCGTCTCTTCGTCTCGGCTCGACCTTTTTTCTCATCTTGTCATCTCGTCTCGTCTCTTCGTCTTGTCTCGTTGTCTCGTCTCCCCTCGTCATCTCGTATCGTCTCGTCTAGTCTTCTCGTCTTGTCGTTCCATCTCTTCTCGTAGTCTCGTCACGTCTCGTCTAGTCGTCTCGTCTCGTCTCGTCGTCTCGTCTTGTCTCGTCGTCATGTCTCGTCTCTTCACATCATCTCGTTTGGTATCGTTTTCTCGTCTCGTTTAGTCTCGACAAGTCGTCTCAGTTCTTCGTGTCGTCTCGCCTCGTCCCCTCGACTCGTGTCGTAGGCTCGTCTTATATCATCGTCTCGTCTAAGCTCGTCGTCTCGTCTAGTCGTCTCGTCCCGTCTCGTCTCGAATCGCCGTCTCGTCTAGTCTAGTCGTCTCATCTAGTCTCGTTTCGTCGTTTCGTCTCGTCTTGTTTATTCGTCTCGTCTTGTCGTCTCGCCGTCTAGTGTTGTCCTCTCGCTTTGACTCGTCGTCTCGATGTGTTGACTCGTCTAGTCATCTCATCCCATCTCGTTGTCTCGTATCGTCAAGTCGTCTCGTCTCGTAGTCTCGTCTCGTAGTCTCGTCTCGTCGTCTCGTCTTGTCGTCTCGTCGTCTATTGTCGTCGTCTCGTTTCGTCCTCTCGCTTTGACTCGTCGTCTCGACGTCTTGACTCGTCTAGTAATCTCATCTCGTTGTCTCGTCTCGTCGTCTCGTCCCGTCTTGTAGTCTCGTCTCGTCGTCTTGACGTCTCGTCTCGTCGTCTCGACGTCTCGTCTCGTCTCGTTGTCTCGTCAAGTCATCTCGTCTCGTCTCGTCTCTTCGTCTCGGCTCGACTTCTCTTCTCATCTTGTCATCTCGTATTGTCTCTTTGTCTCGTCTCGTTGTCTCGTCTCCCCTCGTCGTCTCGTCTCGTCTAATCGTCTTCGAAGTCGTCTTATCTCGTCTCGTCTAATCTTCTCGTCTTGTCGTTTCATCTCTTCTCGTCGTCTCGTCTCGTGTCGTTGGCTCGTCTCGTCTTGTCTCGTCTCGTCGTCATGTCTCGTCTCTTCACATCATTTCGTTTGGTATCGTCTTCTCGTCTCGTTTTGTCTCGACACGTCTTCTCGTCTCTTCGACTCGTCTCTTATTGTCGTCTCAGTTCTTCGTGTCGTCTCGTCTCGTCCCCTTGTATCGTGTCGTAGGCTCGTCTTGAATCGTCCTCTCTTCTAAGCTCGTCGTCTTGTCTCGAAGTTTTGTCTAGTCGTCTCGTCCCGTCTCGTCTCGAATCGTCGTCTCGTCTAGTCTCGTCGTCTCGTCTCGTCTAGTTTCGTCGTCTCATCTAGTCTCGTTTCGTCTCGTCTTGTTTAATCGTCTAGTCTAGTCTCATCGCGGCTCGTTGTCTCGTCTCGTCGTTTCGTCTAATCTCGTCTCGTCGTCTCGTCTCGTCGTGTCTTCTCGTCTCTTCGTCTCGTCTTGTCGTCTAGTGTCGTCGTCTCGTCTCGTCCTCTCACTTTTACTCGTCGTCTCGACTCGTCTTGACTCGTCTAGTCATCTCATCTCTTCTCGTTGTCTCGTCTCGTCGTCTCGCTCGTAGTCTCGTCTCGTCGACTCGTCTCGTCTTGATGTCTCGTCGTCTTGTGCCGTCATCTCGTCTCGTGTTGTCTACTCGTCTCGTCGTCTCGCCTTGTCTCGTCGTCTCGACGTCTCGTTGTCACGTCAAGTCGTCTTGTCTTGTCTCGACTGCTCTTCTCATCTTGTCATCTCGACTCGTCTCTTCGCCTCGTCTCGTTGTCTAGTCTCCCCTCGTCGTCTCGTCTCGTCTAATCGTCTTCATCGTCGTCTCGTCTCGTCTCGTCTTCTCGTCTTGTCGTTTCATCTCTTCTCGTCGTATCCTCTCGTCTCGTCGTCTCGTCTCGTCTTGTCTCGTCTCGTCGTCGTCTCGTTTCGTCTCGTCTAGTCTTCTCGTCTTGTCCTTTCATCTCTTCTCGTCGTCTCGTCACGTCTCTTCGTCTCCTCTCGTCTTCGCCTCGTCCCGTCGTCGTCGTCTCGTCTCGTCTTCTAGTCTTGTCTTGTAGTCTAGTGACTCGTCTCGTCTCATCGTCTCGTCTCGTCTCGTCTTGTTGTCTCGTTGTCTTGTGTCGTCTTCTCGTCTGGTTTTGTCGTCTCGTCTCGTCGTCTCTATGTCTCGTCTCGTCTCGTTCTCTCGTCTCGTCTCGTCCCTCGTCTAGTAATCTCGTCTCTTCGACTCGGCTCGACTTCTCTTCTCATCTTGTCATCTCGTCTCGTCTCGTTGTCTCGTCTTCCCTCGTCGTCTCGTCTCGTCTAATCGTCTTCGTCGTCGTATCGTCTCGTCTCGTCCCGTCGTCGTCTCGTCTCGTCTCATAGTCTCGTATCGTCTTCTATTCTCATGTCGCAGTCTAGTGACTCTTCTCATCGTTTCATTTCGTCGTTTGATCTCGTCTCATCGTCTCGTTTGGTATCGTCGTCTAGTCTTGTCGTCTAATCTCGTCGTGTTGTCTCGTCTCGTCGTTCCGTCTCGTCTCATCTAGTCTTCTCGTCTCGACGTCTTGACTCGTAGTCTCGTAGTCTCTTCTCGTCGTCTCGTCTCGTAGTCTCGTCTCGTATCGCAGTCTAGTCTCGTCTTGTCTCGTTTTTTTTGTCTCGTCGTCTCATCTCGTCTTTTCGTCGTCTCGAATCGGCTCGTCTCGTCGTCTCGTCATCTCGTCTCGTAATCTCGTCTCGTCGTCTTGTGTCGTCGTCTCGTCTCGTCTTGTCGTCTCGTCGTCACGTCTTGTCACGTCGTCCCGTCCCAACTCGTCTCGTTGTCTCGTCTAGTCATTTCGTCTCGATTCTTCGTCTCGTCCCGTCGTCCCGTCTCCCCACGTCGTTTCATCTCTTCTCGTCGTCTCGTCATCTCTTCTCGTCTCTACGTTTCGTTTCGTTTCGTCGTTTCGTCACGTTGTCTCGTCTCGTCGTCGTCTCTTATCGTCTCATCTCGTCGTTTCCACTAGTTTCGTCTCGTCGTTTTGTCCATCTCGCCGTCATGTCTCGTCTCGTCGCTCATCGTATCGTCTAGTCTCGTCTTTTTGTCTTGTCTCGTCTAGTCTTCTCGTCTAATCTCGTCTATTCTTCTCGTCTTGTCGTCTTATATCTTCTCGTTGTTTTGTCAGGTCTCGTCGTCTCCTCTGGTCTCGTCGTCGTCGACTCTTCTCGTCCCGTCGGCTCATCCAGTCGTTTCGTCTTATCGTTTCGAATCGTCGTCTCGTCTCGTCTTGTCTCGTCTCGTTTCGTCGTTTCGTCTCGTTGTATCATCTCGTCGTTTCGTCTCATCTCGTCGTCATGTCTCGTCTCGTCACATCGTCTCATTTCGTCTCGTCTTGTTGTCTTTTTGTCTTGTGTCGTCGTCTCGTCTCTTCGTCTCGTCTCGTTGTCTCGTCTCGTCTCGTCGTCTCCTCTCGTCTTGTCTCGTTTTTTTGTCTCGTCGTCTCGTCTCGTCTTTTCGTCGTCTCGAATCGGCTCGTCTCGTCGTCTCGTCTTGTCATCTCGTCTCGTAATCTCGTCTCGTCGTCTTGTGTCGTTGTCTCGTCTAGTCATTTCGTCTCGTCTCTTCGTCTCGTCCCGTCGTCCCGTCTCCCCACGTCGTTTCATCTCTTCTCGTCGTGTCGTCGTCTCTTCTCGTCTCGTATCGTCTCGTCTCGTCGTTTCCTCTAGTCTCGTCTCGTCGTCTTGTCCATCTCGTCGTCATGTCTCGTCTCGTCCTCTCGTCTCGTCACTCATCGTATCGTCTCGTCTCGTCTCGTCTTTTTGTCTTGTCTCGTCTATTCTTCTCGTCTTATTTCGTCTATTCTTCTCGTCTTGTCGTCTTATCTCTTCTCGTTGTCTCGTCACGTCTCGTCGTCTCCTCTGGTCTCGTCGTCGTCGACTCTTCTCGTCCCGTCGACTCATCCAGTCGTTTCGTCTTATCGTTTCGAATCGTCGTCTCGTCTCGTCTTGTCTCGTCTCGTTTCGTCGTTTCGTTTCGTCGTTTCGTTTCGTCGTTTCGTCTCGTTGTATCATCTCGTCGTTTCGTCTCATCTCGTCGTCATGTCTCGTCTCGTCACATCGTCTCGTTTCGTCTCGTCTTGTTGTCTCGTTGTCTTGTGTCGTCTCGTCTCTTCGTCTCGTCTCGTTGTCTCGTCGTCTCCTCTCGTCTTGTCTCGTCGTTTCGTTTCGTCCTTTCATCTCGTTGTATTGTCTCGTCGTATCGTCTCATCTCGTCTCATCGTCTCGTCTCGTCGTCTCGTTGTCTGGTGTCGTTGTCTCGTCTTGTCGTCTCGTCTCGTTGTCTCGCCTTGCCTCGTCGTCTCTACGTCTCGTCTCGTCTCGTTGTCACGTCTAGTCATCTCGTCTCGTCGTCTCTACGTCTCGTCTCGTCTCGTTGTCTCGTCTAGTCATCTCGTCTCGTCTTCTCTACGTCTCGTCTCGTCTCGTTGTCTTCGTCGTCGTCTCGTCTCGTCTAGTCTTCTCGTCTTGTCGTTTCATCTCTTCTCCGCGTCTCGTCACGTCTCGTCGTCTCGTCGTCTCGTCTCGTCTCGTCGTCTCGTCTCGTCTCGTCGTCTCGTCTCGCCTCGTCGTCTCATCTCGTCTCGTCGTCTCGCCTCGTAGTCTCAAGTCGTCTTTTCGTCTCGATTCGTAGTCTCCTTTCGAGTCGTCGTCTCGTTTCGTCATATCGTCTCGTCGTCTATTGTATCGTAGCTTCGTCTCGTTTCGTCTTCCCATCACGCCGTCTCGTCGTCTCGCCTTGTCTCGTCGTCTCGACCTCTTGTCTCGTCTAGTCATCTTGTCCCGTCTTGTCTCTTCGTCTCGGCTCGACGTCTCGTAGTTTTGTCTCATAATATCGTCGTCTTGTCTCCCTCGTGGTCTTGTCTCGTCTCGTTTCGTCATCTCATCTCATCTCTTTGTCTCGTCTCGTCGTCTCGTCTCGTCATCTCGTCTCGTAATCTCGTCTCGTCTTGTTGTCTCGTCGTCTTGTGTCGTCGTCTCGTCTCGTCTTGTCGTCTCGTCGTCACGCCTTGTCTCGTCGTCCCGTCTCAACTCGTCTCGTCTCGTTTTCATTTCGTCTCGTCTCATCGTCACGTCCCGTCGTCCCGTCTCCCCACGTCGTTACATCTCTTCCTGTCGTCCGTCGTCTCTTCTCGTCTCTACGTTTCGTTTCGTTTCGTTACGTTGTCTCGTCTCGTCGTCGTCTCGTATCGTCTCGTCTCGTCGTTTCCTCTAGTCTCGTCTCGTCGTCTTGTCCATCTCGTCGTCGTGTCTCGTCTCGTCTTATCGTCTCGTCGCTCATCTCGTCTATTCTTCTCGTCTTGTCGTCTCATCTCTTCTCGTCGTCTCATCACGTATCGTCATCTCATCTCGTCTCGTCGTCTCGTCTCGTTTCGTCATCTCGTCGTCTCGTTTCGTCTTGTCTCGTCTCGTCTTCTCGTCTCGTCGTTTCATCGTCTCGTATCAGCTCGACGTCTCGTCCCGTCTCGTCGTCTCATCTCGTCTCGTTGCCTCGTCCCGTCGTCGTCGTCTTTGACTCGTCTCGTCTCGTCGTTTGGTCTCATCGTCACGTCCCGTCGTCCCGTCTCCCCACGTCGTTTCATCTCTTCCTGTCGTCCGTCGTCTCTTCTCGTCTCTACGTTTCGTTTCGTTTCGTTACGTTGTCTCGTCTCGTCGTCGTCTCGTATCGTCTCGTCTCGTCGTTTCCTCTAGTCTCGTCTCGTCGTCTAGTTCTTCGTGTCGTCTCGCCTCGTCCCCTCGACTCGTGTCGTAGGCTCGTCTTATATCATCGTCTCGTCTAAGCTCGTCGTCTCGTCTAGTCGTCTCGTCCCGTCTCGTCTCGAATCGCCGTCTCGTCTAGTCTAGTCGTCTCATCTAGTCTCGTTTCGTCGTTTCGTCTCGTCTTGTTTATTCGTCTCGTCTTGTCGTCTCGCCGTCTAGTGTTGTCCTCTCGCTTTGACTCGTCGTCTCGATGTGTTGACTCGTCTAGTCATCTCATCCCATCTCGTTGTCTCGTATCGTCAAGTCGTCTCGTCTCGTAGTCTCGTCTCGTAGTCTCGTCTCGTCGTCTCGTCTTGTCGTCTCGTCGTCTATTGTCGTCGTCTCGTTTCGTCCTCTCGCTTTGACTCGTCGTCTCGACGTCTTGACTCGTCTAGTAATCTCATCTCGTTGTCTCGTCTCATCGTCACGTCCCGTCGTCCCGTCTCCCCACGTCGTTTCATCTCTTCCTGTCGTCCGTCGTCTCTTCTCGTCTCTACGTTTCGTTTCGTTTCGTTACGTTGTCTCGTCTCGTCGTCGTCTCGTATCGTCTCGTCTCGTCGTTTCCTCTAGTCTCGTCTCGTCGTCTTGTCCATCTCGTCGTCGTGTCTCGTCTCGTCTTATCGTCTCGTCGCTCATCTCGTCTATTCTTCTCGTCTTGTCGTCTCATCTCTTCTCGTCGTCTCATCACGTATCGTCATCTCATCTCGTCTCGTCGTCTCGTCTCGTTTCGTCATCTCGTCGTCTCGTTTCGTCTTGTCTCGTCTCGTCTTCTCGTCTCGTCGTTTCATCGTCTCGTATCAGCTCGACGTCTCGTCCCGTCTCGTCGTCTCATCTCGTCTCGTTGCCTCGTCCCGTCGTCGTCGTCTTTGACTCGTCTCGTCTCGTCTTCATTCTCATCTCGCAGTCTAATGACTCTTCTCGTCTCGTCGTTTGGTCTCGTCGTCGTCTCTTATCGTCTCATCTCGTCGTTTCCACTAGTTTCGTCTCGTCGTTTTGTCCATCTCGCCGTCATGTCTCGTCTCGTCGCTCATCGTATCGTCTAGTCTCGTCTTTTTGTCTTGTCTCGTCTAGTCTTCTCGTCTAATCTCGTCTATTCTTCTCGTCTTGTCGTCTTATATCTTCTCGTTGTTTTGTCAGGTCTCGTCGTCTCCTCTGGTCTCGTCGTCGTCGACTCTTCTCGTCCCGTCGGCTCATCCAGTCGTTTCGTCTTATCGTTTCGAATCGTCGTCTCGTCTCGTCTTGTCTCGTCTCGTTTCGTCGTTTCGTCTCGTTGTATCATCTCGTCGTTTCGTCTCATCTCGTCGTCATGTCTCGTCTCGTCACATCGTCTCATTTCGTCTCGTCTTGTTGTCTTTTTGTCTTGTGTCGTCGTCTCGTCTCTTCGTCTCGTCTCGTTGTCTCGTCTCGTCTCGTCGTCTCCTCTCGTCTTGTCTCGTTTTTTTGTCTCGTCGTCTCGTCTCGTCTTTTCGTCGTCTCGAATCGGCTCGTCTCGTCGTCTCGTCTTGTCATCTCGTCTCGTAATCTCGTCTCGTCGTCTTGTGTCGTTGTCTCGTCTAGTCATTTCGTCTCGTCTCTTCGTCTCGTCCCGTCGTCCCGTCTCCCCACGTCGTTTCATCTCTTCTCGTCGTGTCGTCGTCTCTTCTCGTCTCGTATCGTCTCGTCTCGTCGTTTCCTCTAGTCTCGTCTCGTCGTCTTGTCCATCTCGTCGTCATGTCTCGTCTCGTCCTCTCGTCTCGTCACTCATCGTATCGTCTCGTCTCGTCTCGTCTTTTTGTCTTGTCTCGTCTATTCTTCTCGTCTTATTTCGTCTATTCTTCTCGTCTTGTCGTCTTATCTCTTCTCGTTGTCTCGTCACGTCTCGTCGTCTCCTCTGGTCTCGTCGTCGTCGACTCTTCTCGTCCCGTCGACTCATCCAGTCGTTTCGTCTTATCGTTTCGAATCGTCGTCTCGTCTCGTCTTGTCTCGTCTCGTTTCGTCGTTTCGTTTCGTCGTTTCGTTTCGTCGTTTCGTCTCGTTGTATCATCTCGTCGTTTCGTCTCATCTCGTCGTCATGTCTCGTCTCGTCACATCGTCTCGTTTCGTCTCGTCTTGTTGTCTCGTTGTCTTGTGTCGTCTCGTCTCTTCGTCTCGTCTCGTTGTCTCGTCGTCTCCTCTCGTCTTGTCTCGTCGTTTCGTTTCGTCCTTTCATCTCGTTGTATTGTCTCGTCGTATCGTCTCATCTCGTCTCATCGTCTCGTCTCGTCGTCTCGTTGTCTGGTGTCGTTGTCTCGTCTTGTCGTCTCGTCTCGTTGTCTCGCCTTGCCTCGTCGTCTCTACGTCTCGTCTCGTCTCGTTGTCACGTCTAGTCATCTCGTCTCGTCGTCTCTACGTCTCGTCTCGTCTCGTTGTCTCGTCTAGTCATCTCGTCTCGTCTTCTCTACGTCTCGTCTCGTCTCGTTGTCTTCGTCGTCGTCTCGTCTCGTCTAGTCTTCTCGTCTTGTCGTTTCATCTCTTCTCCGCGTCTCGTCACGTCTCGTCGTCTCGTCGTCTCGTCTCGTCTCGTCGTCTCGTCTCGTCGTCTCGTCTCGCCTCGTCGTCTCATCTCGTCTCGTCGTCTCGCCTCGTAGTCTCAAGTCGTCTTCTCGTCTCGATTCGTAGTCTCCTTTCGAGTCGTCGTCTCGTTTCGTCATATCGTCTCGTCGTCTATTGTATCGTAGCTTCGTCTCGTTTCGTCTTCCCATCACGCCGTCTCGTCGTCTCGCCTTGTCTCGTCGTCTCGACCTCTTGTCTCGTCTAGTCATCTTGTCCCGTCTTGTCTCTTCGTCTCGGCTCGACGTCTCGTAGTTTTGTCTCATAATATCGTCGTCTTGTCTCCCTCGTGGTCTTGTCTCGTCTCGTTTCGTCATCTCATCTCATCTCTTTGTCTCGTCTCGTCGTCTCGTCTCGTCATCTCGTCTCGTAATCTCGTCTCGTCTTGTTGTCTCGTCGTCTTGTGTCGTCGTCTCGTCTCGTCTTGTCGTCTCGTCGTCACGCCTTGTCTCGTCGTCCCGTCTCAACTCGTCTCGTCTCGTTTTCATTTCGTCTCGTCTCATCGTCACGTCCCGTCGTCCCGTCTCCCCACGTCGTTTCATCTCTTCCTGTCGTCCGTCGTCTCTTCTCGTCTCTACGTTTCGTTTCGTTTCGTTACGTTGTCTCGTCTCGTCGTCGTCTCGTATCGTCTCGTCTCGTCGTTTCCTCTAGTCTCGTCTCGTCGTCTTGTCCATCTCGTCGTCGTGTCTCGTCTCGTCTTATCGTCTCGTCGCTCATCTCGTCTATTCTTCTCGTCTTGTCGTCTCATCTCTTCTCGTCGTCTCATCACGTATCGTCATCTCATCTCGTCTCGTCGTCTCGTCTCGTTTCGTCATCTCGTCGTCTCGTTTCGTCTTGTCTCGTCTCGTCTTCTCGTCTCGTCGTTTCATCGTCTCGTATCAGCTCGACGTCTCGTCCCGTCTCGTCGTCTCATCTCGTCTCGTTGCCTCGTCCCGTCGTCGTCGTCTTTGACTCGTCTCGTCTCGTCGTTTGGTCTCATCGTCACGTCCCGTCGTCCCGTCTCCCCACGTCGTTTCATCTCTTCCTGTCGTCCGTCGTCTCTTCTCGTCTCTACGTTTCGTTTCGTTTCGTTACGTTGTCTCGTCTCGTCGTCGTCTCGTATCGTCTCGTCTCGTCGTTTCCTCTAGTCTCGTCTCGTCGTCTAGTTCTTCGTGTCGTCTCGCCTCGTCCCCTCGACTCGTGTCGTAGGCTCGTCTTATATCATCGTCTCGTCTAAGCTCGTCGTCTCGTCTAGTCGTCTCGTCCCGTCTCGTCTCGAATCGCCGTCTCGTCTAGTCTAGTCGTCTCATCTAGTCTCGTTTCGTCGTTTCGTCTCGTCTTGTTTATTCGTCTCGTCTTGTCGTCTCGCCGTCTAGTGTTGTCCTCTCGCTTTGACTCGTCGTCTCGATGTGTTGACTCGTCTAGTCATCTCATCCCATCTCGTTGTCTCGTATCGTCAAGTCGTCTCGTCTCGTAGTCTCGTCTCGTAGTCTCGTCTCGTCGTCTCGTCTTGTCGTCTCGTCGTCTATTGTCGTCGTCTCGTTTCGTCCTCTCGCTTTGACTCGTCGTCTCGACGTCTTGACTCGTCTAGTAATCTCATCTCGTTGTCTCGTCTCATCGTCACGTCCCGTCGTCCCGTCTCCCCACGTCGTTTCATCTCTTCCTGTCGTCCGTCGTCTCTTCTCGTCTCTACGTTTCGTTTCGTTTCGTTACGTTGTCTCGTCTCGTCGTCGTCTCGTATCGTCTCGTCTCGTCGTTTCCTCTAGTCTCGTCTCGTCGTCTTGTCCATCTCGTCGTCGTGTCTCGTCTCGTCTTATCGTCTCGTCGCTCATCTCGTCTATTCTTCTCGTCTTGTCGTCTCATCTCTTCTCGTCGTCTCATCACGTATCGTCATCTCATCTCGTCTCGTCGTCTCGTCTCGTTTCGTCATCTCGTCGTCTCGTTTCGTCTTGTCTCGTCTCGTCTTCTCGTCTCGTCGTTTCATCGTCTCGTATCAGCTCGACGTCTCGTCCCGTCTCGTCGTCTCATCTCGTCTCGTTGCCTCGTCCCGTCGTCGTCGTCTTTGACTCGTCTCGTCTCGTCTTCATTCTCATCTCGCAGTCTAATGACTCTTCTCGTCTCGTCGTTTGGTCTCGTCGTCGTCTCGTATCGTCTCGTCTCGTTGTATCTTGTCGTCTCCTCGTCTCTTCTATTCTCTTAGTCTCGTCTCGTCGTCTCGTCTATTAGTCTCGTCTCGTCGACTCGTCTCAACTTGTTGTCTCGTCGTCTTGTGTCGTCGTCTCGTCTCGACTTGTCTCGTCTCGTCTCGACTTGTCTCGTCTCGTCGTCTTCTCGTCTCGTCATTTCATTTCTTACCGTCGTCTCGTCTCGTTTTGACGTCTCCTCTCGTCTCGTCCTCTTGTCTCGTCTCGTCGTGTCGCCTCGTCTCGTCGTGTCGTCTCGTAACGTCGTCGTCTCTTCTCGTCTCCTCTAGTCTTCTCGTCTTGTCGTTTCATCTCTTCTCGTCGTCTCGTCACGTCTCGTCGTCTCCTCTAGTCTCGTCGTCTCGTCTCGTCGTCTCGTCTCGTCTCGTCGTCTCGCCTCGTAGTCTCAAGTCGTCTTCTCGTCTCGATTCGTAGTCTCCTTTCGAGTCGTCGTCTCGTTTCGTCATATCGTCTCGTCGTCTATTGTGTCGTAGCTTCGTCTCTTTTCGTCTTGCCATCACGCCGTCTCGTCGTCTCGCCTTGTCTCGTCGTCTCGACCTCTTGTCTCGTCTAGTCATCTTGTCCCGTCTTGTCTCTTCGTCTCGGCTCGACGTCTCGTAGTTTCGTCTCATATTATCGTCGTCTTGTCTCCCTCGTGGTCTTGTCTCGTCTCGTTTCGTCATCTCATCTCATCTCTTTGTCTCGTCTCGTCGTCTCGTCTCGTCATCTCGTCTCGTAATCTCGTCTCGTCTTGTTGTCTCGTCGTCTTATGTCGTCGTCTCGTCTCGTCTTGTCGTCTCGTCGTCTCGTCGTCACGCCTTGTCTCGTCGTCCCGTCTCAACTCGTCTCGTCTCGTTTTCATTTCGTCTCGTCTCATCGTCACGTCCCGTCGTCCCGTCTCCCCACGTCGTTTCATCTCTTCCTGTCGTCCGTCGTCTCTTCTCGTCTCTACGTTTCGTTTCGTTTCGTTACGTTGTCTCGTCTCGTCGTCGTCTCGTATCGTCTCGTCTCGTCGTTTCCTCTAGTCTCGTCTCGTCGTCTTGTCCATCTCGTCGTCGTGTCTCGTCTCGTCTTATCGTCTCGTCGCTCATCTCGTCTATTCTTCTCGTCTTGTCGTCTCATCTCTTCTCGTCGTCTCATCACGTATCGTCATCTCATCTCGTCTCGTCGTCTCGTCTCGTTTCGTCATCTCGTCGTCTCGTTTCGTCTTGTCTCGTCTCGTCTTCTCGTCTCGTCGTTTCATCGTCTCGTATCAGCTCGACGTCTCGTCCCGTCTCGTCGTCTCATCTCGTCTCGTTGCCTCGTCCCGTCGTCGTCGTCTTTGACTCGTCTCGTCTCGTAGTCTCGTCTCGTCTTCATTCTCATCTCGCAGTCTAATGACTCTTCTCGTCTCGTCGTTTGGTCTCGTCGTCGTCTCGTATCGTCTCGTCTCGTTGTATCTTGTCGTCTCCTCGTCTCTTCTATTCTCTTAGTCTCGTCTCGTCGTCTCGTCTATTAGTCTCGTCTCGTCGACTCGTCTCAACTTGTTGTATCGTCGTCTTGTGTCGTCGTCTCGTCTCGACTTGTCTCGTCTCGTCGTCTTCTCGTCTCGTCATTTCATTTCTTACCGTCGTCTCGTCTCGTTTTGACGTCTCCTCTCGTCTCGTCCTCTTGTCTCGTCTCGTCGTGTCGCCTCGTCTCGTCGTGTCGTCTCGTAACGTCGTCGTCTCTTCTCGTCTCCTCTAGTCTTCTCGTCTTGTCGTTTCATCTCTTCTCGTCGTCTCGTCACGTCTCGTCGTCTCCTCTAGTCTCGTCGTCTCGTCTCGTCTCGTAGTCTCGTCTCATCTGGTCTCGTCTCGTCGTCATGACTAGTGTTCTCGTCTCGTCATTTCATTTCTTCTCGTCGTCTCGTCTTGTTTCGACTTCTCCTTTCATCTCGTCTCGTCGTGTCGTCTTGTCACGTCGTCGTCTCTTCTCGTCTCGTAGTCTCATATCGTCGTCTCGTCTCGATTCGTAGTCTCGTCTCGTCGTCTCGTCTTGTTGTCTCGCCGTTTTGTGTCGTCTTCTCGTCTCGTCTTGTCGTCTCGTCATCTCGACTGGTCGTCTCGTCTCGACTCGACGCTTCGTTTCGTCTCGTCGTCTCGTCATCTCATTTCAGCTCGTCGTCTTGTCTCGTCTTGTCGGCTCGTCTCGTCGGCTCGTCTCGTCTTGTCTCGTCGTCCCGTCAAGTCGTCTCGTCTCATCTCGTCGTCTAGTTACTCGTCTCGTTTCATCGTCTCGTCTAGTCATCTTGTCTCGTCGTTTCATTTCTTCTCGTCGTCTCGTTGTCTCGTCGTCTCGTCTTGTCGTCATGTCTCGTCTCGTCGTTTCTTCTCGATTTGTCGTCTCGTCTCGTCTCGACACGCCGTCTCGTCTCGTCTCGACACGCCGTCTCGTCTCGTCACTTGCGTCTCGTCTCGTCGACTCGTCTCTTATCGTCGTCTCGTCTCGTGGACTCGACTGTTATCGTCGTCTCAGCTCGTCGTGTCGTCTCGTCTCGTCCTCTTGTCTCGCCTCGTAGTCTCGGCTTGAATCGTTGCCTCGTCTCGTCTCGTCGTCTCGTCTAGTCCTGTTTCGTCTCGTCGTCTTATCTAGGCTCGTCGTTTTGTCTCTCTCTAATTGTCATCCCGTCTCGTCTCGTCGTCGCTTTTCGTCTCGTTTCGTCGTCTCGTCTCGTCGTTTCGTCTCGTCCCGTCGTCTTGTCTCGTCGTTTTGTCTCGTCTCATCGTCTCCTCTAGAATTGTCGTCTCGTCTCTTCGTTTCGTCTCGTCATGTTTTGTCGTCTCGTCGTTTCGTCTCGTATGGGCTGGACGTCTCGTCGTCTCACCTCGTCTCATAGTCTCGTCTCGTCTCGTGTCGCAGTCTAGTCACTCTTTTGTCTCGTCGTCTCGTCTTTTCGTTTCATCTCGTCTCGTCTAGTCTTCTTTTCTCAACGTTTCATCTCTTCTCGTCGCTTCATCACGTCTCGTCATCTCATCTCGTCTTGTCGTCTCGTCTCGTGTTGTCTCGTCTCGTCTCGTCATCTTGTCTCGTCTTGTTTCGTCGTGTCGTCTCATCTCGTCTCGTCGTTTCGTCTAGTCACATCTCGTCGTCATGTCTCGTCTCGTCTTATCGTCTCATTTAGTATCGTCCTCTCGTCTCATCTTTTCGTCTTGTCTCGTCTATTCTTCTCGTCGTCTCGTCACGTAACGTCGTCTCCTCTCGTCTCGTCGTCTCTTCTCGTATCCTCGCCTCGTCTCGTCGTCGTCGTCTCTTCTCGTCTCGTCGGCTCATCAAGTCGTTTCGTCTCATCGTTTCGTATCGTCGTCTCGTCTCGTCTCGTCTTGTGCTCGTCTCGTCGCCTCGTCGTAGTCATTTCGTCTCGTCGTCGTCGTCTCATCTCCTCATCTAGTCGATTCGTCTCATCGTTTCGTATAGTCGTCTCGTCTGGTCTTGTGCTCGTCTCGTCGTCTCGTCGCGTCGATTCGTCGTTTCGTCTCGTCGTCTTGTATCAGCTCGACGTCTCGTCCCGTCTCGTCGTCTTATTTCGTCTCGTAGCCTCATCCCGTCGTCGTCGCCTCGTCTCGCCTCGTCGTTTCGTCTCATCTTTTCGTTTCGTCTCGCTGTCTAGTGGCACGCCTTATCTCGTCGTTTGATTTCGTCGTTTCGTCTCGTCGTCTCGTTGTTTCGTCTAGTCTCGTCTTGTCGTCTCGTTTCATCTCGTCGTCATCTCTTGTTTCGTCTCATCGTCTCGTTTGGTATCGTAGTCTCGTCTCGTCTTCTCGTCTCGTCTCGTCTCGTCTGGTCTTCTTGTTTCGTCGTTTCATCTCTTCTCGTCGTCTCGTCGCGTCTCGTCGTCTCCTCTCGTCTCGTCGTCTCGTCTCGTCGTCTCGTCTCGTTGTCGTCGTCTCTTCTCGTCTCGTCTCGTCGTCTCATCTCGTCTCGTCTCCTCATCTAGTCATTTCGTCTCATCGTTTCGTATCGTCGTTTGGTCTCGTCTTGTGCTCGTCTCGTATCGTTTTGTCTCGTCTCGTCGTCTCGTATCAGCTCGACGTCTGGTCCCGTCTTGTCGTCTCATTTCTTCTCGTAGCCTCGTCCCGTCGTTGTCGTCGTCGTCACGTCTCGTCTCCTAGTCTAGTCTCGTCTTTTCGTCTCGCCTCGCTGTCTAGTGACTCGTTACATCTCGTCGTCTTCCCGTATCGTCTCGTCTCGTTGTATCATCTCATCTCGTCTCGTCGTTTCGTCTAGTCTCATCTCGTCTCGTCGTCTCATCTCGTCTTGTCGTCACGTCATCGTCTCGTATCGTTTCGTCTCGTTGTATCGTCTCATCTCGTCTCGTCGTTTCGTCTAGTCTCGTCTCGTCGTCTCATCTCATCTCGTCGTCATGTCTCGTCTCGTCTCATCGCCTCGTTTGGTATCGTCGTCTCGTCGTCAAGTCTCGTTTTCTCCCGTTTCGTGTCGTCGCTTCGTCTCGTCTCGTCCTCTTGTCTCGTCTCGTCGTGCCGTCTCGTTTTGTCGTCTCACCTCGAATCTTCGCCTCGTCTCGTCGTCTCTTTTGGTCTCGTCGTCACATCTCGTCTTATCCCGTCTCGTGTCGTTGCTTTGTCTCGTCTCGCCGTGTCGTCTGGCCTCGTTGTCTCGTCTCGTCTCGTCTCGTCGTCTCGTCTCGTCTCGTCTCGTCGTCTCGTCGTCTCGTCTCATCTTGTCTCGTCTCATCGTCATGACTAGTGTTCTCGTCTCGTCATTTCATTTCTTCCTTCGTCTCGTCTCGTTTCGACGTCTCCTCTCGTCTCGTCCTCTTGTCTCGTCTTGTCGTGTCGTCTCGTCACGTCGTCGTCTCTTCTCGTCTCGTAGTCTTATATCGTCGTCTCGTCTCGATTCGTAGTCTCGTCTTCGACTCGTCGTCTCGTATCGTCGTCTTGTCTCGTCTCATCGTCATCGTCGTCTCATTTCGTCTTGTCTCGTTTTGTCATCTTACCTCATTTCGTTGTCTCGTCTCGTTGTCTCGTCTCGTCGTCTCGTCTCGTTGTCTCGTCTCGTCGTCTCGTCTCGTTGTCTCGTCTCGTCGTCTCGTCTCGTCGTTTTGTGTCGTCTTGTCGTCTCATCGTCTCGCCTTGTCTCGTCGTCTCGACGTATCGTCTCATCCCAACTCGTCTCGTTGTCTCGTCTAGTCATTTCGTCTCGCCTCGTATCTTCGTCTCGTCGTCTCGTCTCCCCACGTCGTTTCATCTCTTCTCATCGTCTCGTCGTCAATTCTCGTCTCTTCGTTTCGTTTCGTTTCATCTCTTCTCGTCGTCTCGTCGTCAATTCTCGTCTCTTCGTTTCGTTTCGTTTCATCGTCATGTCTAGTCTCGTCGTCTCATCTCGTCGTGTCGTCTCGTCTCGTATTGTCTCGTCTCTTCTCGTCCCGTCGTTTCGTCTCGTCTTGGCTTCTCTTCTCAACGTTTCATCTCTTTTTGTTGCTTCGTCACGTCTCGTCATCTCAACTCGTCTCGTATTGTCTCGTCTCGTCTCGACATCTTGTCTCGTCGTCGTCGTCGTCGTTGTTGTAGTCGTCGTTGTCTCTTCTCGTCTCGTCGCGTCGCCCCATCTAGTCGTTTCGTCTCGTCATCTCGACTGGTCGTCTCGTCTCGACTCGTCGCTTCGTTTCGTCTCGTCTTCTCGTCATCTCATCTCGTCTCGTCGTCTTGTCTCGTCTCGTCGTCTCGTCTCGTCTTGTCTCGTCGTCCCGTCAAGTCGTTTCGTCTCATCTCGTCGTCTAGTGACTCGTCTCGTTTCGTCGTCTCATCTAGTCGTCTTGTCTCGTCGTTTCATCTCTCTCGTCTTCTCGTTGTCTCTTCTCGTCTCGTTGTCTCGTCTCGTCGTCTCGTCTTGCCGTCGTGTCTCGTCTCGTCGTTTCTTCTCGATTTGTCGTCTCTTCTCGTCTCGACACGTCGTCTCGTCTCGTCACTTGCGTCTCGTCTCGTCGACTCGTCTCTTATCGTCGTCTAGTGTCGTGGACTCGTCTGTTATCGTCGTCTCAGCTTGTCGTGACGTCTCGTCTCGTCCTCTTGTCTCGCCTCGTCGTCTCGTCTAGTCTTGTTTCGTCTCGTCGTCTTATCTAAGCTCGTCGTTTTGTCTCGTCTCTAATTGTCATCCCGTCTCGTCTTCGCTTTTCGTCTCGTTTCGTCGTCTTGTCTCGTCGTTTCGTCTCGTCCTGTCGTCTTGTCTCGTCGTTTCGTCTTGTCTCGTCGTCTCCTCTAGAATTGTCGTCTCGTCTCTTCGTTTCGTCTCGTCTAGTTTCGTCGTGTCGTCTAGTTTCGTCGTCGTCGTCTCGTCTCGTCTCGCAGTCTAGTCACTTTTTTGTATCGTCGTCTCGACTTGTCGTTTCGTCTCGTCTCGTCTAGTCTTCTCTTATCAACGTTTCATCTCTTCTCGTCACGTTGCGTCATTTCATCTCGTCTTGTCGTCTCGTCTCATGTTGTCTCGTCTCGTCTCGTCATCTTGTCTCGTCTTGTCTCGTCGTCTCGTCTCGTCGTTTCGTCTAGTCTCAGCTTGTCGTCTTGTCCATCTCGTCGTCATGTCTCGTCTCGTCTATTCTACTCGTCTTGTCGTTTCATCTCTTCTCGTCGTCTCGTCACATAACGGCATCTCCTCTCGTCTCGTCGTCTCTTCTCGTCTCTCCGTCTCGTCTCGTCGTCGTCGTCTCTTCTCGTCTCGTCGGCTCATCTAGTCGTTTCGTCTCATCGTTTCGTATCGTCGTCTCGTCTTGTGCTTCTCTCGTCGTCTCGTCTCGACTTGTCTCGTCTCGTCGTCTCGTCGTCGTCGTCTCGTCGTCGTCGTCTCGTCTCGTCTCCTCGTCTCGTCTCGTCTCGTCTCGTCTCCTCGTCTCGTCTCGTCTCGTCTCGTCTCCTCGTCTCGTCTCGTCTCGTCTCCTCATCTAGTCATTTCGTCTCATCGTTTCGTATCGTCGTTTCGTCTCGTCTTGTGCTCGTCTCGTATCGTTTTGTCTCGTCTCGTCGTCTCGTATCAGCTCGACGTCTCGTCCCGTCTTGTCGTCTCATCTCTTCTCGTAGCCTCGTCCCGTCGTTGTCGTCGTCGTCTCGTCTCGTCTACTAGTCAAGTCTCGTCTTTTCTTCTCGTCTCGCTGTCTAGTGACTCGTCTCATCTCGTCGTATTCCGGTATCGTCTCGTCTCATTGTATCGTCTCATCTCGTCTCGTCGTTTCGTCTAGTCTCATCTCGTCTCGTCGTCTCATCTCGCTTGTAGTCACGTCGTCGTCTCGTATCGTCTCGTCTCGTTGTATCGTCTCATCTCGTCTCGTCGTTTCGTCTAGTCTCGTCTCGTCGTCTCATCTCATCTCGTCGTCATGTCTCGTCTCGTCTCATCGTCTCGTTTGGTATCGTCGTCATGTCGTCAAGTTTCGTTTTTTCCCGTCTCGTCGTCTCGTCTCGTCTTGTTTCGTTTTCTTGTCTCGTCGTCTTGTCCCGTCGTTTCGTTGTCCCGTATCGGCTAGACGTATCGTCCTGTCTCGTCGTTTCATCTCGTCTCGTTGCCTCGTCTAGTCTCGTCTCGTCGTATCGTCTCATGTTGCGGTCATGTCTCGTCTCGTCTCATCGTCTCGTTTGGTATCGTCGTCTTGTCTCGTCTTCTCGTCTCGTCGTCTAATCTCGTCTCATCTAGTCTTTTCGTCTCGACGTCTTGACTCGTCTAGTCATCTCATCTCATCTCGTTGTCTCGTCTTGTGTCGTAGTCTCGTCTCGTCTCGTCTAGTCTTCTCGTCTCGTCTAGCCTTCTTGTCGTGTCGTTTCATCTCTTCTCGTCGTCTCGTCACGTCTCGTCGTCTCCTCACGTCTCGTCATCTCATTTCATCTCTTTGTCTCGTCTCGTTGTCTCGTCTCGTCTCGTCGTCACGTCGTCTCGTCATGTTTTGTCTTGACTTATCTTCTCGTTTGGTATCGTCCTCTCTTCTCGTCTTCTCGTCTTGTCGCTCATTGTGTCGTCTCGTCTTTTCGTCTTGTCTCGTCTGTTCTTCTCGTCTTATCTCGTCTATTCTTCTTGTCTTGTCGTTTCGTCTCTCCTCGTCGTCTCGTCACGTCTCGTCGTCTCCTCCCGTCTCGTCGTCTCCTCTCGTCTCGTCGTCTCTTCTCAACTCCTCCTCTCGTCTCGTCTCGTCGTCGTCGTCTCTTCTCGTCTCGTCGGCTCATCTAGTCGTTTCGTTTCATCGTTTCGTATCGTTGTCTCGTCTCGTCTCGTCTTGTGCTCGTCTCGTCGTCTCGTCTCGGCTTGTCTCGTCTCGTCTTGTCTCGTCTGGTGCTCGTCTCGTCGTTTCGTTTCGTCTCGTTGTATCGTCTCGTCTCGGCTTGTCTCGTCTCGTCTTGTCTCGTCTGGTGCTCGTCTCGTTGTTTCGTTTCGTCTCGTTGTATCTTCTCGTCTCATCTCGTCGTCATGTATCGTCTCGTCTCATCGTCTCGTCTCGTCTTCTTTTCTCGTTGTCTTGTGTCGTCGTCTCGTCTCGTCTTGTCGTCTCGTCTCGTCTAGTCATCTCGTCTCTTCGTCTCGGCTAGACTTCTCTTCTTATCTTGTAATCTCGTCTCGTCTCTTCGTCTCGTCTCGTTGTCTCGTCTCCCTTCGTCGTCTCGTCTCGTCGTATCATCTCATCTCGTCGTCATGTATCGTCTCGTCTCGTCGTCTCCTCTCGTCTCGTAGTCTCGACTCGTCTTCATTCTCATCTCGCAGTCTAGTGTCTCTTCTCGTCTCGTCGTTTCATTTCGTCGTTTGGTCTCGTCGTCTCGTCTCGTCTCGTTTTATCGTGTTTTCTCGTCTGGTCGTCATGACTAGTCATCTCGTCTCGTCATTTCATTTCTTCCCGTCGTCTCATTTCGTTTCGACGTCTCCTCTCGTCTCGTCCTCTTGTCTCGTCTCGTCGTGTCGTCTCGACAAATCGTCGTCTATTCACGTCTAGTAGTCTCATCTCGTCGTCTCGTCTCGATTCGTAGTCTCGCCTTGTCTCGTCTCGACGTCTTGTCTCGTCTAGTCATCTCTTCTCGTCTCATCTCTTCGTCTCGTATCGTCGTCTCGTCCCCCTCGTCGTCTTGTCTCATCGTCGTCGTCGTCGTCGTCGTTGTCGTCGTCTCATTTCGTCTCGTCTCGTTTCGTCATCTCATCTCATCTCGTTGCCTCGTCTCGTCGTCTCGTCTCGTTGTCTCGTCTCGTCTTGTTGTCTCGTCGTTTTGTGTCGTCGTCTCGTCTTGTTGTCTCGTCGTCTCGCCTTGTCTCGCCGTCTCGACGTATCGTCTCGTCCCAACTCGTCTCCTTGTCTCGTCTAGTCATTTCGTCTCGTCTCGTATCTTCGTCTCGTCGTCTCGTCTCCCCATGTCGTTTCATCTCTTCTCGTCGTCTCGTCGTCTCTTCTCGTCTCTTCGTTTCGTTTCGTTTCGTCGTCATGTCTAGTCTCGTCTTCTGGTTTCGTCGTCTCATCTCGTCTTGTCGACTTGTCTCGTATTGTCGTGTCTCGTCTCGTCTCGTCGTTTCGTCTCGTCTCGTCTAGGCTTCTATTCTCAACGTTTCATCTCGTCTCGTTGCTTCGTCACGACTCGTCATCTCATCTCGTCTCGTATTGACTCGTCTCGTCTCGACATCTTGTCTCGTCGTCTCGTCTCGTCGTGTCGTCTCGTCTCGTCGACGTCATCGTCGTCGTCGTTGTAGTCGTCGTCGTCTCTTCTCGTCTCGTCGCCTCATGTAGTCGTTTCGTCTCGTCATCTCGACTGGTCGTCTCGTCTCGACTCGTCGCTTCGTTTCGTCACGTCGTCTCGTCATCTCATCTCGTCTCGTCGTCTTGTCTCGTCGTTTCATCTCTTCTAGTTTCGTCGTGTCGTCTAGTCTCGTCTAATCATGTTTCGTCGTCTCGTCGTTTCGTCTCGTCGTCTCGTATCGGCTCGACGTCTCGTCCCGTCTCGTCGTCTTATCTCGTCTCGTAGCCTCGTCCCGTCGTCGTCGTCGTCTCGTCTCATCTCCTCGTCTCGTCTCCTCATCTAGTCGTTTCGTCTCATCGTTTCGTATCGTCGTCTCGTCTCGTCTTGTGCTCGTCTCGTCGTCTCGTCTCGTTTTGTCTCGTCTCGTCGTCTCGTATCGGCTCAACGTCTCGTCGTTTCATCTCGTCTCGTAGCCTCATCCCGTCATCGTCGTCGTCGTCTCGTCTCGTCTCGTCTTTTCGTTTCGTCTCGCTGTCTTGTGACTCGTCTCATCTCGTCGTTTCGTTTCGTCGTTTCGTCTCGTCGTCTCGTCGCGTCGTCGTCTCGTATCGTCTCGTCTCGTTGTATCGTCTTATCTCGTCTCGTCGTTTCGTCTAGTCTCGTCTCGTCGTCTCATTTCATCTCGTCGTCATGTCTTGTCTCGTCTCATCGTCTCGTTTGGTATCGTAGTCTCGTTTCGTCGTCTCATCTCGTGTAGTCTTCTCGTCTGGTCATTTCATCTCTTCTCGTCGTCTTGTCGTCTCCTCTCGTCTCGTCTTCTCGTCTCGTATCGTCGTCGTCGTCTCTTCTCGTATCGCCTTCTCATCTACTCGTTCCTTCTCTTCGTTTCGTATCGTCGTCTCGTCTCGTCTTGTGCTCGTCTCGTCTCGTTTTGTCTCGTCTTTTCGTCTCGTCTCTCTGACTAGTAACTCGTCTCATCTCGTCGTTTTGTCTCGCTCGTCGTCGTCCCGTCTCGTCTCGCTGTATCGTTTCATCTCGTCTCGTCGTCATGTCTCGTCTTGTTTGGTATCGTAGTCTCGTCTCGCCTTCTCGTCTCGTCGTCTCATCTCGTCTTGTCGTCTCGTCTCTTATTGTCTCGTCTCATCTCGTCATCTTGTCTCGTCTTGCCTCGTCTTGTCTCGTAGTCTCATCTCGTCTCGTCGTCGTTGTCGTTGTAGCCGTCGTCGTCTCGTCGCCTCATCTAGTCGTTTCGTCTCGTCGTCTCGACTGTTAGTCTCGTCTCGACTCGTCGCTTTGTTTCGTCTCGTCGCTTTGTTTCGTCTCGTCGTCTCGTCATCTGATCTCGTCTCGTCGTCTTGTCTCGTCTCGTCGGCTAGTCTCGTCTTGTCTCGTCTCGTCGTTTCGTCGTTTCGTCTACGTCTCGTTTCGTATCGGCTCGACGTCTCGTCCCGTCTCGTCGTCTCATCTCGTCTCGTCATCGCATCGTATCGTCTCGTCTCGTCTCGTCTCGTCGTTTCGTCTAGTCTCATCTCGTCGTCTTGTCCATCTCGTCGTCATGTCTCGTCTTATCGTCTCGTTCGGTATCGTCCTCTCGTCTCGTCTTCTCGTCTCGACGTCTCATCTCATCGTGTCGTCTCGTCTAGTCTCGTCGTCACGTCTCGTCTAGTTTCGTCGTCTCATCTAGTCTCGTTTCGTCGTCTCGTCTTGTTTAATCGTCTCGTCTAGTATCATCGCGGCTCGTTGTCTCGTCTCGTCGTTTCGTCTAACCTCGTCTCGTCGTCGCGTCTCGTCTCTTCGTCTCGTCTTGTCGTCAAGTGTCGTCGTCTCGTCTTGTCCTATCGCTTTGACTCGTCGTCTCGACGTCTTGACTCGTCTATTCATCTTATCTCATCTCGTTGTCTCGTGTCGTCGTCTCGTCTCGTAGTCTCGTTTCGTCGTCTCGTCTCGTAGTCTCGTCTCGTCCACTCGTCTCGTCTTGATGTCTCGTCGTCTTGTGTCGTCGTCTTCTCTCGTCTCGTCGTCTCGTCTTGTCGTGTCTCGTCTCGTCGTTTCGTCTCGTCGTCGTCTCGTATCGTCTCGTCATGTTGTATCGTCTCGTTTTTTCGTATCGGCTCGACGTCTCGTCCTCTCATCTCGTCTCGTCGCCTCGTCCCGTTGTCGTCGTCGTCGTCTCGTCTCGTCTCGTCTTCTCGTCTTGTCTCGTCTCGTCTCGTCTCGTCTTGTTGTCTCGTTGTATTGTGTCGTCGTCTCGTCTCGTCTTGTCGTCTCGTTTCGTCGTCTCTACGTCTCGTCTCGTCTCATTCTCTCGTCTAGCCATCTCGTCTCCTCTCGTCTCTTCGACTCGGCTCGATTTCTCTTCTTATCTTGTCATCTCGTCTCGTCTTGTTGCTCGTCTTTCCTCCTTGTTTCGTCTCGTCTAATCGTCTTGGTCGTCGTCTCGTCACCTTTCGTCGTCTCTTCTCGTCTCGTCGTCTCGTCTCGTCTCTTAGTCTGATATCGTCGTCTTGTCTCGACTCGTCGTCTCGTTTCGTCGTCTCGTCTCGTCGTTTATTGTGTCGTAGTCTCGTCTCGTTTCATCTTTTCATCACACCGTCTCGTCTCGTCGTCGTCGTCGTTGTAGTCGTCGTCGTCTCGTCGCCTCATCTAGTCGTTTCGCCCCGTCATCTCGACTGTTCGTCTCGTCTCGACTCGTCGCGTCGTTTCGTCTCGTCGTCCGTCATCTCATCTCATCGTGTCGTCTCGTCTCGTCTTCTCGTCTTGTCTCGTCTATTCTTCTCGAATTGTCGTTTCATCTCTTCTCGTCGTCTCGTCAAGTCTCGTCGTCTCCTCTCGTCTCGTCGTCTCTTCTCGTCTCGTCTCGTCGATTCGTCGTTTCGT